>QEPC01013809.1:723103-736808 GCA_003113815.1 Sphenodon punctatus
TGCAACCTGCAATTGATCCCAAGAGGGTCTGCTCTGGGCGGTCTGTTGGGACCTGGGATTATCTGCATGATATCACGTGCGTGGTTGTCCATCTCATCATCCAGAAGTGGAAGCCGTCGCCTCACTGCCATGTTATGGAGCATGCAGGAAGCCACCACCATCTTTGCAGCCCTATCTGGGGAAGTGAGAAACCACCCACCAGATGCATCCATGCATCTGAAACGCATCTTTAGGTGACCAAAGGTCCATTCTATGATACTGCGTGTTGACCGATGAGCTCTATTGTAACGCCTTTCCGACCTGTTCTCCAGTCTCACAAAGGGCGTCAGCAGGTAGTGCCGGAGCGGGTATCCCCTGTCTCCCATAGGGGGTACATCAGTATACACGGAATATGCTATGAGCTACAGTGCTACCACACATACATATATACCTGTACATACTGCTCCCATGTCAGATTCTATTGTGGAGGTTTGCACGATGCAGGCCCCCATCCCAAGTTCCACTAATAATTAGACCGTCGTGCAGCGCTCCCAAGCAGTCATTCATTCCAAGACTGCACCCAACCCATACCCTGTGCCGCAGTACTGGACTGCAATGTACACCACAACAGTAGAGATCTGTGCCTTACCGAGGAGCCATCCAGAGCCAGGGATCCACCTCTGTAAATCCCGTCGCAGCTGTGACCGCTGAAATACATGTGCATCGTGTGCACTACCCAGAAACCGTGCACACACATGTGTGATTATATCAGAGGCATCGCAGACAATCTGTACGTTGATGCTGTGCTGCATCTGTCTATTCCTATATAGTTCCTCTGAGTGCGCCGGTGGTTGTATAAGGACATGTGTCCCGTCAATTATGCCGACCACATTTGGGAAGCCAGCTATTCTCATGAACAAGCCCTTAGCGCGCAGGGCATCAACTGCGGTCACAGGAAACTTTATAAAGTCAGCTGCATGATGCATCATTGCATTGAGGAACAGATTCAGGCACCGCAACACTGACGACTGTGGCAAGTACAAGGCGTCGCCAATAACCCTCTGAAAGTTCCCTGTAGCTAGGACACTCAGTGACACCAGAACCTTCTGCAGAATAGGGGTGTTGTGCACATCTCTCTGCTGCTGGATCATATGGGATTGCAGTAAACGGCAAAGTCGCCTAATGCAATGTCTGTCCAGCCGAAACCGGGATATACACTCATAATCCGACAGTGGTAACACGGATATACGTTGGCACACATGAGGGCGAACTGCAAGACGTCGCCAATCCTCTAGAAGTATCATGAATATGATGATGACAAACAGAAAATCGAGACTCACCATAACTACAATACTCCACCGCTACAGGAAGGCCTAATGTTGTGGTCAATCTCATAAAGGAAGCAGGAATGGCCGACCCAGTGGCTACATATACCATGCCAGCCTGCCACTCCTGGGAGCCGCCGAGCAGTAGTGCAAACGCCGATACCATGCAAGGCAGCTAGGCATTTACCCCCAGATTCCATTTTACAGAGGTCGGCAAGAAGCGTGATGGAGGGCACAGAAGTCACATGCACTAAGTTACAGCTCTCAAATCACCCAAAAGAGGACCAGTGACCTGCATAGGAATGGCGTGATGCACCAAATACAACGTGTAACACGGCTGCAGGCAGCGAGGCATCAGTGATTAATTGTGCAATGACCCAGTGGATACTATTGGTTGATGTGCAACACACCCTAGCAAGTGCCTCCTGAGGCACCTATATATATTATGCAGAATTATGGAAGCCTGAAGCTCTACCCATCGCCTTTCCCTTTCTCACACACACCATGCCCCGTGGGCAAAAGACAGCTACAAAAAGACAAAGGTCGCACCCTGACAGCTCGGCTAGCAGCTCAGATGGGGCCACCACAGTTCCCCGTCCATTGTCAACCAGCTACACATCCACCAAGGAGTCCAAGCTCCCCGATGACAATGTATGCACTGCCCCACCAAGAAGGATATCCTTGCAAACGGCCATGTCCCGGGTGTCAGCGGAAACCGCGGGGGAGGGGTGCGGTGCCAGCAACCCAACTGGTTACTGCAGGAGGTTACTGTATTGATGGACGCCACTGTGCAGGACCCAACTCACTCCATGGGCAGGGATGCGTCCGGAACGGCCATGGCTGGTAGACGCCGGTTTTGGGAGGGAGTGAGTACGACCATAACCGCGCTTGGATTCCATCCGCGTTCAGCCCGGGCCTGCAAGTACAAGCGGAGGGACAGTACCTGCCATGTAAAAGCATGGCTTCGGGAGTTGGAGGACAACAGGAGCGGTCACAATGGCGTGCATGCCAGGCCCCTTTCGAATATGGAGTCACGTATAGCCACGGTCATTAGATCGGAGGCGGTGCGAGGCTTCGGGACAGGAGCATGGGTCGGGTGAGTCCTTTACATTGATAGCATATCTGTCACAGCTGTCAAACTACCTATGTGGTATCAGTTCATGAGAAACCCGTCATAGTAAACAGATATGTTCGGGGACTGGTCGTGTGTAAAGATCAGCGCACAGTACTACATGTCACGCCAGCTTATTTGGCATTTCCTCATATATTGGGGCGTGTTAGAGATGACAGGAGGCACTTTTGGAGTGCTACATATTGGTGGTCCCCCACAAGTGGTCTCTGCCATGCGCTATCTGCAAGAGTGCAACACTGCTAAGGGCCTCACATGCAGCCTCTCAACGGATTGAGGTCTAGTCATTATCCTGTCGGTTACACCAGGCCCTGCTCCCCAGTTCAGCTCCCTTCCCCTCACTGGGAGCCTGTGCGACCCCTCAGGTTGGGGGTGGGGGGTAGGGATGGAATGGCAGCGGAGCTGGTGCAGAACGGAGAGCCGGGAAGCTGGGCGCTTTTACACTGACTTTAGACAGACATGTCATGCCTCTGTCATGTAGGTAAGAATGTTCCCTATTTCCCTGGCAAAGGCTCCCAATAGCGCAAGGCAGAGACCACTTGTGGGGAACCACCAATATGTAGCACTCCAAAAGTGCCTGCTGTCGTCTCTGTACACAGTTAGTCTAGTCCTGTCACGGTGAACCTGCGTTGACAGACACCCTGATGTGAAGAAGACCTGGGTTTGCTTATGCGCATGGTGGCATTGCCTGCATGGTGGCTGTGCAGTGATATGCAGTATGGGTGACAGGTAACGTGTAGTCGGGCACAGAACCAGCTGTAATGTAGCGTTTAGGCCAGCAGGATGATATTACTTCTGCACCCAACACCCAGGGACAGCTGCCAATGACTGGCGACTGTATGTAGGTGTAGAACGGTCATTCACAATAGGGGAATGTTTCAGATAGCATCATTGGGTGCTATCCATCTGCAGTGCCAGCATCACCATGACCACTTAGGCTGATGTCACTGATGGGACATAAACCCAATGAGACTTCGTAGAGAACGGAGCCTCGCCTACCTTCCATGGAGTCACAGGTAATGTGGGATCCTTCCGTTTAGGGTTTTGGTTTAATCAACGGTGTGCTTTGCCATCAGTATATACAAGGGTTAACTGCCGACCAGCACCCAGGACCTAACAGCACTAGTGACATGATCACAGGGAGTCAATGATTAAGAACAGCCGTGGCCATAATAGATGTCCTAGTACCAACAGCCTGTGTTCATAGAGTGTTGTGGTCTCTTTCTATGTGCATGACATGAGAGCAAAGCACATTATTATTAAACTATTATTATTAAACATTTATAAAGCGCCAGTTGCAACCTGGCGCTGTACAGAACATACAATCAGATGCGGTCCCTACCTGTGGCTTACAATCTAAAAGACAAGGAGGGGGAGACAAGGAGAGGGGACAGCGGGAGAGACATGGGAGAAGACAAACAAACATTCAGGCGGATGCGAAGTCTCAGGTGCGTGTACTTGGCTTGGTTACAAGGTGGTCGGTCGCATATGAAGATGTCCGCCACAGACACGCGCTACTACCATGAAGAGACTCAAATATACATACAGTTGTTCCTGGTCATAATGCTGAATGTTTTGTGAATGACACGATGTAACAGTACCATAGCCATATGGGTATGTATGGCTGCTACAGGCCCAGTACTCATGTTATATGTACTCTTGTTTCCGTACACAGATAGACCATGCAGTGCCCTCATGTTATGTCCCCCACCTCCGCAGATCACGTAGATGGTCGGGATGGCTGTCACGCTGCTTGTGTACCTGCTGTACATGATAACATGAAGGACCCCTTGGTTGGTGAGAAGGAACCCAGCCACACCGACATATCTGTGCGGCATTCTAGGGGTGGGAGAATGCAAGTGGGGGGCATATTGCACCCCTTCCAGTACCAATTGATTAGACTAGAGGATGATAGGGGTGTGTTTCAGGTCACACAAACTATATTGGCCAGGACGTGCTCCCCATCTGCCCATTCACACAGGTCCCCATTACAGTATGCACTAACGCAGTATTATATGGTGGCAGCAGCCAGCTGTGGCTATGACCCTTGAGCGCACTCTCGGAGGGGCCATGCCCCATATAATCGAGTGAGGGTTATGGGAACCTTGGGTAGCAAAACCGCCCCCTCACCCCGGTTACCAGCTTATGTAGTATAATGGAATATGTACAGGTGGTCTATATGCAGGTCCATTGAGTGACAGCCTTATACACCGCCTACCGGCACGGTCACCTATATTGGAGGCGGTATGACTGTGCCAAGACAGTGAGGGTGCCCTTTAATGGGTTTCATGGAGGGTCTTGTGTGCGGGACACCCAGGATGCCCACTGTATGTGTTGTTCCATCATGTACACAACCACAGGGCGAGCCTTGACACCCAGTTTTGGTAGACTGTGTATGGACTGTACGTGCCGTTGGGTTTGCCAGCACTTGCCGTCCAATACCAGGGATAAGATGTCTGTTTTTATCGTTCGCAGGGTCTACCGGTGCTTCTGTCAGGGCATCGAGTGGACAGCAGTGGCCATGGCGGGACACAGCAGCACCATCGGTAACTGCATCGGGGAATGGTGGGAGTGACACGGATGGTGCTTCATCAGAGTCCAGCAGGCACACTGGTGGCGAGAGCTCGCTCGATGGAAACGGTCTGGAGGATCCGTGTACTACCATTATGGATACTGCCCCTTCAGCAGCAGGCCGGAGACCTGGACCACAGCGGTTGTACACAGCGGCGAGAGGCCCATCTATGGATGCACCAGATACCGTGGACACGGATGGCATAGTCACGGGTAGCCAGCCTCCTAGTGCACAACTACCACCCAGATCGGGGGAGTCTGAATCGGATGATAGCAATCAGGCAGTCGCTGGATCCAAGTCGAGTACTGATAGCAGCAGTCCCCTACATGGGCAGGGTGGCAATTCCACGCTACAAGCAGCAGGACCTACACAGCACGCAGGCGCTTCAGCGATTACTAGCGCGTCTACCGCTGGAGGAGATGGCAGTGCATCAGGCCCCTATCACGGCACTGGAGGGGCAAGTCAATGGTTAGGAACTGCTGTCGGGCATGCGAGGGGTAACCAACGGTCTGGGAGAGCACTACCTGGAGCCCGTATAGCCCTGACCTGCCCTGGATGTCCGTACCCTAGATACCTAGGTGACCTGTGGGCTAGCTTTGAGGCTGCCCTCCGTTTATACTCAAGACATCAATGGCGGTCGAATCAACTGATGAGCAGGATGAATGAGGGACTTGTGGCGGTCCAGAACGAGATTAGAGGTCTGAGGGAAGAGCTGGTGAATGCTAATGGCAGTACCATTAAGGAATCACATACAGGCACACTGCGCATTGATGGAGATACCATGACTGTGTCTGGCAGGGGCCTATCCAAAAGTAGAGGCCGCTGTACTGGAGGAGGAGGAACCTTCAGGACCAGCAGTGAGTGGTATCTTCATCCGAGTTATGCATAGCCGGGTGTTATGTATACAGGCATGTCATATACGGTATGTGCTACTGGGTACGGGCTTGATATGTGGTGACATAGGGGATGAGGTATTCATAATGATCGCTAAAACTGACCTGTGCTCCATGTATCTGGCCCTATCAGTAGTGGTTGGGGCTACCAGACTGGTGGGTTGCACGGTTATTATACCCAGCACCTCCCCCAGGGCCACGTGGTTGTTATGCGGGCAGCACAGGGTGCTCTCAGTCTAGCTTGTGCCACCGGCGGCCTATAGACCATGGCTACCTGCATGGTTTACACAGTATGACACATATATAAGTATAGCTGGCTCAAAGGATGGGGCGGACCAGGCAACGAGACCATTAGGGTCATGCTCGGATGAGTCTAGCCATTCATATGTGTGTGGGAGTGCTGTACGAAGCGCCAGGGGCATGTACACTATGCATGACCTATGACACTCCTGGTAGTGTGGAGGGAGTAGTGGGTGTAACGTTATATGTTATGCACCCCCGACCTTTGTGATAGGCACCCACGGCCAGGGATGGTGGGCAGCATGATACGGGGAGGCACGATCCATCTGTGGGCAACGACACGAGCGATTGCTGTGCTTTTCTCACACATCCGGGGCTGTAGCCCATGGCCATTCTATGCCGCCGGGGTCCCTATCCTCATAGGAAAAAGCTGTCTCCCTGATAGTTGAGCTGCTGATGTGAGTCACCAGGACACCGTGTGGACTGTGTGGTGCAGCGGCTAGTTTGCTAACGCCTCCCTCGCTCCCGGTTGTTGTGCAGTCCTAACCCCATACCCTGCATTCCTGCTCACAGTAACCGCCTATCCTCAGTAGATGGGTCTGTAAGGGAGGGGTGAGCCGTCTCATATGATAATGAGTAGGTGATCACCGACACTGGCGGTGGCCTCTGCAGTAAACGGGATTACTAGCTCCGAGGGGAAAGGCATTGTTATATGAAGCTGTTATGTCTGTGTATGGCAGGGACTCCGCGTGCATACTTTGTGGAGTGGTCCGGCGAGGGTGTGACTGGACGTCTATGGTGACTGGCTGTATATAGATGGCTACTGCAATCACGTATGGCTCAGGACGATATACATTGTGTAACGAATGCATCCACCCGTGACGTGCCTTTGACGGCATAACAAGAGAGTCCACGGTGTTGCGCCCATTACATGGAAGGCTAAATACTTGCATGTCCCGTGTGTACTCTGGGTGGAGGGACGGGTAGTTGTTTAAGGCATCACTACCTGGACAGTGTTGTTTTCTGTACACGGTTGTGTGGAAGGAAGGCGTATGCTGCCATCGGTGCACGTTCTGCTTGTATGTTTCTCACACTTTACTATCCTTTTTCATTCACCCGTAGATAATACACGATGACCTACCTGCCTGGCTGAACACAGACCTCACCCGATACTTTGAGAATGAACAACGAACCTGCGGTTAATGCAGCCTCCCACCATTCCTGTGACCTTGTTCTAGTGGATGTGCCGCGTTTTCGGTTGCTGTGATCCAACTATGTATACATCCGGCACCTTGTACGGGACTGCACAACTGCCTGGGGCATACGGGTTTGTTTGGCATGCGGGTGGGTTTGCGCTTTCACATGGTGCTATGTTGTGTTGATGCCACCATTATAACAAAATAGTTGCTGTTGTGCTGTAGCCCATCTCAACATGCTTGTTGTCTGCCCGTTCCTGGAGCCTGGCCCTTGGTAATGTATGCTGTAAGCTGCTGTGTTACTTTTTCTTGGCCACAGTTCTGCATGTTTGATTCTCATGCGATCTACTAAATAAACACAGAGCATCTAATAGGATGGGTGTGCGCCTTTATTTAATTCCTATCCTCACCATAAGCTTCTAGCATTCAACCTCGATTCCGGTGTTGTGGCTATGTTGCCTTTTGTCGGTTCCCCAGGGTTCTCTGGAGCTTACAGCAACTGGGTGGTTTCCGCTATGGGGGTACGAGGGTTGGTTATTGGCCTATACAGTTGCTGTTGGCTGTCTACCATGTCCCTTTCATGTATGCTGTAACAGGAACATCTGGAACATTCTGTCGGCATTGGCTACACGTATAATAGGTAACAGGCCTTGTTATGGTTGTGTAACGAGGACTGGCCCTCGACCAGGGTATATATCTGTGGTTACGTGACACATCCCGTCTATGTTATGTCACCGTCTGTACAGGGACACCACTGTCACGTTATACTGTCCCTGAGTGAGGGTTAATACAGCTTGCTACAGTCGCAGCCGGTGGATTATGTGATAGTGGCAGGGTGTGGAGGAGGCGAGGTGTGTTGTCCGGAGGGTACCGTCACAATCGTGGGATGGTTGTGTTATTCTGTTGTCAGACTTCTTAATGGGTCGAGGGGTCCCCCAGCACGCTGTTAGCGCCTCCATACTGGCATGTAGCGCAGGTTGGAAATGGGAACCGAACGTTGTGGTGGGTTGGATTCATAGCAGCTGTAGTGCACCTTGTACTGGATGGTTATGTGTTATGGGGAGCTGCGTGTAGATCTGTAGCTCTCTACTGGTGAGTTTCATTGTGGTCTTGGGGTTGGGGCCGACGTTGACCTTATTGTGTGCGCATGGGTATTCTGCGCATAGCCCAGGGCCCCCTAGGTATGGGGCCCTGTGTCTCTCGTGACTCACGTGCATGGCGATCAGCCGCAACCTGCATATGGGTATGTGGGGGTCACCTATATTACGGCGGGGCCATATTAACCCCATGCCTTTTGAGAGCTGTTATGGACCTGTTTGTTGGTCGCTCTGTACAACCTTCATGTCATACAAGGGACTCTCAATTGTAGATCGGCAGCACGACTCTTCACCGTGTATCGTGGGCGGCCCATCAGATCCGGATGCTGGCCAGATTGCTGGACATGCACGGTACATGGTTTTAATATGTTCCGGTGGTCATGGTGCTTCTAGCATTTATGTGACCGTGGCAGTGTTTTTATGTCTGTTTGATTTGTTGCAGGTATCAACATGGGAACAGAACATTGGAGCACATTTGGCATTTGGAGCACATATCCCTGTGTCAACAGATAGCTGTCATCAACAATGGTGTCCATGTGCTATGTGCGCGACTGGAGGTTCAGCGATGTCGGATTAGACACTGTGAGGCTGCTGGAAGGCCTCTCACTCTGATACGACCTTGATACTTCTTGGGGATGGCTGACAGAGGTTGTGTGGCTGCGGCCATGGATTTTATTGTGGACCGGCTCCTACAGGTTTTAGAATGGGTTTGTTTATTATTTCCATAGAATCTCTGTGTACTGTTTTGATTGTCCTTTCATTTCCTGACGTACTCTACTCTGCCTGTCTGCTTTCGATTGCCGTTCTGTGCTGTCCCATATAGTTGGGCTATGTGCCCTATTGAACAGCACTGCTCACTGTCATGTGGAAGGGGTAGGTATAATCCAGCGTGCGGGATGTCTCTGCACCCAAGGTCATTGTGTGTATCTCCTACGGGGTGCATGGAACGGTACAATGCTTGTGGGGTGGCCTACAGGGATTGTCTGTGCAGGAATACAAATGAGAGGGTGTGTTATTGTGTCAGTGCACTGTATGGAAGGATATGTTCATATGTGATGGGTTACTAACCTTTCGTGGAGATGTGATTGTGTACCTTTCTGGCGTTTTTGTGCCCTCGCCATGTACTGTGGCTCGCTCCTGCATGGAATGTGGTTTACTAATGTGTTTCTAACACAGGTATATGTGGGGGTGGTCCTTTGCGATCTGTATGCTGGGTATGTGTACGCTTTCTAATTGCTGTGTTTGTCCATGCAACCTCTGGTGGTTTGGACCGGCTGTGTGTGTTTCTTCTACATGCCTGGGAATCTATTCATGGTGTTGTGACTGTGTGATGGCAGGTATCTGTGTGTTGCATGTAGGTAGGTGACATCGCTCGTTGGCTCTTTACTTGCTATGGAGTAGTTGCCTGTTGTGTGTCGCGTGTGTGTAGGTGTGCTCACTTTGTACACGTTGCCGGGCCTACTGGACCTTCGTGTGTGGCGTGCTCTTGATGGGCATTGAACCAGCTGGGTGGGGATGTGTTTCTGGATGGATGAATGTATGTTTTCTTGGGGTGCTACTCTGTGGCTTGCCGCCTGTCCAGACCGCAGCACCCCCTGATCGCCTGGTGGAGGAATGTACTGCGGGTGCCTGGGGCATTTCGGCTCGTTGCCGGCTTCTTGCCATTGGATGATGCCCTGATCCTTTGTTGCAGCGAGAGAATGGTACAGTGGCCTGCTATGCATTGGTGCATTGTCAGTGGCCGTGGATGGTCTTGGTAACCTGCGTGGCCGGGATTGGGTCGGTGGACACCTGCTGCATCCCGCCCTGCTGTCGCGAGGGCACTGTGGTTTCGCCTTGCGGCCATATTGCAGGTGTCTCTCAACAGGGTTGGGCTCTCCCTCGCTGGTTGCGCACCTCTCTGCGGTCATGCTTCTGTGCTGGTGATAGGACTCCTCTATACGGGCCCGTGCTACCTATATTTGGGTGGAGGTTTGCTGCTTAGTACTGTACTCTCACTGATTGTTTCGTTCGCACCGGGAATAGCTGAATGGCTTTCAGCGGCCTGTTGTTGTGTTGCTACCGTATCTGGTTGCATGTGTCAGCGTGTTAGGATTTAGGGAATTAGCTCTCTTTGGATCGGGGGACCCACACACCCTGGTTTGCACATATGAGACATTCACATAGAAGGGATCTTAAATCATAGTTATAAATTTATTTAGTTGTTCACACATTTATAAAACCCAGTCTGTAATGATCCAGCAGCAGTTACCTAGCTATACAATATCCCACACCCAAAGTCAGTCTTACATGTCTTGAAAGCTCAAAACGGTGGATGTCATCTGTTAGGAGCAGGAGATAGGGTTGTAGGACCCCCTATGGAGGGGTCCCGGAAAGGGTCAACAGCCCACGAACACCAAGTTAGATGCCAAGCGCTGAGACAACGTTCTGGTCTCTGCTTCAGTCTTTTATAGTGTTTTGGGGAGAAGATGTTCTTCAGTATGCATATTCCAGGGTGCTTGATTGTGCAATGTGCTTGCTGGTATTCATCTTACAGAGTCTGGCTGTCATCTCCCTTTCCCATCCATCTGGAGCCTGGGTGCTAATGGTCACATTCCCAGTTTGTTTGTTAGTCAGGGTGGGCACTTGATAACAGGACATCTTTTTCCCTCCCTTCAGGCAGGGAGTAGATATGCCTTTATCATCTGTGCTGGTGCAAAAAGGGTGATGGCCGCTTGAATGGCTTCTGCTTGTCAGTTGGCAACTCCCTGAGCAGAAACATCTCCTCCTTCCCCTCCAGGCGTGAAGGAGATATTCTTCAGGGGTGTTCAAGCACCCTCTCATCAAGCCCCTTTGTTTTAGTCTTTGTTAGTGCTTTGTTCCAGGCTGGGTGCGGTTGGTCAGCAATATGATGTAAATCACTGGTCTTGCAAGACATGATGATGTGGTTGGGAGTTTGTGAAAGTCATGTGAGATTATTTCCCACACATAGCCTACCTGGCTATTTCTAGAGATCCTGCCTACTGGATCAGTACAGATAATTCAGAGCTTTGGTACAATAGTTACATGCATTTTCAAATATGGTCATTGGTTCCAGTATATTAATTCTCATAGTATATTACATACAATTAAATCGCAACAAGCGGGGATCAGGCTGTGTTTTATGAAGTGACTGACTTTTTCCTTGATCACTGCTGTGTGTGCTTCACCCGCCTTCCCTGTTATGACTGTTGTGTACAGCAGACCTGCGGTCAGGTCTGGGGTGAACTCCGGATAGTTGGTTGACACGGGTATGGTGCTGCCTGGGGCGCGCTCCTTGTGCGCTTGTATCCGTTGTTCGGTCTGGCCCTTGCTTGAACTGCCTCCAGGGCCCTTGCGATCGCTGACATTGCGGGATGTCTGCTCGTGCTGTGCCATGGTCTGTCTCTCTAGCTGTCTGTGCTCTGTTGGCCATATGTGCGCCTGTGGGGGGGGGCGGTGGGGGGGGGACTGGCTGGGTGCAGTGTTTTGTGGGTGCTTGTCCTCGTCCCTCCCTGCCCTGGGGCATGGTTCTGCTGTTTCACTGGACCCTGGTGGTTGGGAATGGGGTGGGCCTTTGGGTGCTCCTGCATGTTCGGTCGTGCATTCCTGGGGTCGGTACGTGTTCCCACCCTGCCTCCGGTGCCTGTGGACTCATTGCCCCCTTGGGGCCCGTGATGGTATCACGCTACCTGTGTCCTGCCTCTATGGCTATGGATTTGATCCCGCCACTTTCACCTGGCTTTGTTACCTGCTGCCCTCGCTTGTCATGCCCCGGCACCTTCTGGTGCCCCCATTTTCACCCTCCTCCTGTGCTTCCTCCCTGCACCCTCCTGGTCAGCCTCTCCTGCCCCCTACAGTGGCCCTGCTTGCCCTCCCGTGTACGGCTACATCTGCTCTGCTGCCTGCCTATCTCCTTCCTGTCCCTGCCACCCTCCCGCACTCCACCGCCCGTGGCCACATCTGCTCTACTGTGCTCGCTTCCCTGGGTCGCTCCCTGGGTAGGACTGGGGCTGTCTTGTTTCAGTCACCCTTCCCACCCGTTCTGCTGGCTGGTGTGTATCGCGCCATCATTTCTGGGTGTTTTGCGCATGTTTGCCCGTCCTTCCCCTTTCTGCTCTCTGGCCTTTCCCTGCCCCTTGGTTAGCTGCATTGCGCGCTCCTAGCGCGAACTTTGCCCTTGCTCCTGACCTGCTACCGCTGGCGCTGTTGCTCGGCGCATTTTGCTTTTGGTGGATCGCAGTCTAAGAGTGCAATCCTACAAGTGGAGAGTGCTACACTAGCATTTAGTGTGGCTGTGAGTCCCAGCAAAATGAATGTGACTTAGGGCTGGAGTTATCTGCTTGTAGAATCAAACCATAATTGCTAATGTAACCTTGGGGAGTCTCACTGTCTAAGGAGGCTCGGGGGCTACTTCTTTGTGGTGCTGGGGCTCCATGATAACTACAACATGCATGGGGTGAGGGGGGGAGCAGCTTAGGGGTTTCCAGAAAAGTGAGAATCCCAGCCCCCACAATGAACAACAGATAACTGTCAAGTGCCTGGGTCAGGAGTTGGATGTTGAGACATTGGTCAGAGCCAAGAGGTAGAACCAGGAAGCAAGCAAATAATAACCAGGAAGCCAGAGCAAGGGTCAGTCCAAGTAGGGTGGAGGTAGGGAAAGTAATGGAGAGCAGGCAAGAACATGGACAGGCAGATACAGTGTGGCTGCACCATGGCCATGAACACCCATGGAAGGAAGAGGAGTGGTGATAAGCCTGATTTATGGATGGGGAAATGGAAATTCATGGGATCAGAAATCCATCTCTCTATTTGATAGCAAGAACAATGAACTAAATAGAGAGACTGGCTCCATGATTCACTCACTGTCTGTCTCTCTTCTCTTGTACAACTTTTCAGCATGCCATTAGACCACAATGCCAACCAAACCCAGCCTCTTGGTTAGCTCTGTGTGGCTCAAAAGCCTGCATGCTTTCAGACACAGATGTTGTTCCACTACAAGGGATCTTAACAGCTGTCATTCATATTTTGATTTGATTGCATGTGGGTCAGTGAATGTTGCATAGACGTGGCCAGCAGTGCCATGCTCCCTGCAAGTGTAAGGACTAGGGTTCAAAATGGCAGTCCTGGTGGCTCAGAGCCTCCAGCTGACTCTGTAGTGCCATCACAGCACTCTGACTTCACTCTGCTTTCTCCCTTCCTGGCTTTTTTTGGCCTGGTGTAGCCATGGCCCCTCTATTTCGGATTGTCTCTCTGATTGTTTAGAAGGCCATCCAA
>QEPC01013809.1:748339-785588 GCA_003113815.1 Sphenodon punctatus
CCTAATTTGAGTTTTACAGTTCTCAGTTATAACATTACATACATGTGGAACCTTTTGCTTTACATATTTACCAGACTTGTAGTCTACATGTAGGCCCATGTTACACATGTGTGACCCTATGTTCCTCCGTGCCACACCCTCTGGTAAAAAAGTTTCTTAAGGGACTAATTTGTTTCCCCCTCACAAACATGTCGTTTCTCAGTGGGATCTGAACCTTGTTCTAGATCAACTGACCTTCTAGATCAAACACCCTTTTGAACCTGCAGAACAATCTGATCTGTTCCACTGGTCTCTGAAGACTGCCTTTTTGGTTGCCATCACATCCCTTAGGTGGGTGAGTGAACTCGCTGCTATATCTATCAAGGAGCCTTACTTCTCAGTCTTCCCAGACAGGATAGAGAGCTCTCTCCATCTGTCGTTTATCCTTTAAACGTTGTCCAGATTTCATATGGCACAAAAAATTGTCCTCCCAGTATTCCTCCCTCCACCTCATGTCAGAAATCTTACCCAGATTTCATAAGTTAACACTTACACACTTTTTGCTTGCAGAGGTATATTGTTTTTATCCTATAAGAAAATTCCCCCACCGCCTTGATCTAGGCTTGGTACTCTCCCATTTGTGAGACTGTGAGGATCCACTCAAAGAACAGAAGGTTGTTACCTTGTAAACAAGGTTCTTCGAGATGGTTTCAAGCATTCTCACAAATACCCACCCTTCCGACCCCGCAAGGAATTTTCTCCCTGCACGCTCAGGGTTGGAAAGAACTGTTGGGTTTGGGTGGGAAGATACCTTATATACTGTGGGAGCTCGAGACCGTCATGTGGTTTTTTCAAACTAGTGAGCTTGGTGTGTGCCAGTAAGAGAAGGGCGCGCAAACGCAAACCCATTTGTGAAAATGTTCGGAGCCATCTTGAAGAACCATGTTTACAAGGTAGCAACCTTCTGTTCCGAATCCTGGCTCGCTGGGCTGGGGCATGCGGGGTCAGCAGCAAGTGGTGTGGCGGAGGGGCTACAGACTTTCTCCTCCTCCCCCCCCCACTGCGGGGCTACAGCTGAACTCAGCTCAGCTGATTCTGCTAGGGCTAGGAGCTCTGACAGCGGGGGCGGGGCCAGCCTGGATTTTGAATTCAGGCGAGCACCGGCAGAGCAACAGACCAGGCTCCAGGAGCGGGGCCCCGGCTCCCGCAGGACCATGTGCAACTGCACATGTCGCGCATGCCTGGGGCCAGCCCTGAGGACAGGCAGCTGGCATAGCAGGAAGACAAAACATTGGGTAGGCGGTTGGGGCAGAAGGACCAACAACAGACAGGAAAGGGCAGACAGACAGAATGGATACCAAGAAACAAATCAGATGGGCCATTCGCAAACAGGGTTCCAGATGAGGCCAGTCCAAAAGGTGAATAAAACAGGGTCCAGAGAGAGAGATCTCATCTAGCAGCTAGCAATACGGTCCAGGGAAAGAGAAAAGAAACAGCAAGCAGATGATCCGCCCAGCTTGGTTGCAGGCCTGCCTTTTATATGCCGGGCAGTTGGGGGTGTGGAGGAAGACCGAGGGGTGGGAGGCCTGGGCAAGGCTGTTAGCACTAGCCCTGGGTCCTGGCCAGAGTGACTTGGTGGCATCAAGGTACCAGCTACCACCACCAGGGCTGCAAGGGGGCTGGCTCAATCCCTGGTCCTTACATGTCTCTCCACTGGGAGAATGAGGTGTGCTGAGCCCAGAGTTACCCTGCAGGAATATACCCAGACAAGGGCAAGAGAGAGCCTGACTTGTGCCCTCCAGAGTGAGGATGGGCACATGACAAAGGCCTAGTTTCAGGCTATGAAGATTCTGGTCTAGAGGAGTGAGACCCCCCTTCCCCTGCCCACCCCATCACACACACAAGCTGTCCCGCCTCAGCAAGTTGGATCCCTATCATCATGTTTCCCTTCTGCTCAACTTCCTTCAGCTCCAAGGATCCCTCTAGTCCCCTGGGAGAGAGCTAATTAGGGCCCTGCAAGGAAATCTGAGCCTTTCTGACCTTAGTTGACCCCAGCAGGGATCTTTGGCACAGAAAGGCCACTCTGGTCCTGTGTCCTGTCCATCTTCTAGGGCTGTACTAATGAGTTAGGCATTGGGGATCTTTGGACTCCAGTGGCCTGAGCCGAGCAGAGTCCTGGTTGAGTGTGCCACCGAGGAAGGAAGGTGGCTGGATCAGCTGTCACCACACACACTTGACTGTGTTTATGGATATTGGATAACAAACCTACAGCAGCACAATCTCATCTGAGATAAAAGGTGATGACGACTTGTACACACGGGCATCTCTATCAGGACAAAGGGCAGCATGTCCTAGCAGCAAAGAAGCCAGCGTGGAAAGATGGGACAGAGAGAGAGGACTACATTTGCCAGATCAAAATTTCAAAAATAAGGGACACTGGAGCTATGGGGCTCTGAACTAAGGGACATCCATTATGTTCTGTGGGGCTCTGAAATAAGGGATGTACATAAGAAGTGTCACACTGGACCAGACCAATAGTCCATCTAGCCCAGCATCCTGTCTCCGACAGTGGCCAACTTAAGTGGCTTCAGATAATTGTGCAAACAGGTCATAATGTAGTGATCCATTTTCTTCTATTCACTCCAAGCCCCTGACAGTCAGAGGTCTCATCCTCCAACTAATTGCCATTTATAGATCTATATTTTACTAATTTATTCAATCCCCTTTAAAAACTAGTTATTGACCTTCACAACATGATTAATTGTACATTGAGTGAAAAAATACTTCCCTTTTTTGTCTTAAGTCTGCTGCCAGTTAATTTTACAGGGTGTCTCCTAGTTCCAATATTGTGAAAAGAGGTAAATTACAGCTCCCTATTTACTTCCTCCATACCACTCATGATTTTGTGATCATAATTTGATATGATCATATTCCCTTTAGTTGTTTCTCCTCTGAGCTGAAGAGACCTAATCTGTTGAGCCATAATTTAATAAATTAAGCTCTGTCAAACTGTGGGGCTCTGAAATAAGGGGCATCCATTATATTCTATGTGGCTCTGAAATAAGGTACGCTCATTATGATCTATAGGGTTGTGAGGCCCTGAAATGAGGGACATCCATTATGATCTCTGGGGCTGTGGAGCTCTGAAATAAGGGATGTCTATTATGATTTGTAGGTTGTGGGGCCCCAGTTGGCTCCATCCTAGTCCCTCAATCATGTACCCCAAGGTAAGTAGTAGTTGTGTTATCCATTGTTTTTTGTATCCCATAAAGTTACCAATTTTAGCTCCTGGGCCTGCTCTACTGGATACCAAGAAGAGTGGGCTAAACAGAGATATATTATTTTTATTGTTGCTATTAATAATAAATGTTGTTGCCATTTATATAGTACCAGTAATGTGCCTGACACTTAACAATGACTAAGTAATAAGTAGAGACAGGTCCCTGCCGCAGGGGCTTACAGTCTAGGGTGGACAAGGGAGAAAGGAGCATAACAAGATACAGGGGTACAGTCAGGAAGCTGAAAAGTCACAGATGCATGTGCTTAGCTTAGTTACATGGTAGAAAAGGGCTCTGAATGAAAGATCAGTAGGAGGAACGTCAGTGGGCAGTCTGTGGAAATAAGGATCAATCGTTTATTTACAGCCAAGGCCAAAAATTGGAGATGAGGGGCTAGGAAAAGCCTGCTTTTGGACATGGTGGTTGCCGGATAGGGTCACTCACTACCACTTGGAGTTTAGAGCCTGACTCTTCCATAGGCCAAAATGGGAGTGTCAGGGGAGGGTCAAAATGGTGAGTGACTGAAACCCTATGCAAATACCAGAGCACTCAGGCAATTGCTCAGACCCCGTGCATGGTGGTTGCTGGACCTGCTGCTGCTACCTTTAGCTCCATCGCCATGCATGACTGGACCTACGCTTACCTGCTCCCTTTGCACAGCTGTGTCTCTGCTGAGCTGGGCACAAGGTCAAATTATGGAAATCCTTAGAAGTTACAAATAGGGGTGTCAGCTAGCGCAAGGGGTCTGCCGTCTGCTGCTCCATGTCCAGAAGCTAAAAAGAACCCTCTCCATTTTCTAATCTAGGTACTCCTGAGCATGGGAGGCCATTTCCCTGCCCCTCATATGACTGTTGAAATGGAGCAGTCTCGGAGGGCCCTGCTCCTTCCTCCATGTGGGAGGGAATGGGAGGGGCAGCTGGTTGAGTGGGGGACTTGTGCAGTGCAAGACCCTGGCACTGAAAATACATGAATTAGTTTGGGGTTGGCTTCTAGTCTGTTTATGATTCTTGTGCGGTAACACAACCCTGCAAGAATGAACCACACAAGCAAAGCTTCTATGGTTTTGAAAGCCGGTCTACTTGGAAATTTTAAACCATCAGAAATATTTCTGCAGGTTCTTTTGTTTTTAAAGCAACATATACCATGAATTTGGGGTTGAACTGCTGGGGGAGATTCTCTTAAAAATAGAAAGCCCTTTCAGAAACCGCCTCTAATGGGAGCTGATAAATACTACCCCTTTCTCTGTTGCCTCTCAATTAAACAGTGTTTGCTTCCAGGATTTTTTCTTTCAAAGAGGGGAGAGAGATTAGATTGTTCACCTGTCAGAGGTGGTCACTTCCCCAGACAAAGTACCAACTATTCAACAGAAAGAAACTCATAGTAGTAAAGCATGGAGGTTTTTTTGTTTGTTTTTTTAAAACATTGAGCGTGTCAAATATGTACAGAAGCTCAGAAGCTGCAATGAGCACATTTGTAATACATCACAGGAAAACACACAATTATATTAGTGCTGGCTGAATAATATCATATGTATTCAAATGTATTTTTACATTTATATACATTTATGTGGTCTGTCCAGCTACTCTATCTACACAGACAGCAGCATGAACCTTTATAGATGTTCGCAGGAGCTGCAAGCTCATCTCAGAGTAGATTTCTCCCTTACATCTACAGTTTCTGCTTGTTCCCTGCTGCCTAGGGAGGGTAGGAACTCTCATACTGGATCAGACCCACCTAGTCAAGAGTCCTGTCTCAGACTGTGACCGTGACCAGCACATGCTTCAGAAGAAGTCACAAGGCCCCTGCAGTAGGCAGAAAATAAATAATCCATCCCCCATGATGATCTTATCTAATCTCTAATAATGATATTATTATTGGATGGGTGACACGGGCTGCTTTCATAATAATTTTCCAAGGCTGTTCTAAATTCCCAATCCACCCCTGGACTCTCCTCTCCTGGGATCCTGTGTGGAGAGGAGGAAGTGAAATTAATAGAGCAACAAGGGAGGCAGGTGGCTGGGGCCCTCAAGCCTCTTTGTGCTTATCGTTATTATTTATTTTTATATATAGCACCTACAATGTACCTGGTGCTGAACAGCTGTAATTAGAGACAGGTCCCCCTGCCCTGAGGGACTTACAATCTAGAATGGCTAAGGGAAGGGAGACAAATGGAACAGGAACACAGGGAGAGACAGTGATAAAGACATTCCCATTTTGCAGATGGGAACTGAGGCTGAGACACAGAGAATTGCTGAGTTCAGGCTGAGCTCCAACCCCCTCATTCCTAATTGAAAAAGCACTCTGGGAAGCACACACACTCTTGCCATTGAAGCTGGTGCAACGAAAGGCGTTGGTCTTAACTACTTTGGCCATGATGCTGAAATAATTGACTCTTTAGTAGTCCCATTGAAGCCCACAGGGGATTACTGCAGTCAGTGGTTTGGGGACTACAGCCTTTGTCTCCTATCTCAGAGCCAACAGAGCAGCCATGCTGTAAACCAGACTCAGGGCAGGAATCAACACATGTGCCTTGCCTGCGTCACCTCTGGAGATGAGAAAACCATTGGCACCGAGACTAGAGTTGCCACCTATGCACATTTTAAAGGAACACTTATGAAAAATACATGATGCAGGCCCTGCAACATGTATTTTTTATGTGTTCCTTAAAATTTTGCATAGGTGGCAACCCTAACTGTGGTGAGGCTTACGCCCCCAGGAGTCCCATAATAACAGGAGCAGTGTCTGTCTCTCATTTGCACACCTGCCTTAATCCCTGGGCCCCACTGATAGAAAAGCTGCCTGTGTCCCAGGAAGTTTCCTTTTCAGCCAAACAGTCCCTATGAGGCGAGTTCTCTCAGACACTTGGAGTCAGTATCCGCACCGGAATGCCGGGGGAGAGCTACAGACACTGTAATACAATGGGCTGCACAAAGGCTCGACTGTTCCCTGGAGACTGCCACAAATCACAGTCGTCGTGGCACCAGGGCAGGCATTGGAGGGTTGGTTCTGCTGTTGCTGCTAGTCCTTGCCTTTGCTGGGGAGTGCTGCTGACTGCTGGCACCTGTGCTGTCTCCCTAGGTATAACTCCAGGCCTCCTGAAGGCCCCGGAGGACATTAGGGCACAGAACAGCAAATGGCTGTCCAAGCTGGTAGTTTACCCATTGCTGCTAGGATGTCAGGTAGGTTCTGGAAAGGAAGGTGTTTGCATTATGCTGGCCTGGTTCCCTGGAAGTCAATGGCAAGACACAGGAATGAATAGGCTGCAGGTGTGATGCTAATGAGCCACGCTGGAGCCAGGGGGATATATACCTGCAGAGAAGCAAGATGGGTTGGTGTTAGGGACTGGGGCTTTTTAACACTGTACTTATGGAAGACTTTTGTCTTTGTTGAGGCCTGTTTGCTTTGGCAGGACTAGGTCCTGATGCTCTGCAGTGAAGTGTGCCGTTCTTTGCTGCAGGGGTATAGCAAAGCTGTTTGGCAGCCTGAGCTTAGCTTCCAGTTATGGTCCCCCTATGAGTAAGAAGGTGGGGTCTCCAGGGTGAGAGGTGGAGCATACCATGGTGGGGTGAGAGTCCTCTTCAGGCTCCAGTAGTCTTCTTCCACCCCCTGAAAATGTCCTTCCTGGTGATGGGGATCTTTGCAAGTTGCCAGAATAGCAGTTGGGAATTTTCAGAGTAGGTGGGGAGCATGTTTCCCTGCTCCTTTCCATTCCTGTTCTGAACATTTCCTAGTGGCATTCAAACTGTTTGCAAAGAGCCCACTCGCTCCATGGCTTTTGTACCATCGATGTGCCGAAACTTCCATTTATCCTGGGATGCTCTGGTCTGTTATAGTGGGGGGGCAGCTTTTCTATACCAGAACTTCACGTTCAAGACTGAGTGACGGCAGGAGAGATGAGTCATGT
Source organism: Sphenodon punctatus (assembly GCA_003113815.1). Taxonomy (NCBI): domain Eukaryota; kingdom Metazoa; phylum Chordata; class Lepidosauria; order Sphenodontia; family Sphenodontidae; genus Sphenodon; species Sphenodon punctatus. Next base: position 755,501 of record QEPC01013809.1, read on the forward strand.
TGGCAGACGTTTGCTGTCCAATAGGAGCAGGAAATTTATTGGGCAACCTCGGAAGCTGCCAAAGTTGCAAAATCTTGATAGAAGACTTCTCCCACCCTCCTCCGGTGACGTTTGTCTGCTGTCTTAGCGCATCTATGCCAGCTTGAATGACAAGCTCACTGATGCTATAAAGCTGGGGTGGCCAAATGTGACCCACAACTGTTCCTTATTTGATACCTTTCTAGTTCCTGACCACAGATCTGGTCCCTACCCTCTCAAGCACTGAAACAATGAGCTCAGTGGAAGGCAGTGGAAATGAGGGCATGCCCTCAAGGACAGGGGTGGGTCCATGGCACAGATCTATGATCTTCACTTTCCCCTTCCTTCTCCCATGCTCATCTGCTAAGCTCCCCCACCCCCAGTTCATGGAGCTTGTATGAAATGTCAAAGTGGCCCATGGCAGGGAAAAGGTTCCCCACCCCACAAGTGGCCTGCTGTGCATCTGGGTGATGAAGGGTGAAGTGCATCAGAATCTCAGATTTGGATGGAAGAGCCAAGGTTTGGGTTGGTCTTGATGGAGTTCAAGGGCTGCTACTACTATCACTATTACTATTATTTAGCATTTCTATAGTGCTACTAGTCGTACGCAGTTCTGTACAGATACACATAACATAAAGACAGTCCCTGCTCCATGGAGCTTACAATCTAATCAAGACACCAACACATAGACAACTACAATTAAAAGTCTTCCTATGAATAACAGACTACAGACTGCAGGGATTCAATAAGTGTATTTATTTCTGTGAGCAGAAGGGGGCAGGGTAGCCAACTTACTGCAATCAAGCCAAGAACATGTACCTGAGTTCTCGCATCCTCATGAATGTTGCATCCTTTGTCTCTCACTCTGTTCCCCCTTCCCTGTCTCCCCTCCCTGTCTTTCGATTGTAAGCTCTCGGGCAGGGACCGCGTCTATTTTATTCTTTGTAAAGCGCCAGGTACATCGCGGGTGCTATATAAATGCTCATAAATAATAATAATAATTAATAATAATAAAAACTGGTAAATAAATAAATAAAAATATTTCTGTTAAAATGATTGAAGTCCACAAGGCTATGATAGGGATAGGGCCTGGGTTCATGATTTAAAAGCAATCTCAAAGAAGTGGGCCTTTAGGCAGGACTTGAATATGGACAGGGAGGTGGCCCGACGCACCGCAGGAAGTTTGTTCCAAGCATACGGTGCAGCAAGGTGGAAGGTGCAGAGTTGACTGGGCAGCGATTCAAGGCATCTGTTTTCTAGTTAGTGCTCAAAGTGATACCAACATATGCAGACAGACAGTGGTGTAACTAAGGTCTTGAAGATTGGGGGCAGAGGGGCAGCACTATGTTTTATGGTGGGGCACCAGTATTTTTCAGGAGAGATGAATTGGAAAGGGGGTGCTGGGGGGAGGGGACACACAAGCTTCCTAGATCTCCCTTTACTGACTACAGAAGGCAACGTGTTCATGCAAGTCTAATCCCACTAAGGGCAAGGCAGTGGTGTCTCCAGAGAGTCAGACTGACTCGGCCTATATACTAACTTTCCACCCTGTGTGGAGTGTGTTGGTGAAGGTCATTGTCATCCTTCCCCACCCACTTCTGCCTGCTCGCTAGCTCTTAAAGGGGAAGGTGTCTAGCTCGGATGACAACACCAAGTACTCCTGCTGTCCTGGCTACACATGCTGATCGGTGCAAGAGTAGCTGCTGTTAAATTATTATTATTATTAATGGAAGCCATGTACCTGGTGCTGTACAATCATCAATAGTTGTGTGTAGCTTGCTGCACCAGACACAGCACACATCCGCCCGTGACATTCCACGGAAATGAGGTCTTGAAGGCAACTTGGGGTCATCAAAGGGTGAATCAGGAAGTGACCAGAGGGCTTGATAGCAGAGAATGATGTTTAATTTACCTTTGTGCAGAACCCTCTCTCCATTCCTGTTCTTCCTTTCACCAGAAGCCTAGATTTCTGGCCCAGGTGCCATCTTCAGCCCAGCTGCCATTTCCTCTCAGCTTTGCAGTTCCCCTTTAAAAACATGAGACTTTGGCTGGAAGCTGGCCAAGTTCTCTGGGGAAACATTCAATCCAGGTCTTGCAATTAACAGCCATTTGGTCAGCTGATGGGACAACTGTTGGGGAGGGGAGCATGGCTACTGGCTGAGGTCAAATGGAAACTTTGCCGTTGTAGAGGAATTGGTGTGACCAAAGGAGAGAAAGAAGAGCTCCCAAGAACCACTCCTCCAAGCCTGACAGGTGCTAGGAGCATGGAATGCGATTGGATGGTTACAGACACACTAATGCCCAAAGATGCTCAGGGATCACGTTCTGCTCCAGAAATTGTTCTCCAAATTCCTGCCTTTGCTGAAAGGGAAGGAAGTGATGTCTCAGCTGCCACAGATATTTGGGGGGATAACTCCCACCGAGTTTTAATGCATGGATTCCTTTGCTCCTAGCATTAGGTTTCCTCATATTTAGAAAACACTTGGATAAATTCAAGGTTCATTAACTTTAAATAGGTGCATTAGAACAGGTGACTCAGAGTTGGGTCTTCTGGGTTCTATTCCTAGATTTGAGAGGGAAGTGGAATCTAATGGTTAGAGCAGGATAGCCAAGACTACAGGGGGAAAGGGGGAGAGAGGTTGGCAGCCAGATCTCCTGTGTTTGTTCTCTCTCTGCCATAATGACTCTGTGTGACCCTTGGGAAAGTTACTTCTCCCTGATTCAATTGACCTGCCAACAAAGTAGGAATGACACTCATCCAGTTGACATGGAGAAGAGTGAACAGGCACCAAGACAAGGTAAGGGTCATATGTTTTTATTTTAAAGTACTTGCTTGATTCAAGCCATTGCAAGTGAGGCCACCATCACAGACCAGGAAGAGCTCCCTGTCCCTATCAAAGCATGTAACCAAACCACAGCACCTGAGACCTTTCACTGCCTGCCATATTGCAGCCAATTCAGAAAAAGGGAGGCTCACAATAAGAATTCAAAACCGAAGTGCCAATTCAGATCACTCTGAAAATACAGAGGTGGCCTATGAACATTAGCTACCTCCTTGTAACCCATTTCTGAGATGGGAACCAACACTGTATGACAGGAGTCTGACGGGGCTAATCCACTTTCTCCCTCCAAACTCAGTCTTTCTTCTTCCATCTACCCCCGGCTGCTGGGGTCCATCGCTTCCTACAGTGCAAAGCTTTATGTCCTGTTACTGTTCCTGATCATGGGTCCTCAGGACCTCCCCCCCGGCCCCAGCTGCCCATCCAGCACACCAGGGGGCAGTAGCAAGGAGACGTGGGAACCATGTGACAGGAGTGAGCCCTGGCACATGCCAGCCTGCTGGTGCTGTGAATACACAGACAGATGGGAAACACTCTTGCTCCCAGTGCCTTGACCCCGGTGTGGGTCCTGCATTCCTGGCCTCCTACTTTGCTTGGCACAGAATACTCTCACTTCAGCCCTCTTTCTCCACCTCCACAACAGTTAAACCATGTTCACAGACACAGGCAAGTAGCCCTGTTTTGCAGTTAGCTGACATGTCCAAGGTTTGCAGAGGCTGTACTCCTTAAACTACTCAGGTGGCATGAGCCCTGCTCATTTCAGTGCAGTTTGTACCAGTGCAGCGCTTTGAGGATCAGACTAGGAATGCAAATTAGAAGTAAAGGATTCTGGGCACCTAACACTCAGTCAGATCCTCAGAGGGCTCCAGTGGTGCAAGCCCCATTGAAATAAATGGCCCTTACTCTGGAAGATTGCTTTGAGGATTAGCTCAATACTTTATAATGAAGGATTGTTGGTTTTCCTGCAAGGACTTATGTGTGAGGGCTAGATGCTTATCCATGCATAGGCCAGAGGTGAGGAACAAATGCAGACCTGGCTGGTTATCTGGTTCCTTTCCAATTTCTGCATGAATTCCTGGATCCAGCCCCTTCCCTCAAGTGCTATTATTTATTTATTAAAAATAAAGACAATGCTCAGTGGGGAAGGCAGCAGAGATAAGGGTGTGCACTCGAGAGTAAGGGTTGAGTTTACAGGCCAGGTCCATGACCTGGATCCCCTACTCTGAGTGCCCATTCAATCATGCACTGTCTCCGCATGCCCTTCACCCACAATGCTTTTCCACACATCTTTCTGCACTCCACACCCTGCAGCCACTACCTATGCCCTGCAAACTTCTCATTGCTGCCCCGGATAATGCTTCTCTTTTGGCACTGACATAACAATTTGGACTTTATGGTAATCATGAGTAGCAACTATGAGACTTTTGGGTAACTTAGATCAGTATATCTCTACATTGCAATCTAGAGCAAGAGTGTGGTAGCTGTGTTGGTCCCAAATGTAAGAGACGGAGACAAAGTGGTTCAGATGATCTTTTACTGGACCAAATATGCAAGCTTTCAGGCCACACGGACCCTTCCTTGCTGCAGTCCATCCTGTGCGGCCCCAAAAGCTTACATTCCCACCAACAGTTGGTCCAATAAAGGAGATCATTTGAACAACTTTGTCTCCAACTCTTATATTTTTACATGCAGCCCTCTAGCTATTTTCAAATTGCCATGAGAACAACAACAACAAAAAAGTTTCCCACCCCTGGCATACTTCATGATATGTTTTGTTAGATGGCTAGAGGCCTACTAGCTCAATGTGCTAAAATATTGCACATTCCCAGGAGTTGATGATGAATTTCTGGATTGATTTATCCCTTCCATGGGCTGAAATGCTGACTAGAGAAGAGGAATGTTACTTTTGGTCACAGTTTCAATCACACTCCCCTGGGAAAAACTTTCCCAATTTTTTTTTTTTTTTAAAAAAGTTTGAAAATGTTGGAGAGAAGACTTCTTTCCAGTCAGTTCTTCTGCTCCTGCTTTGAATTTTGCATCTTCATGCAATACAGATTGTGGGTGCAATCCTGCATTAAAGCCAATGGGGAGCTGGGCCATTGATTTTAATGGTTGGTGCAGTGTGCCCTATGTACTTACATCAGAGTAGTCCCATTGCAAGCAATATGATTACTCAGCTTGACAGTACTATCCCTGGGAGGTAACATACATTTATTTATTTATTTATTTATAAGACTTCTACCCCGCCCCTCCTGCATGCAGCTCGGGGTGGCTTCCAACAATCTTTAAAACATTATAAAAACAATTAAAACAACCATAAATATTATAAAATAATTAATATACAGGGCAAACAGAACACTCAGAACCAAAAATAGGTGTGGGAATTAAAAACCCACCCTACTCACCCTCCCTCCCAAAGGCCTGGGCGAACAGCCAGGTCTTACAGTTTCACCGGAACATGCATAAAAGTCCTACCAAACTGAATGGGACTTTATAGCAGGCAAGTACATTCTGTGCTGAGGGGATTGTGCCATAACATTGTGAGAGGGAAGGCTTTCGGATCGGGGTGGTAAACTTACCGGTACAATGTTAATGCCATTGAAGTCAATTAGAGTTTCAGTAGTCAGGATGTCACCCTACTTTCCCCCCCCTCTTTTGAAGTTAATGTCAGAATTGCCGTTAATTTAAGCAGGGCCAGGATTTTGCCCATTGTGTCCTGAGTCTAACTGTACAGTTGTGTAAAGTAGGAGTAACACAACTAGAGTATCTGAAATTATTCTGTTTTAGATTAAGAGATCCAGATTGTGCGTGTGTACTCTCACAAGCACGTGCTCCTTTCTCTCCCGTCCCTCACTGCAAGCCCTGGGCTGGGTGGGGAAAGAGGGCTGGATGGCTCGAGGTGACAGCTTGTAATAATATTGTTAAGGCGGACAGTAGAAACATCTAAAATTAGAGCTCTACGCATATGTGCCAGCAAAGCCTATTAGCAATGTGCAAAGGAGCAGCCAGACAATAAGAGACGCTGAGCTCCGCTGGGAGACTATGGGTAGAGGGCTGGTATGGGGTGTTCTTGTGCTGCAGCTCTTGATTGGGTAGGTACGCTTTATTTGGATGTCCCTGCGCAGCGAGCTGGCACCCTGGAAAAAAAGCAGGCAGTGGCGGTACGATGGCAACGGCATGCAAGCGTAACTCCTCCTCAAGGGAGGAGAGGGCGGGAAGGAGGGCCTTTAAGAGAGGGAGGAGGGTTCTAGCGTGTGAGCAAAATTAAATTCACCAGCAGGATAATTCATTCATCCATTCTCTGCTGCTTATAGGCGCTGCGCTCTCTTCGCTTTGAAACTTACACGCAAGCACCCACAAGACTTTTAGTTTCCGCCTTGCGGGGCTGTCGGACAGGGAGGGGGACCAGGATGGCCAAAGGCGAAGGGGCAGAAATCTCTCCATCTGCCGGATTATTGCAACCCAGCATCCTGAAACAGGAGGACCTGAGACCGCCCAAGGTGAAGGCGGCAGCTGCCCAAACTTGGAGATCTTTAGGGGATCCATCTGGAAGCAATCCAGATGGAGCGGGATGGGGATGTAGAGGAGGGGAGTCGATCTAGAGTAGAGCAAGTAACTTCCTCTTTACGGGAAGCGCGGGACGGGATTCTACGGGCATAAAGCTCCGAGTCCTGAACCAGGGAAGGGGGACTGGCTCAGGGGCGGGAGGAGGTGGGAAAAGATTACTCCGGTCTCCGGAAAGGGAGAGCAACTCCCCTTGGGAATGAATGAGAGACATGGGGCTACCCAGGAGGATGTGGATAGTAGTGCCGGTGGGTAACCCCTGCCCAAACCGGAGGAGTGGGGACTGATTCAGGGCCGGGGACACTCATAGAGGGGTTACTGGTCGTTCTAAATGTTATTATGGGTGGGAGGGGATCCAGGGTTCAAACATGACCCCCGGTTTAGAAATTTTGTCCACCCTCCCAGGAACAGTGTCCTTTTGGGGTGGTGGTGGACTTTATAGGGGCACAACAGAGAGGAGAAAAATGAATGGGGGCACATAGGGAGGCACTGACCTTGAGTATCCCTGCACCGCTGGGGGCATAACTAAGGTTTCGGAGTACTGGTTTTGTGGCGTCACCATCGGTGGGGAGGAGGGCTCGGGCGCAGTTGGGGGGGGGAGGGGTACTGCCAATAGCTGTTTAATTTTATCTCCGCTGGAGCTAAAGTTTGAACCGCGTGGCAGGAGCTGGGCGGCGGCATGCCGTCTGCCCCCTAGCGTGGAGCCCATGCATAGCTAAGGAAGGAGCAGGCAGGCAGGAGTCTGGGTTACCTCGTGGGCCTGTCCCACTCGCTCTCCCGGGGGATCGAATGGGGAGCTTGCATTGAATCCTCTAGGGTGTTTTTAGACAAGCACCCCCACACCCATCATGTATGTTGCAGGGCCGCATTGGGTGGGGAGCAACCCTGCAACATGCATGATTGGTAGGTAATGTGTGGGAAGGCGCTTGTCTAAAAACACCCTATGTTAAAACCCAGAAAGGGACATAAGACATTGGAGGGAGGGAGAAACCGCACATGCATCGTCTTCTCTTTTGCCTGTGGATTATCGTAGGTTCAGAGATGCAGCCATGAGCCAAGTCAGCCTGAGAAGCAAACGGAAACACTGTTTTATTCTGTGTGCTGGGCAAGCCCAACTCCCTTCCCAGCTGTAAATCTGGAAGCAACGAGCTTATGTATTTGGATGCATGTTTTTATTTAAGCCAGCAGTTAAATACAGCACTGTAGCCTTTGGGAGTATAACTAATGGGGAAATTTTATTAGAATGCAAATGCTATGGCCTCTCTGTTTAATATTACAGAGCTGGTTGGATTAGGGGTGGATTCTAGATCTTGCATCATTGTAGTCCCTTTTACTTAATGGGGAAGGAATGAAGAGCATAGAATAGCAGTGAGGTGACCTGCAAGCCTGTTTTGGGCAGAGGATCTGAGGTCATCCATGGTGCTGGTGGAATCCAAATACACTGACCAGGATGCTGAAAACTACTGTCTTTGGCACATTCTCACCCATGCATGTAGATACGAGAACAGGGCACTGGAAGTTAAGGACACATACTTTGGAACCCTTGATAAGCAAGTGCATAGTGTGCTGCACAGCAGCTCAACCAGAAAGTCAGAACTTGATGCAAGGGAACAACTGAGGCCTGTGATATGTGGGAGTCTATGTACAGCTTCTGTTGTGGGGCATGGCAGGGGGGCAGTTCCTATGTCCTTTAGGGGCTCTTGCTTGGTGTGTGGTGCAAGGGAAAGGTTGTGGCAAGGGAGAGTATGCTTTGTTGACTGCCTGATGCCAGGGTGACAAGCTGCTGGTTTCATTTCTTTTCAGAGGGAAAGTAAAGAGAGACTATCAGTATGCAGCAAATTGTGTTATGCAATTGGCGGAGCACCCTACCAAATCACAGGCTGTGCCCTCGGCTTCTTCTTGCAAATCTACCTGCTGGATGTGGTACAGGTAGGTCTTCCAGCCAGGTTTGCTTCTCTGGAGTAAGTGTATCTCACAAGGTTGTAGACAGAAGTGCAGTGAACAGTGATGTAACTTCAGGCTAAAATTTGTGGGGGATGCTGAATCCCCTTAATTCACATAAGCCCTGCTGCATGATTTTGTATCAACAAGGGGAGGAATCCATCCCCCCTGTATAATTACATCCATGGCAGTGAATGAGGGCATCCTTCTTGTCTGCAGTTAGGCCCTTTCTTAAACCTGTCTCACTCTGATTGGGGCTTGCAGCTGTTATAGTTGCCTGTCCATTGAGATGCTGGATTGAGAAAGGCAGCATCCCAGACTCATTTCATGCTTGCCCTGCAGAATGAATCCCTGGCCTTTCTGTGTAAAACAGAGCAGTGGACGACCTGAGGGATGTTGCTCAAAAGAGGAGCGCAGCCTGTCTGTAACTGGGTTGCTTCTTATCCAAGGAACTAGTGCATTGTTACAGAATTCCCTCTTTATTTTGGAAGGGGAAGAGGCACATGTCTGAAACAGTCCTTGCCTGATAGCTGACTGCCTGCTAATGTCCAGATCTTATACAAATTGATTTCATTAAATCGCAATTGGACTGATGGGTCCCACTTTTGACAGCCTTGTTTACAGCGACCAACATGTCTGGAGTTATCCCAGCTGGGTGGGGTAAGACTGTTATTATCCCCGTCTATAAGAAAGGGCCACATACGGATCCTTCTAACTATAGACCCATTAGCTTATTAAGTATTGTAAGTAAGATTTACACAAAATTTCTATTACATAAACTGTTGTCTTGGCTAGAACAGTGTACAATTATCTTCCCAGAGCAGGCGGGATTTCAGAAAGGTAAGGCTACGGTAGAACAGTGTCTCATGCCTGACTACTGTAACCTTCTCCTCGCTGTTCTTCCCCGCTCTCAACTTTCTTCCCTCATCTCTGTTCAAAACTCTGCTTCCAGGATCATCCACCTAGTCTGTCGCTTTGACCATGTGCAGCCTCTCCTCTCCTCCCTTCCTGAGCATATTCTGTACAAGCTCCTCATCTTCACCTACAAAGCCCTTCACAACCTTGCTCTCCCCTACCTCTCTGCCCTGATCTCCGAACCCCTGTTTGAGCACTCCACTCCTCTTCCATCCCCTCCCTCATCCTCCCACGCCTTCCCTGCTCCCCCTACTGCCTTTGTTCCTTCTCCCTCCCTGCCCCGCACGCCTGGAACTCCCTCCTCGCCCTTGTCCGTCTTGCCCCCACCCTCAAGTCCCTCCTCAAGACCCACCTCTTCCGCTCTGTCCTTCCTAACTCCTGCTAATCATCCCCACCCAGGATTATCCCCCACCTGTTATCTGCAAACTTCTAATTTACTGTAACCAAGCCAAGAACGTGTACCTGAGCTCTCGCATCATCATTAATGTTGCACCCCTTGTCTCTCCCTCTGTTCCCCCTTCCCTGTCTCCCCTCCCCCTGTCTTTAGATTGTAAGCTCTCGGGCAGGGACCGTGTCTATTTTATTCTCTGTAAAGCACCAGGTACATTGCTAGTGCTATATAAATGCTTATAATAATAATAATAATAATAATAATTTAATAATTCTGTTTCATCTTATGGAGAAGTATAGGACACTGAATAGAAAGCTTTTTGTGGCTTTTTTGACCTTAAATCAGCTTTTGATTTGGTCAACAGAGATCTTTTGTGGGATAAACTCAGTAAAACCTCCATTGATAAAAGACTTTTGTTTCTTTTGCAAAGAGTCCATGCCCAGTCATCCTTGGTCGTTAAGTTGGATAACACCGGTCACATCACAAGACAAATACAGACCTCCTTGGGGGTTAGGCAGGGGTGCATTTTGGCCCCCACGTTGTTTAACCATTTTATAAATGATGCCATCCCCCAAATGACAAAACATAAATCCCCCCCCCCCCAAGTTGGCCTCTCGCCCTGTTGGTTGTTTCCTATACGCGGATGATCTGGTGCTGATTGCCCAGACTAGGGTGGGACTAAATCGTCAACTTAAAGCCTTTGCAGCATACTGTCATTTAAATAGGTTAAATATTAATTACGCCAAATAGAAAAAACCTTGATTTTAGAACTGTAGGTGTACCTTTAATTGGGCAATAAATGGGCATCATTTGTACCAAGTCAAACTTTTCAATTATTTAGGCCTGAACTTTCATTTTTCTGGTAGCTGGTCCAAACACTACAGGAGGGTCATGTTAGCATCTAAGAGAACTTCAGCTTCCATTTTGAATTTTTTTGCCAGCTCTGGTAGGAGCAGGCCAGATTTGGCAGTTAGAGTTTTTGACAGCAAGGTTAGAGCCCGGGTTTTATATGGCACCGAATTATGGGCGCCTCTTATTTCTGCAAATATCGATAGTTTACAATCTCATTTTTTGCAGAAAATTGTTAAGGCCCCTAAAAGTACACCTGTGGCAGCACTTAGGCTGGAGGCTGGTCAGTTCCGTTGGACCCAGATCTCTTGGGAATACACACTTACGTTTTGGACCAGGCTTTTAAGTTCACCAAAGTCTGGACTTGTTCGATTTTTGCTGGAGGACACTTTTAAGAGCAAATGGTTCAGTGCTTTGGAAATTTATCTGAACAAGCTAGGGTTCTCTCAACTTTATTTTGGGGACAAAGATCCTTGTGCAGTTAGGGCAGCGACCCTATCCAGGTTGAGAGACGTTGAACGGCAAAACGAAATAGCTGTAGTCAAAAATACTCCTCACTTGCTAGGATATTCCTTATGGCTTCCAGCCAAGGGAGAAATGGCCAGTTATTTGCTCTCTCCTATTTCTCTTGGGGGAGATTCCTTATCATGCATACTCGTTTGAATGCCCTCTTCTCTAAAGTATTGGACGGGTGCCTTAGTAGGGTCCCTTACAGGAATCGTCTCTGTCCCTTTGACTAGTTGGGTACTGAGTCTACACAACATATTTTGCTATATTGTCATCTTTATGACCAGCTAAGATCTAAATCTGTCTCCATATCTTGTAAATTCCCCGCTAGGTCAGATTTATCCCTGCTTGAAATTCTTTTGACTGGTACATCTCTTGAAGTTATTAAGAATGTTGCCAATTTTTTTATTCATGCCTTTAATCGGCGTCAACTCTTCTTAGAGTCAAAACTACCCATGAACGAGTGGCTGCAAACCTCAATCATGGCATAGAGGTTTGGGTAACCTGTATGTATGCTTCTAAATTCTGGTACTTCCTATTTTATATACTTGGTAGATTTATTTATATTTTGTTACAGTAAGCTTTTTATGCAATGGCCTTCGATCAAACTAATAAAATGAAATTGATTGATTGACTGCTAATGGGGGAAGATAGGCAAAGTAGGCGGTCCTCTTGGGTGACATGCTCTCACACACAGTCATACTGAGATAAATCCCCTGAGGACTCTGCACAGTAACCGTCACAGTATTGCGCAAATGAGTTTTGAAAAGGATTTCCCCACTTTTCTGCCAAAAGAGGTCTTGGTGTCATTCAGAGAGGTTTGGGGAGAGGAGTGTCTCAAGCAAGAGAGAGTGTTGAATGGCTAAAGCTGGGAACTTAAAGAGAAAATGCTGAGAGCACGCAGGTCCTGTTGAAGTCTGTCACCGCTGCTTGAGTTCAGCTGCTTTTGGCTATTTATTTATTTATTTTAATTTTTTTAAATGCCTATAGCTGTACACTCAAGTCTGAAAAATATCTGACCCGGTTTTCTAGAACACAGTTAGAAACCCTCTAATCTAGACGCCTCTCTAATTCAGACAAAATGTATGTCCCTCTGAAGTGTCTGGATAAGGGGGTTTCTGCTGCACTGGTAAATCTCTCCTTGAGACTAAAGGGAAGAGTGAAGCATTAGGAATCATTTGCTCCTGTGTCATAGTGCTGCTGCTTTTCACAGCAGTTGATGCTGATAGGCAATCTCCTGAGTTTTCTCTTCTCATTTCTGCTACTGACTTGCTGCTTGACTTCCACTCTGTGCCCCAGTTTTCCCATCTGTGTAATGGGATACAGTGATGCCGCGCAACATCTGTGAAAGCATTTTGTGCTTCTCTGGTGAAAGGCATTGGGTTTATGCGGAGTAGGGGTACTGGTCTTAGAAATTCAGTTAGGTGCAGGCATAAGGTCAAGAGCCATAGTTTGTTCTACTGATGCTGGGAGAGGAAGCTATTCCTGGAATTGCACATAGCATCCACCTTTTGGAATGTGTTATGCTGGCAGATGTTGTGCTGGACCAGGTGGCAGATGTGCCTGTATCCTTCCAGACAGAGTCAGTGGTAGAGTGGGTCAGGGTTAAGATAATACTGGGTACTTGTAGTATTTGTTTTATGTTTGTTAACATGAGATTGTATGGAATTTAGTGTACAAAGAATAATCCTGAATTATAGTTCAAATTGAAATCCAACTCCTGGATGCAGACTGCTTCTCAAAATTTCAGAGTAGTGGTGGGAGATCAAAGCCCTCTTGTCAGTGAGCAGCCCTGGTAGCAGCAGGGAATATATAAGCAGCTCACTCCCCTTTTCTTTTTCTGTCCTGTACGGGGGCACATTTTTACTCTTCTCAGGTAATCGTATTAGGGCGAGTACTTGTTTGTACGTAGGTTTTTATTGTTTTCTTTTGATATTTTAGCTATTTCCCCCCACCCCCCATTGGGGTTTTGTTTGTATGTTTTTTGTATTTGTTACAGCCTGTGGCTAGAGCAGTAAATTCTATTGCTTGGATATAAGCAGCTCTCCCCAAATGAGAGTGGCCTAGACTCTTGCATTTAAGTGCTTCACCCAGGTCAGGGGTCGCACAAGCGGGTGTGGGACTAGACGGACTCTGGTCCCAGGTTTCTCCCCTCTCTAAAAGTGACGTCTCTTTCTCCTCTTCCCTAAATAGATGGATCCTTTCTACGCTTCCATCATTCTCTTTGGGGGTCGCGCATGGGATGCTATCACAGACCCAATGGTGGGTTTCTTCATCAGTAAAACCTCATGGAGCCGCCTTGGACGCCTGATGCCTTGGTAAGGGGAGCTGGTTGTGAAGCTGGGATCGCTTTATATTTTGCATTGAGGTTGAAGCTTGGACCAAGGTTCTTTTAGAGAATTACTATGTAGCTTTGGATTCTCTGGCCTTTTACTGACCGTTTTCCCTGTCAGTGGGGTGCCCCAAACAGAGAGTTGGTGACAAGGCTGGGAATAGACTCTCCTGTCTGTGTATCTATAGGAAAAGAATGCAATGGAACAAAAGATTTGCAGCTTAGTTTGGGGCTGAGGACGCCACGGATGGCTTAGCAGATTATGAAAGACAGCTGAATGATTAGAAACTCTCAGAGAGCAGCTGGGAAACTCTCCATTAGCTGAGCCTCATCCTCACTGAGGGGGAAGTCTCTGGAAATCAGTGAACTGAGACTGAGAGAGCAAGGCCCATGTGAAACTACTCTTGTTCAGCCCCTCTGCCACAGGCAATGTTGTGACTAAAAACCCCAAGGTCTTGCATGCAGGTGTGGTGCGTGTGAGGGGAAAACTTCCTGGTTTGCCTTCCTGTTTAGGGAGAGCCGGCAGCTGCTGCCCTGAGCTCTTTGGGTGGGATGTATGCTGTTTTTGGTGGTGGGCAGATCCTTGTGTGGTGCATTGTGGGGATTGCTGAAAGTCCAGCAGGCTCTTGCCTGTCCCTGTGCTCTTGCTTTGTAGCAGGGGGACAATGGTATTCTTGGCACTAAATTAGCTAACGGCAACATAATAAATCTTTCTTTTGCGCTATGAATTGTGAATTGATATCAAGGGCTGAGGGTGTAAAGGTGGAGGTGAGTGCATAGCGGGAGAGGGGAAATGGAGCAAAAGAGCCAGGGGGAGTATGTCTCTGTGTGGCAGTTGTCAGGCAGGAAGTCCAGTGAGGCTCACTGTAGACCAGGAAGAAGGGAAGGTAGCTGGTTCCTTGGGCAATGTCAATAAAGACTTTACAATTCATGGGGAAGGTAACTAGGCATAACCAACTACACCCGGACTGTGGCTTCGTTTCCATCTGTACGTGTAGCATCTGGTGACACATCCTTCATGCAGACCTCTTGCTGTTGCTTCCTTCTCTCCAGTTGCACTGGTGTTGGTGAGGCTGGGTGGATGCTGTTGGGCAAGTCAAACTGATGCGTTTTTAAAATGCTGCTGGAGATAGGTGTATGGTTAGAGCTGCTAGCCTTTGAATATCAGTGGAGTCTAACTGGGTGGGAAATGTCCTTGGAGGTAGTTGTCCCTTTAGCAGTTTGACTCCAGGATCTTGGTGTGTCTGGGTGCTCTATAATCCATTTTGTGTCCTCCTCCTCTCTGAGGAGCTTAATGCTTTGTTCTCTGCAGTCCTCTCTGTGGAACTATTAAACTTGTTGTTGGGAGGATGAAATGGCAGGAAGTGGAATATGGGTAGGAGGAAGGAAAGCAGCTGCTAACTCACCCAACTTTGTGCCTGCCTCGACCCCCAAATGACTACATACTGCAAAGGACACTCTTCTTTTACATGTGTACATCAGGGACAACACAATGGGAGTCCGTGTCATTCCAGCTGTGATGCAAAACCAGCCTCCTGGAGAATTGGGCCTGTTCATTGTTCTATCCCCTTCTCAGTGAGAATCGCATGATAACACTTGCATGCGGACAGCCACCTGCTGTATATAAAGGCAGTGTAAGTCTTGCCTCTGTTCTAAAGACAATCTTGTCTGTGACAAGAACTAAGTGACTCGTTAAGGGATAATGCTGCCTGTGTGCAGGATAGGTGACGTGTGTGTGTACACTATACTATCCCAGTCCTGCAGAAGACTTTTGGGTAAACAGCCTGCAGGGCTTCAGATCGATGTACTCTACAGCTGGTTTTGGTGGGCTGTGGAAAATCACATGATCTACAGCAACTTCCAAGTATGATTTTAAGTATGTGATTTTAGGGAAGAGGAAGCAACTGGAGTTGGGGACTGTGGTGTAGAATAGGCTCCTTTCCTACCTTGGTGTCCTCCCTCCTTGCCCTTGGCTTGCAGAATGGAACTCCAGAAGCTTGCTGGTCTAGGAGACCTCTACAAGATGCAGGGGTGTGAATTAGCTGACTCAGGGAACTGGGAGCCCAATGATCAGATACCGGTTACCTTTCCCCTTTTAGAGGTGAGGTAGCTGAAGGCTTAAATCCCTTAGCTGCATCCCTGCAGGCTGTGAACTCAAGTCCCGTGTGTTCTGACATCAGATAGGAAACTAGCTGTAAATGGTTTCTGCCCATTGAATGGGTGAAAGCCAACAACAGTCAGATGTGATGCTGGCCATGCCACTTCCTTGTGTACTAGAGACCACAGAAACTGGCATGCTTTTAATCATGTTCATCCAAAGTGGCAAAGTATCGCAGGTCTCGAGGATGGACTGTGCCTTGCACATAAGAGCTACGGGTGTTGGATCAGTAGTGGCTTCCCTGAGAAAGCCTTCCCCCATACAGCAGTTGTTTGGTTTCTGTGTTGAATGAGTTGGTTATGGTCTGGTTCCTAGCGACTGGAAGTCCACATCAGAGAGAATACAACCACCAATGGTACTACATGCTGGCAGCCTCAACAGAGAAGCCAAGGGTTGTATCCAAAGCCTGCCTCCATGTACAATCACCCTTTCAGGTCCTAGCTAAGCTGTGTCAGGGAAATTGCTTCCCTTGCTGGCCGGACTCTTAACACCATGTGTCTAAAGAGATTGAGTTCAGAGCTGTCAAGTGAGCATCTTTCATGGTGAGTGAAATATAAAAGAAGAAGAGGAGGATGGGGAGAGATGTAGGAGGATAAATTAGAGGGGCACTGCTTCGCCCATGGGCGGTGATTATACCCTCCGCTCTCTTGGGATTTCCTGGAATAGCCTCAAGTGAAAAATGCAGCGTTCTGTTAGCGTTTTTAAACAGGCTTCATAAACAGGCCAAAAATAGTTCCCCTTGAAAAGCTGTGCATGTTGTGGGGTCCCAGGATTAGAGGGACAGCTGGGTTTCTGGCTAGTTAGTGTTAAACAGCCACCTGGGTGCAATCCAGGCAGAAGGCTGCTCTCTAATTCCTGTATATATGAATATCTGCACAGCCTCTTGGGCCTCCTAATCTTATACCTTTTAAAGCTGGGGTGGGAGCAAGGGGCACAGAGCCGGGGAGTCTTTATATTTGCATTCCACTGAAAAGTGCTTGGAGAGCTGAAACTGTACAGAGCCTTCTAGCTGGCATCGGACCTGTAAATCCTGCCTCGCTATCCCCAAATGGAGGTTGCTTGGCTAAGAAATGGTTTCTATTCTTGCATCTGACACTCTGTTTGGAAAGTACAGTCAGTACCAGAGAAGAAAGAATGGACAAGTAGTCAGGTGGTCCATTTCGAACTCCAGAGATGCAGATTCTGTTCCCTGTTCTGCTACAGACTGTGTGTGACCCTGACCCAGTTGCTTAGACTGCTTTCTGACGTTACTAAGTCTGGGACTCAAATCACATGCAGCTTCCATCTTGTGGGAAGGGCGGAACTTTCCTGGCAAACATGCGCATCTAGCAGAGTACCTTTTCACTACCCTGCTGGATGCACGTATTTGCCGTCAAAGATCTGCACTTCTTCCCTTCTCACGAGACAGAAACTGCACATCATTTGAGTCCCAGACTTCCCTGCGGCGCCAGCAGGTGTGTATTAACGTCAGAAATCGCTCTTAAGTCTTTCTTACCCTCTTACCCTCACCCCTATCTGTGATGGGGATGAGAGGTGATAACAGCTGCCTTTCGCTGGGGTGTTGTGATGCTGAATATATTAAGGGATGCACGATGCTGAACTATTACAGAAAAGGTGGCTGAAAGTATACACGTTTCACCAGTCCTGCTTGGGGATGCTATGGGCTGATCTTTTGACTTCCGGGGGTATGCAGAGGGGTTAGTGATGATGGAGGGGCAGTGGAGCTGTTGAGAATGATTCAGGGGAAGCTGGTGGAGCAGTGGTGCAGTTTGCATGGGGTAATTTATTTGGGAACATTTAACCTCCGCCAATCCTCCATTACAAACCTCTCCAGCAAATAAACAACTTGGGGCACAATCGTGTCCTCATCAAAGCTGATGCCTTATCTTCCATTGACTTTAATGGGTGAGGACTGCACCCTCAGTCTGCAATCCTCACCCATTAAGCTCAGTGGGAGCCTTGCCATTGCCTTCAGTGGGCTCAGGTCTACAAATTGAATTAGTTATTGGCAACTCCTGGTCACCTGTAAACATCCTCCTATAACCTGTTTTATCAGCAGGGTATTGCTGCATCAACCATAAAGGGGATTTATGACTAGCTATTAATTACTCTAGAGTAGATCACTCTGGAGTGCAGACATGCAGTCTGATAGGCCTTTCAATCTTGGGAAATACCTCCTTGCATGTTTGTAACTCGATTGTGGGATCATAGTGACAAAGTGCAAAGCTTGCTTCACGTGCTGCTGGGTTCTGAGATAAAAGTGGAGCTGTAAATTATGTGTACGTTTTAAACCACTCATTGAAAGACATCTACCTTCCCCACCAGTATCTCTTCCAAACTTAAAATCTTTTATGCTTTAAAGTACTTCTGGGCAGGGGCATAAAGATAATGGAGCAAGGGGGCTCAGTTCAGCTTGAGCTCCCCTCTGCCATGCTAGGAAATTTTCAGAGTGGTTGAGGGAGGGAGTGGCCAACCACCTGCTATGTCCCCACCCACTCTGAAAATCTTTTAATGGTGCTCAGGCCACTTGCAAATAGCCCCACCAAGAAGGAAGCTTTCAAAATGGGCAGGGGGTGGAGGAGCTGGCCCCACCAGCTCTTAACATTTCTTTCCTGGTGGGGTTACTGCCATTCTGTGGAGGCCTCACTGAGGGGCAGGGGAGCTCCACAATCTGGGGTGGGAGGGGAACGCTAAGGCTGGCTGGGAGCCTTGTAAGGGCCACTCCTTACGAAATCCCCAACCCCTTGACATGGGGGTGGGGTTCATAACTGGGACATAACATAAGCCTGGGTCTGCCGCAGCTTTGGTATGCCACTGCTTTTGGGTCCCCTTGCCTCTCCATATCCAAGCATCACTTAGAAAGCTACTTGACACCCACATATCTGATCACTAACTCTCCCGGTCTGACTCTCACAGTTCAGGAAATTGCCTTCATTTATGTTCTTTTTTTTAAAAAAAAAATTGGTCTTATAGCAGCTGCAGCTGATGGAAAAACTTTGCTAACTTCCTTTCCTCCCCCACAGCAGTGTATCTAGAAAAGGCAAAAAGGAAGCAACTCTTATCCTAAACGGTTAACATTTCAGAGGGGTGTGTGTCCACTTACAGTGCAACACACCACCCTGTCTCAGCCAATGAGCGGCCAGGGTGTGCAGGCGTTTCAAATGCCACTTAATCGCGGCCCAGGTCAGGGGTTACTAGAAGTCAGACTCCTGGGAGTTGGATCAGCTAGTCCTAGAACAAGTGGGGAAAGGCTGAGCTAGTGTCTGAGGTTCTTTAACTGAACAGCTGGTGTGCAGAGCTCTAACCCTTCACACTCCAGCAGCAAAGCGCAGGGGCTTTTTAGACCAAGGAACCTCCTAAATTTAACCCTTGAAGCACATCTCCCGAGATGGCTTGGGCGGGGTTCTGGCAGGCTGTGTGCCCGTAGTAAGTATGTGGATATGGTAGACTGTCTGCGTAAGCTCTATGGGAACATTTGAATGACTCCTCTTTCTTGTGAAAACGCTAAGAGATGGGGCGTGTGCTGGGAGAGGAGGGGCTGCAGAACGTTTGTGCTTTCTCACTGCTTCCTAGACACATCATTGTTCTCTTCCCCACGTCACGGAAATGACAGAGGTGGAGAAAAATGTGCATGTGTCAAGTTGTTTCTCTCCCCCCCCCCCCCACCCCCTCTTCCTGCTGCTGTATAACGAGCACAGATAGATACATTTAACTCCTGCTTGTGTTTTCAATTCAGAAAGGGAAAGCATCTTTTCTCTTCCCTCGTCCCTGGAATTTCATCTGATTTCCTTCTTTTAGAATTCTGGCTGTAAATGCAGGGCATGTCTGATCACTGTGTGTCTGGGCAACACCTAGCACGATGGGGCCGCATACACGTAGCTGGAATCTTCCAAAGTCTAAATGATCGTTTTACTTCATAATCTGAGGTCTCCCATCTTTCTTGGGAAAGCAAGAGTTGCCAAAAGCACATAGTGAATGTTGTAGTGGACTTCTGCTAGCGTGTTTACTGGTGCAGTCTCGCAGGCCTGATCCTCAAACTGCCAGAACAATCCCACTAAAATCAGTGACTGCTCAGGGATAAGATGCTTGAGGACCATGACCACAGTCTTTTCTCACTCCTGAGCACACCTCTTTTGCCCCAGTTTTGGGCCCAGCAGCATTGTTAGTTGACAGTGGGTGAAAACAGACATGCACCTTAACTCTGTTTTAACACTGCTTTAACATTTCTTATGCATGTTGCAGGGCTGCCTAGGGCACCAGTAGAACCCTGCAACATGCATAAAAGATGTTAAAGTGGAGTTACGTGTGTGTCTGTTTTCACCCAATGGTCTCGCTACCCATGGCACTGGTTACTGACAGAGCTCGAATTGTCCATCTGACCCTGCAATGTTGCAGTGGTAGAATGCTTGCATTCTGCATATCCTCTGTGTGGAATGTCTTCTCCTGCAAGAGGGGATGGCCAAAGAATTTTAGTACCCACATGGAAGCTTGCAGCCTGATCCAGGTCTGATGAGACCCTGCCTATCCCATTGAACCATGGGTGATTCTGGGATGATTTCTGGCCCAAGCCCCTTGAGCCAGGTATTGCTCATGTTTTGCAGAGGCAGGGGCAGAAAAACACTTGTGGAGCTCCATCAGGGGGTGGGAGCAAGGTCACTCTGTCTGAAACTGAAGCAGTCTGGGTCCAGAAGAGTTCAAACGCATTGGGGAGGGGCTCGACTTTGACTCGGGAGTCACTGTCTCTCTAAATCCCTTAGAAATAATGGAGGAAGAAGAGGCTCGGACCAGCTGCAGCCTCTCTAGGCAGTACCAGGCTGTTAATGTGGATCTCTGGGATGTAGGGAAGGTATGCACGAACACCTGTCTTCCGGTTGAATCATGCCCTTTGACACATGACAAGGTGTCCAGAGAGTCTGGCTCGGCTGAAGCCCCATCAGGAGTGCAATGTGTATAAGCTAGCTAGTCCTTCTCTAGTTTGGATATTAACCTTTCTGATGCTGACCTCATGTCAGCCTGTGCTTCCCTGTCCCACCCCTGGTCTGTGATGAAGCTTGAGTCATGCTTTGGAATCTTACGATTCCCCCCCTCCCCCCCCATGCCTGATATAGAAGTCAGGGTGTTGGCTGCTCTGCTTTGGATGACTGGGTGTGGAGGGAGGGCTTGCTTGGCTGGTTTCCCCCTGCTTAGCCTGAATGGGAGAGAACGCTGAAGAGCATGCTTACATATCTCCGTTTGCCCAGAGCGCTCTGCTATGATTAGGATGCATAATCGGGGGTCTGTTCGTTTTCCCTTCCCCTACTTTCTGCCCATCACGTCTGGGACTACAGATGGTCTGATGATGACTTGCTTCTGCTGGGAGCTGGTCTTTGTTTTTTTTACAGCTACACATGTAGCAATCATGCCTGCAGCCCTGAAAGGGATTGGGTCCTCGTTATCCTAGGTCTTTGAGCAGACAAGCAGTCGCTGCCACGAAGAGTGTACCGTGCCTCACTTTCTCCATAGATGGGGGAGAGGTTTCCAGTTCTTTGATTAGCCACCCCTTTATACACACATTTTATCTCCAAGTCCTCAGACAAACCATTGACTTGACATCCCCTCTGTTGTTAACAGGTTTAAAAACCCAGCAGCCCCCTTGCTGTGCTATTGAGGGGATTTGGTCTCTGGGATCAAAGCCCTGCTCTGTAGACCTTAGTCAGCTCTTTTACGCTCTGTTTCTAACTTCTCCTCCCTCCCAGCTCAAGCAGCTTGGGGTGTTCTATATTTTGTCCTGTTTAATCTTTCCCCTGCTCCCTCTGAAATTCCTGCTGCGCAATTGTTCTCGACTTCCATGTGTCTCCCACTTCAAAGAATGGGGCTCTCAAAAAGACTAGGGAGATGGATGC
Source organism: Sphenodon punctatus (assembly GCA_003113815.1). Taxonomy (NCBI): domain Eukaryota; kingdom Metazoa; phylum Chordata; class Lepidosauria; order Sphenodontia; family Sphenodontidae; genus Sphenodon; species Sphenodon punctatus. The sequence continues at coordinate 776,898 of QEPC01013809.1, forward strand.
CCAAACTGGCAGATTAGAGAAATCCCCCCCGGCCCCGGAGGTAAGTGGTTCATAATAGGAGAGTATGTTGGTCACAGTAGAGTATGGAGATCAAGATTTTCTCATCTGGTGTCTAGGGCCCTAATAATCAAACTAGGGTGGGGTGGGATATGAGAGAGACCACAGGTGGCAGGCACTTAGCTCCTCTCTGAGTTAGGTGGAATCTCAAAAAAGAATGGGTGTCAAAGGGGAGAGAGAGTCAAAGAACAAGTGGAAACAGGAGAGAAAGTAATAGGCCGCAGAGAGGGAGCCATGGGTGTGGTGGCGATGGGGGCTCAGTTGCCACCAACAAACAGAAGGGTTGGGAGATGCAGACCAAAAATGTTTGAGAACTACTGGTCTAGAGTAGGGTTTAGTGGTGTGTAGTCTAGTATCAAGAGGAGCATATTCAAGGTCATGAGTATAAATGCCTTGTGAGAAACTCCCATGCTGTTGCTTTACCATGAAAACTGTTTGAACAGATGGGTCCCTTATGACTGCTGTGTATTTGGTGCTTCTACAACTCCCTGATATAGAATACAAGGTCTCATCTACGGGCTGATTTTTCTTTGCACCAGTTAGCAAAATCTCAGTCTGACTTACTGACTCAAGTTAAGCTGCTGTAAACAGTTTAAAATGGACCTACAGCTCTGTCCCTTCTTGCCCTCTTCCCCCTTTTCTGCTTACTTGGGAGCTGCATGGATAGAACTTCATCTGATTTCAAATGTAGTTCATTCAAATCTGAGTGCAAACTGCGTGTGGCCACTCTCTGTGCCAGAATGGAGGGGTGGTCCATCTAGACTCTTCTGCCTTTATTGGTGGCCAGCGCAGGGCACTTTAATTGCGGGGGAGGGAATCCCCTTAAAAGCATTCATCTTCCTCTACCAGAAATGATTTGGGCATGAAAAGAAGTCTAATTTAATTGAAAGTCAAGTGGCACTTCTTAAAAAAAATGTCTTGCCCTCAAGCATTCTGCATCGACCACACAGGAGACATGGCCTAGATCATTCACACACACTCCTGACTGGTTCAAAAGACCTATGTGCAGCTGGCGTTGACTAAAAAGCCACAATGTACACCTAGGTTGAACTGCCTGCTGGCAGTAGTCTCAGTTGTAGCCCTGGCCACAGACACGTTGCCGCTGCAAATTTCAATCCGGTTGCGCGAACCATTGTTTTATAGTTGCATTCTGTTCCTGGCTCATCCCTAAATCCCACAGCACTCCTTGAGGAAGCCAAGGACAGTGAAGTCATGCCCTGTTGCGTGCTTAACACTCGTGTATTGTTTGTGGGCTGCATGTTGGTGTGAGTGGATGCAGCTTCAAAGAGCTACAGGTCATGGGTTAAAGTGCAGCTTTCAGTTCAGAAGCCATTGTAAGAGTACTGCTGCCCTAGATGAACCATTGGTCTAAAGTCGAAGAAACTCTGGAACATACATGCCCAACTCTCCTGTGGAAATGGGACTTAAGCACTTTAATCCCTTCATGCAATGCATCTAACTGTGCACTATGCTATACTTGAGGTCACAAGGAGGACTTTATTAGATCAATTCAGACAGAAATGGTACAGGGATTACAATCTTGCATCCACCCCTCTCAATGCATAGTGAAATTGGTTAAGTATAGTTTTGAAGAGAAAGTTATTGTGTTGACCTAATTCTTTTGTGTCTCTAGCCTTGCATCTTCTGGAAAGATAATCACCAAATGTTAGGCCTTAGAATGTGGGGGATGGTTTATACCAGGGGTTCTCAACCTTTTCCCCAGTCATGAGCACTGGAGTGATGTAAGTGACTACTCTGCATGAATGACTTGCATAAATACGCATGGATTAAGACTCCCCTCTGCAATTCAATTTAATTCAATGGAAATTGAGATAATTGGTCAATTCCAGCTCAGATTGACTTTAATGGATGAAGGACTGTTTCAAATTGCTCCCGAGCACTACTGACAGCTGGCTTGGGGAGCACTTTCACACACTGCCTGAGCACTCTGGTGCTCCTGAGCACCCGGTTGAGAATCCCTGGTCTATATGATGGTCCTTAATTCAGTCTTAATTCCTTTCCAACTGGTTGTTAGTTGACATGTCGAATGACATAAACTTCATTAACAGTTCTCTTAGACTGAATTTGCTAGATCACTTATACAGCCAGTCTAAGCCTAAATCAGTTCTTTGTGTAGAAGTTAGATTTTCTGAACTGGCTTAAGAGAGCTGTCCTGTTTGGATAATGGGATACCCTGCCAATAAGCCACTGCACCTATACCAGTAGCCTGTGGAGAAGAAGCCCTTGTAACCACAGGAATTTTCTTTATTCATACAGGATTCTCTTCTCCACTCCATTTGCCGTGACCTCCTACTTCTTAATATGGTTTGTGCCAGACATCGCAACAGGGCAAGTGATATGGTACCTCTTCTTCTACTGTACGTTCCAGACCCTTGTGACGGTGAGTTTGATCTTCCTGTGGCAGAGCTAGGGCTTCTTTGGGGAGGTGGGAGCAGGCAGCTGAATCTTTTCCCTGCCTTGGTGGATGGAACCAGTGAATGACATGCTGTCCTGAAAAGAATGAGAAGCTGGAGGCCATTGTTGGGTGGCAAATGCTTTGTCTGTATTATTATTTTACCCCATCCTTTATATTAAAATATAAAATACAAAAATCAAACAGCCCAAACCACAAAAACATAAAATGTATCACACATGCCTGACTTAGCAGCTAGCAGGCATGCTGCTGGCCATGCAACACTTGTTCCTTGCACTCCTAGTTCATTTCCTCCTTGACTCAGTTGCTTGTGAGATCCTAGAGGCCAACTCTGCACATGGTGAGGCCTGATGAGAGAGAAGTCATTTCTAATCAGGGCCCAGGTCCGGCCCCAGGGTTTGTGAGGCCATGTGCGAAGTCTTGATGTGGGGCCTAATTTGTATAATAGGGCCCCATCTAATTATGCAAATGTATAAATTTACATAAAACTTAATCCCTCTGGACAGGAAGGATTCCCATTCTCCACCACTCCAAACAACCATGGAGAAGCACAGCCTCCCAATGCTCCCCCCCCCCCCGCAGCCGAGTGTCTACCACCACTCCCCAGGAGTGGTTCCACTGCAGGGGCAGCCAGGCGGGCAGTGAGGCAGGCACAGAGAGACTGACTGCATCCACTGCCTTACTGGTGGAGGGGGTGAGCTTAGCCAGTCTGGCCTACAGGGCTTGTTCCTTCTTGCTGCCGGTGCCGCCTGTGCCTTGTGCACACATGCAGTGCAACCAGACCTGAGGTGCTGCTATCACACACACAAGACACCCAAAATACAGTTAGCCTATTAAGCGCATTATGCTATGAAAAGAGATGTATAACCAGTTCAGTTGTGCCCCCATGATCAGTTCATGCTGCCCCCACCCCATAACCAGTTCATTTGCACCCCCATATAATCAATTTATGCTGCTCCCACCCATACCCATTTAATTTGTGCCCATGAGGGAGCGTTAATTGATTATATGGGGGCGCAAATGAACTGGTTATGGGGTGGGGGTTTAACGACAGTATTCCTGTTGGCAATAATTTCATTAAGAAGAGTTAGTGAAATAGCAGCCATAATAATCTCAGAACCATATTTTTAGATTTATTTTCCAAGACAGAATAGATATTGCTTTACATCCTAAATTCCTACTTAAGATAGTATAAGTAAGACAGTTGTGAGAATGTGGCCCTTTTTACACGGGCCTCTCCCAGCCATGAACACGCAGATTTCTGTGTGTTCATGGGTGGGGGAGCTCTGTGTGAAGGTCACGGTGCATTCGCCCATGGTGAGCGGGGGTACGTGCACGCCCAGCTAACACGCATCCCCACGCACACACACCCCCACTCGTCCCCATGCAAAGAGCAACCGGGGAAACGGTGGTTACTATGTGGGTGTGGATGAGTGGTGGGTGAGTGGGGATGCGTGTGCAGCCATGTGCATTCCCCATCCATGCACTGGCGTGCCCATGGACCCCCCACCCAGCGGAGCCGTGTAAAAATATATGAGGAGCCACTCGAAGAACAGAAGGTTGCTACCTTGCAAACAAGGTTCTTTGAGATGGCTTCGAACATTCTCACAACACCCACCCTTCCAGCCCCGCATGGAATTATTTTCTTATATTTCTAGAAAGGGTTAGAAGGAACTATCATTCTGAGGGGGAGAGCGCTTTTTATACTAGAGGAGCTCAAGACCATCATGTGGTCTATTATTTAAATAGGGTGAGCATGCACAATCCCAGTTGTGAGAATGTTAGGCACCATCTCGAAGAACCTTTTTTACAAGTCTACAACCTTCTGATCAGCACATGGGGAGGAGCTGTTTGTAAACCAACAACTTTATCTGCCAGTCCGATCAACTGCAGCACTCCTAGGAGGCAGAGGCAGGTGAGGGATGGGGTCTGGAGACAGGGAGGGAAGGAAGAAGAACTTATTGGGGGAGAAGCTGGCTACAGCCTGCTGCCCAGCCAAGCAAGTGCGGGGCCCAGCTGGCCACAGGGCACATGTGGCACATGCCTGGTGCCGCCCTGAATCAGGCATGGCCAGGGGGTGGGTCCATGTGTACTACAGTCCAATCCAGTTTATTCCAGCTATTTGCCATCAAACCAATAAAAACAAAATGAATAATTTAAAAAAAATAAAATTAAAAAACAATAAAACTATAACATTACAAAGAAATTAAAGTACAAGATCAAAGAAGATCTTTCTTCAATCATAATACAGACATGACGAAAAGAGCTAAAGCTTTCAGAACTGGTAGCTCTGAAGTCCTCAAAATTATTTTTTTGGCAATTGGGTAGGCAAGAATTTCTTTTCAAACAAAGGAATTAACCAGCACACACTCAGATCTTCAAAATAAGGGCAAGAAAACAAAATCTGCTTCAACGATTCTACTTCTTCCAGAAAACAGGAACAAAGTCTGTTTTGATAGTCTACTTTTCCAGCTCTACCCTTAGTTACCACTGATTTAAAAAGCTGGAACCGAATTAAAGTCAGTGTTCTGCTTAACTAGAAGTTGGAAATTTGACTAAGAGATAGTTCCAGCACAAATTTAGTCTTTATTCGAGCATACCAGGGAGCTATTTGAGTAGACACTACTGCAGAAAGCTCCTCTTGGACAGAAATATCTAACAGCCTTTGCTTTATTTCTTTAAAGAACTGATTGTTGTTGGAATTCAGACAGAAATTGGGGGGGAAATCCATCAGGACCTTAGAAACTACTTTCCGCCACCAAAATGCCTTACTCCCATCATGACATCATTGCTCTAACCAGAACTGGTGGGGTAATTGTGAAGATTCTAAATGCCAAATCTTATTCCAGTGGCTAAGGGCCACTGAGTGAAGGCCTGTTTCGGCATGTAACATTGCTACTGGGGCGGAATTAGGAACCCCCAACAGCCCTCTGATCAATTTATTCTGTACTACTTCAATTTCTCTAAAGAAACTGAGGAAGCAAATTTCTGACCCATACAGTATCTGTGCCAGTGCTGCTTTTGCCTTATAAACTTTGATCGCAGATGAAACATTAGAGTTCTGGGCTGACCTATACAAACACAAAATCCCAGCAGCTGAGCTGTGGGCTTTCTTAATTAAATTGTCTTTATGTGCCCCCCAGGAGTCAGTTGCAGCGAAGGAAATTCCCAAGTATATGTACTTTAATACCTGGGGCAGTTGATATTCACCCAGGGACCAGCTATACTTGGTGCGAGAACGCCCAAAACATATTATTTGGGATTTATGTGGATTCACAGTCATGTTGTTATATGTACAATAGTAGTGCAGATGGGTCTCCCCGTGTTTTCGACCATGTGTACTCAGTGGAGCACGCATACACTTACGGGGGGAGGGGGGGGGGCTTCAGATGGACTGGGATGGGTGTGCGCTCCTGCCCACTCATGCCCCCATACAGAGTACCCTGGGTTTTTCCCTGATGCTCCATGTGTGGGCATGACTGGGCAGTGCATGGATCACGGGAATGTGCACCCACCCATGCCTTCAATCACCTTGCTGTGCCTAGCCCCGTTGCTAGAGTCTGATTCTTGTCTTGGTTGCGAAACCCTTTAGACTCTTTGTGCTAAAGTAAACCCTTCTTTCCCCTGCTCCTATCTCTCATTACAGTGTTTCCACGTTCCCTACTCAGCCCTGACCATGTTCATCAGCAGAGAACAGAGTGAACGGGATTCTGCCACTGCCTACCGTAAGACCCTTTCTCTTTCTCATGAGACCTTGGCACTGATCAAGCAATCTCTGCCCCTCGCCCTCCATAGCCTGGGTGCTTGTGCTGTAACTGCTGGAGTAAATAAATGGGATTTCGTTGTTTAACTGCTTCCCAGCAACCGGCAGCAGGATGCTGCACAGACTTGCACGTGGGGTGTGTCTAATTGCAGCTACCATTACGTGTAGGCACAGCCATGTGTCTCAGGCAGGGTGTGTATCTGTGTATGGGTGTGTTTACATCTACTGATGTCCACGTAAGCACAAGGAACTAGCTCAGAAAAATGGTTTTAAAGATCCTTCTGCTGTTGCAGAGGGAGCTGCGATGCTACAATACCCACTCACTAGACTGAAAAGACAGAGCCTTTGCCTGTCACGGTTTAATGTTCGTGCCTAATGAGAATGAATGGAATTCAAGAGCGTGTTCTGTACAGGAGTTCAGACTAGCTGATCTTAATGGCCCCTTCTGGCCTTGTGTCTATGAAAGCCCTAGGGCAGTGATGCCCCTCAAGTAGGCTGTGCTGCCACCAGGGAAATCGAGTGCAGCCATTATGAGGTTCCTTGTAAAGCCATTTTCCAAGCTCAGAAAACACTGAAACAAGCTTATTGAGAAAAACTTGGAGGCTGCGCTCAGACTTGTTCAACCCTTCCATGTTCCAGTGCAATCCCCTTTCCAAACCCTTTGTTAAATGTCAATTAACCTTGTTTGTAGCTAAGTGGCTGAAACTTCTTTTTAAAGCATATCTTGCAAAAAACTTTTTTTTAAAAGTTAGAGTTTAACTTTTGTGATATAATTTAAAGTACACTTTATTTTTTTTATGCGAAGCTTCCAAATAACCACAACAATATTTTAAATATAAAAATTGCAACTGCAGCTAACTTGTCGCAGCTAAATGTGAGTCCGCAGCAAGAATAGCTGCCCTAAGGCATGAGCTCATTTGCTGCACTGGAGCGATACGTCTGACTTTCTGCCCTTCCGCTGCTGTGCTTGTGGGACTGCTGAAAGGGAGTACAGTACTGACTAGTGATCTGAATGCAGAGAAGAGTGGGGATTTGGATCCCTCGGTCTGGTTGCCAGATTTACTCTTTGGATTTAGAAAAGTCGCTTCCTTTCTTTGTGCCTCAGTTTCCTCATTGGGAAATGGGGGATTTCCATCTTTAACATGAGCTGTTGAGGATGGCTGAAAAGTGCTCCTGTAGATCCTCAGAGAAGGCACAAAATAAAATGTTTCTTGCAAGAGGTGCAGAATTAACAGTAATGTTGGGGATTTGTAATTGATGGGCTATTGCCTCCAGGAAGCTGGTTCTCCTGTCCTTCAAGGGCCTGAGGATGGTCTTTGATAGCTCAGTAATGGCTTACATGTGACTTGTGTCTGCTCAGGTATGACTGTAGAGGTGCTGGGCACTGTGCTAGGAACAGCCATCCAGGGGCAAATTGTGGGCAAGGTGGACACTACGTGCATTCCAGACACCTTCCTTGATGTAAACAACTCTTCGGTGGCCATGGAGGAGGTGAACATCACCCATGACACTGACTCCCTCACTCACACGGTAGGTACCTTGGTGGCATCTCTCCCAGAGTCCCTTTGTCTCCTGGGAACAGGGAGCACGGTTCAGTCCTGTTCAGGTGTCTCCTCGTGCTGCCCTTCTGGCTTCTCCCCAAATTCCCTGTAGGCAGAGATTGGGCATGCTCATGGCTGTAATGCTAATTTATTATTATTATTAACAAGCATTTTTATAGCGCCAGCAATGTACCTGGCACTTTACAAAGTAATTGAATAGACACGGTCCCTGCCCTAGGGCTTACAATCTGAGAAGGGGGTTGAGGGGGGGAGACAAAGAGTGTAACATTCACAAGGATGCGAGGTCCCAGGTGCACGCGCTTGACTTAGTTACATCAAGAATGATGGCTGGTTGGTCCATGTGGTGAGGATATAAGTACACCGACCTTAGGTAACAGATTGTACTGGATGGAGGGTATCAGCAAGAGTTAGGTGAGAGGAGCAAGAAGTTGAGGAGGCAGAGCGGAAGAGGTGGGTCTTGAGGAGGGATTTGAAGGTACGAAGGGAGGGGGCAAGGCGGATGTGGGCAGGGAGCAAGGTTGTGAAGAGCTTTATAGGTGAAGACTAGGAGCTTGTGCAGGATTCATTCAGGAAGGGGGAGCCAGTGAAGAGAGGAGAGGATGGGCTGTACATGGTCGAAGTGATGAGCGAGGTGGATGATCCTGGAAGCAGAGTTTTGGACAGAGATAAAGGGAGAGCAGGGGAGGCCACTCAGAAGGAGGTTACAGTAATCGAGGCGAGAGATGACCAGAGCATGAACAAGGGTTTTGGCAGAGGAGACAGAGAGAAAAGGGCGAATCTTAGCAATGTTATGGAGGGAGAAGCGACAGGATTTGGCAACAGAGTCGATGTAGGGTTTAAAAGAAAGGGGTGAGTCAAAGATGAAGCCTAAGCTA
>QEPC01013809.1:786644-806287 GCA_003113815.1 Sphenodon punctatus
AAGGAGGGAGAGTGGAGGGAGTAGGAAGAGGAGAGGAGTGGGAAGTGATGTTGAGGCGGATCTTGTCTATCTTGGAGATGAAGAAGGAAGCAAGATCCTGAGCAGAAAGGGAGGAGGACAGGGGGCCTTGAGGAGGGAGTCAAAGGTGGAGAACGGGTGGCGAGGGTCCCGAGAACAGGACTCAATGCAGGAGGCGTAGTAATTATGTCTAGCGAGGTAGACAGCAGAAGTAAGGGAGGAGAGACAGAATTTGAATTACGAGGCACTGCAATATGAGGAATGGGGCTAAAATACCCTTGTGGGTTTTCAGTACTGAATTCTGTTGGAGAAGCAAATCCATGTGCCTGGCAAAGCTTGGTGTGGAGATTGAAGCTATTGAGGAATCTCTGGAGAGTGCCAGGATGCCACTCTACATACCCCCCCTCCCCCCACCCCCCCATCTGTTCATCTGCTCAGCACTGACTCCCATCATCCAAGCATCGTTCCTAACTTGGATATATGTCTTTTGTCTTGCACAGAGAAATGCTTACATGATTGCAGCGGGTGTCATTTGTGGGATTTACATCATCTGTGCTGTCATCCTGCGGGCAGGCGTGCGGGAAAGACAAGGTGAGTGGGCAATGGGCAGAGTGGGAAGTGGACTGAATGACTGGCATCTGCCCAGGTATGCAGCTACCATAAGTGCAGATGGTGCTGCTACACCGGGGCCCATGAGTTCAGGGCCCGCATGCACCACTTGCATATACGTTCTAGCTCTGCTGGGCACTCCTGTTGGTGCAGCAGGAGGACCCAATTCCAGCTTCTGCCCCAGGGCCCATTCCAACCTAGCCTCTGTATTTTCCAGGGTCCAGAAAGGACACATCTAAGTTTACTGGGTGTGTTGTGTGGGAGCTGCTTTCTACCCGTCCCACCTCCAGGGTCCAACTCCAAACAAGGACTACAACCAATCCGAGCATGACTTCTGCTAGGAACCAGACTCTGCCCTTCCCCAGCTGCATATGCTATTGGGTCATCTCATCTAATTGAAAGTCCCCCATATATTCACTACATGTGTTAATAATAGCTCATTATCCGCATACCTCTTCCTTAGTGATAGGCTGATATGGGGCAAAGAAATTACTACATGGAGGAGGAATTTCCATCATTGCTCACCTGACCCAGGTGGAGCTACACAAGGACAATACTGCTGATTCAGGTTCCAGCCAGCTGGGAGGGGCTGGCTCTTTGTTCTAACTTATTTTTACAAATATCTTCTTAAATGGCCCCATTGTGGCTCAAGTGCCTCTTGCCGGCACTAATTGGGGTCCATTCAAACCCAGGTTGTGTTGGAGAGGCTCGTTTTGAGGAAACTTATCAAACAGCCGCTCCCTGAGCAAACACTCTCCTTGTTCTACAAACTGCACACATCAGCCTTTAAGCCTTCCCCATTCAGGGCTCCTTATGGAAGCTGCTTTCTGGGAAAGGAGAACATCAGCTTGCTGAAGGTGGGGACGATTGGTGCTTATGATTGATGAGCCAACACTCTGTGGCCTATAGAGCAAAGAGGGCAGGTGCTAGAGGTCCACTCAGTGATTCCATTTCAGTGGCAAGTCCGTGTACAGAGTGAGTGCAAGGGATCAATCTGCCCTGGGATGGATGGGTTCCTTCTCTGTTTGCTGTCCCCAGGGATTAATTAGTGAAAGGGCTCAGTCCTGGCACCTCTTCTAGACCCGGTCGCTGCTGCAAGACTCCACACGCTGCTGGATGCAGAAGCATCAGCCTCAACCCCAGTCTCTGGCTGCAGCAATGCCAGCATTGGCCTCTATCAAGTTTAATTTGGCTGCTGAGCAAGGGCTGGCACAGTAGGGGGGGGGAAACAGGGACTAGTGGAAGGGCAGGACTGGCTCCTTTGTACACTCATGGTCAAGGGATGGGATTTCAGCATAGGCTTGAGTCCTGGCACTCTGGTATGTGTGGTGCTTTTTTTAAAACAAACAAAGTAAGCACGGTCTGCACCAATTCAGATGACTTGGATTTCAGTGAAAGGACTCAAACTTGTGGTGGGCAGATTTGTAACAAAAAGAAGCCCCCTTTCCTCTCCCCTCTTCCCCTGGTGCATTGTTTATTTTATTGCAGGGATACTGATAAAGGCTTCTTTACAACTAGGGATAAGGAGCAGGAGTTGAGAATAAAAATTAACTGCAGGTGAGGGAGGTGGATGAATTTGGAGACAACAGTGTGTGGGGGTGGGGGGGTTGTATCTGTGAAAAGATGCTGAAAGGTCTCTACCACGCACACAAGTGCAGGAAATAGTCTGAGTGACTCTATCCTCCTCTGCACCCAAGTGTTTTGTCCACATCCATGCCTGAGTCTGACTGATGCACAACTAGCCTTGTATGCCAGCTGTCTCTGGTGCTGTGCCATAACAGTGTTGAGTGAGGTTTCTTCTAAGACCAGCTGTGTTGCATTCCAAGCCCAGCATCCTTAGTAAGACACCTGCTCTGCCAGAATATTTTATGAAAGGTGAGGCTAGGAACAGCTATAGTGGGTGCCATGTTAGTCATGGTCTAGAAGTCGGGGGGCTGACTCTAGAATGCAAATCCCAGCTCTGCTACTGACTTGCTGCATAGCCTTGGGAAAATCACTTACCTTTTGCAACTTCAATTTATAGAACGGGTGAACAGTGATGTACCTGCCTGGGGGTGGTAACAATTGCTCCGTGTCTTGCAAAACGTGTGAAGATCATATGATTGTATATGATGGAGTGTTTGGCTGAATCACAGTTTGCTCTTCATCCAAAGTGCTACTGTGATGGTAATCCCATGCCTTTTGGTTTGCAGCACCTAGTATCTGTAAAAAGGGTTGGTTTAAAGGTCTGTTCACGTGTTAATCCGTTCTGCTCCACAGAGTCTTCTGATCTCCAGTTGGATGAGCCCATTTCCTTCTTCCAGGGTCTGAAGCTGGTGATGAACCACACTGCCTACATCAAGCTCATCGCTGGCTTCCTCTTTACTTCATTAGCTTTCATGGTAAGGAATTCCAGAAGGGAGGAGGAACCTCACCCTGAGGGGGAGGGGAACAAAGGCAGTGTTAGCTGAGAACCTTTCGATAGGAGCAAGCCAATGGGGATTGAACATCATACACCCTCTGCCAGGCAGATAGCCTCAAAGCCTCTGGGATTTTGCTGCAGCAGCAGCAGCAAATAGCAGTGCCGTTGGTGCTTGCTTCAGGGCACTAGTGGCTGTGGATTGGGAATGGTTACTTTCTTCCTCTGCTTGGCGAATCCTTCCCCCACCCATCCTATAGCAATGATCCCATAGCCACCAGCCCCTGCTTCCTTCTTGCCACCCCCTTGGCGGGCTCCTCCTGGCTACGTCTTCTGATGCGTTGGGTGTTTTTAGACGAGATGCTACCCCACAAGGCCACCCAGGAGCCATGGAGCCCGCTGTCATCTGAAGGCGGAGTGGCCGGATGCGCACTCCTGTGAGCCATGGAGCACCCAACTCATGGCCATGCACCGTAGCACTGCTGGGAAATCTGGAGTGCTCCGTGGTGGTGGGCAGCCAGAGAGCCCCTGCCTATATGAATGGTGGTAGGCAGCCATGCCAGCAAACAGGGCCGCTGCTCAGAGGCTCTATGGGTGGGGGAAGCGGCCTTTGCAAGTCACAAGAACTGGCTGGGAGCACTGGGCAGCCCGGGTTCCTGAGCACTTGTGCTAGGGACATGACATTTGCAAAGGCCAGCCTGGCGTGCTTCCTCCCTCCCCCATGGTCTGTGGCATGCGGAGTGGGCTGCCACTGTGGTCGCAGTAGCCACCCTGGGAGCTGCCCATTTAAATTCCTCCTCATACACTCCACCTGAGTTAAACCTCCACTCAGTGACCACAGAACCCTGCCCCCCCCCCCCATCTCCTTGCTTGTTTAAAAATACCCATTGTCAAAGCCTGTTAACCCTCCTTAGGAGTTATTCACAAAGGGATAGAGAATATAACTGAGGATGTCATAATGCCTCTGTACAAATCGATGGTGCGACCGCACCTGAAATATTGTGTGCAGTTCTGGTCGGCCCATCTCAAAAGAGACATAGCTGAACTAGAAAAGATACAGAGAAAAGGGGAACGAGAATGATAAAGGGTATGGAACGGCTTCCGTACAAAGAGAGGCTTGACAAGCTGGGTCTCTTCAGCTTAGAGAAGACTGAGAGGGGACATGATGATAGAGGCTTATAAAATCTTGAGTGGTGTGGAACGAGTAGATAGGGAACAGTTATTTACCCTCTCAGTTAGTACTAGAACTGGGAACACTCCATGAAACTAGCTGCTGACAGATTTAAAACGAATAAAAGGAAGTACTTTTTCACTCAGCGCATAATTAACTTATGGAATTTGTTGCCAGAGGACGTTGTCAAGGCCACTCATATAGCTGGGTTTAAAAAAGGACTGGATAAGTTCTTGGAGAGTAGGTCCATTATGGCTATTAACCAAGTAGCTTACGGGATGAACTTCTTACTGTTGGAAGCTGGGAGTGAACAATGGGGAATGGATCGCCCATTGAGACTGTTGGTTCTTCTCCCATGCAGTCAAGATTGGCCACTGTCGGAAGACAGGATTCTGGGCTTGATGGACCATTGGTCTGACTCAGCATGGCACTACTTATGTTTTCCTTGGTCTTGCTTCTCTTTGCCGGCCTAAGCCTTGTGTGTCTATTGCCTTCTGAGAGAGGAGGATTTGGAGCAAGGACTGTTGGATGAGATTTTGCCATATTTCAGAAACTTTCCTATCTTTATGGTGAGTTCAAGGCCATGACTCTGCTGCAGAGGGGTCACATATACCTCAAACCTTCACCCCATTCCTCCATCCCAGTGTATCTAGCTAGCATAGGCTGGCATTTTCCTGTGTCTTGGGCCAGCAGAGAATTGGGTGCCTAGGTGTTGAGACGGACATTGCAGTTTAGTACAGCTCCTTCAAAATAGAGGTTGGGGATAGGGGTTCTCTGTTCAGCTCTGCTAACCTTTTGTGTGTGACTCTTTTTCTCTTTCCAGCTGCTGGAAGGCAACATTGCCTTGTTTTGTACATACACCTTGGGGTTCCGCAATGAGTTTCAGAACATCTTGCTGGCTATCATGGTATGTACCCAAACTGGGCATCTTTGCCCCATTCCCTTTTGCCTGGCTATCTTCTTCTTCCTCTCCTTAGTTCTGCTGTGCAGGCGTGTAGCCCATTGGCTGGAGTGTGTAGTAGTATGGCCATCAGCAAAGGGGTAGAAGTATTTGGGGCGATGCTTTGTAGAGTAGGAGAGACCTGACTGTGGTATTAGAGTTCAGGTGGGAAGATGAGGGAGTTGGATTAAGCTGGCACGTGAGGGGAGGTGACTAGAGTTTGCCTCGAGAGAGGGGGAGGGGTGAAGAGTTACTTAACATGGTCCCTGGAAAGACACGGCCTGTTGGTGAGAACAGCGTGTCCTTTGTTTGCATTCGAAGCTGGCCATGAAAGGGGGAAGAATAAAAGCCGTGCGGGTTCTTTGTCCGAACCCTGCAATTTTTTTTCTTTTTAACCATGAGAAAAAAGGAGCCTTGAGTGTTTATCGGAGAGAGGCACTGAATAGAGGGAATGGAGCGAATTGTCTGGGAACCTTTTCCAGGCTGATAGATGGAAGAAGAAGGGGGGGTGAGGGCTGGGGGAGCATTGTGGCATGAAATGCTTTACCCTGCCAGAATGACCATGAAAAAAAAGGGCGGGGGAGGGGAACCCCGTCCCATGCTTCTACGGAAACGCAAGATCTCGAAAGCAATTCAGGCAGGAGACTGAACCCATTGCCTTCTGGAAAACGTGACTCCCTCCCCCTTGAGAGAATCCAGGTGGCGGCTTGATGCATTTGCCATCCTGAGGACGTCTTGTCTCGTGTCTTGCCACAATGTGTTGGTCCTTGCAAAGGAAGGGTCTTTACACTAGAGAGGAGTCTCGTACAATTTCCACAGAAGATTTAGGCAGGGCAGGTGGAATGGCTAAATGGGATTGTTTTGGGGGAGGGAGCAGCCTGGTTCACGTTGTACCTGGTCTTTGGGGGGTAAGGGCAATGCACAACAGAATGTGAATGCTCTGCATATAAAAAACTAGGAGCGTGTGATGAGGAAGAGGAGCACCCAAAAGGGTGAGGATGGTCTAGAAGGTGGGGCAACTTAATGTCCAAGAGAGGCTGTCAACTCCAATCTAGGGGAAAGAGCCTGGTGAGAACTGGGAGAGAAACTTCCAAATCACCAGCCTGAGTATCCAACCAGAAGCTAGCAAAGTGAATTGGCCATGGGGCGTTATTATGAGAGGAGCAAATTGGAAGCTTTGAATAGGTCTATTAAAGAGCTGGAGGAGATGCCACCTGGAGAAATGGAAAGCTTGGTTTTTAGTTGGCCTCTTTCAGGGAAGGATGCAAATAAGGGGAAGATGACAGCATAGCTCTGACTCTGGAAGAGACAGAAGCTAGATGAGCACTTGTGAGGGTAAAAGGAAACCTTGCAGAATCTGAATGCTATAAGGATGGGCTCCGCTGTCTGGATTATATGTGATCACTTTTAGGGTGGACTGACCGACCGACACAGGCAGTATGTTCTAAGGTGCTTGAGTTAGGTGCTTTATCTGCTTGTAAAATGCTGAAACATGCAGTACTGTTTTGTTAGCATATGACTTCCCCAAGGCTGGAATGCTACCATGTTTATGCCCATCGCTCCCCCAGAGGTGACAGCAGCCTGTGCACGTGTCAATTGTATTCTCTATAAATACAAAGCTGTCTCATGTCAGAGCACAGTGTCTACCCTTCCAGTACAGTGTGACAGAAGAGTTGAGGAGGGGGAAAGTGGCTTAAAACCCTGATAGTGTAAAACTGGCAATGTGTGTTCATTGAACTCCCATGTACTAGCTTTAAGTGCTTTATGAAGGTCCCCCAAGGGGGGGGGGGGGGGGAGTTGTTGGCAAGACCATGATCAGCCTTCCCTGGAATCAAAGGCTCTGCCAACTTGGGTTATGTAACAGGCAGGAGGATTGAACTCTCAACTCGCTGGATAGTGGAAACAGATGGGCGATGATGTAGGCAAATTCCTGCCTAAGGAACAGGCAAACTTGGAGGATATGACCCTGCACATGTCTGTTCCTAGGAATGACTGTTACTTACGAGGGGTGTGGAAGTCACCTTGAACAGTGTGTGGAAGGGAAGAGCTTTTGGGTATCCCAAGCTCTGCTGAGGGGACGGACCCTTTAGTTTGGGAAGTGCCGCCATCGCAGAAAGCTTTCAGTGTGGTGAGATTCTTCAGAGCAGTGAAAAAAAGGAACAAGAGGTCCCAAACTGATAAACTTGTCCCCTTGCTTTCCCTTGCTTTGTTCTAACTTGAGGGTAGAATCAGAATCTGCTTGCCCTGGCATTCCAGCCACTCCCATTGGTGCTGCATTAGAGATTACTGCATCACTTATTTGGTAAGACTTCTGCGAAGGTGGACGCTGGCCTTAGTAATGGGATTCTTCTTTCCTGCTCTCTTGCAGCTTTCGGCCACCTTGACTGTTCCACTCTGGCAATGGTTCCTTACCCGTTTTGGAAAGAAAACTGCTGTCTACGTTGGGATTCCGGTGGGTAATAAACGTCCTGGGAAAGGAAATGAGTGCCATTTCATTTACCAAGTATCATGGGGAAGCAGAGGTGGGGATACCAGGGAGGTAGCAATGGCAATGTAAACCTCTTAGTTAGTGGTTCTACATCAGAGTAAGTTAGCTCAGTGGCCTGTCAGTGTGGTTTCTATTGAGCACTATTGGCTTCAGAAAGGGTGACTACAACTGAGTTGAGAGTCTGAGTGTGCTATGAGTGAGTGATCTTCCTGCTCCCAGTGCACCCTCGCCTCCAGGGTGAGGCAGTGTTTTGACAGCATCCATGCTTTGCCTCTTCCCTGGATAGAGCCTGCCGTTATATCCTTGCTGATCTTGCCGACCGGACGCTCAATGGCCTTGTCAAATTTTGGAATACCTTGCTGACTGGGGCCATCCGCTCCCTCAGCTTCAACATTGCAGAGCCCCTTCGTTCACTGAGGCGCTGCGGTTGTTGAAGCGTGAAGGGCAGCGGTTGGAGCCACGGTGGCAACGGTTTTGTGCTGAAGCTGATCGATTGCATCATAGAGCTAGTTTATGAGCCTATGCGGTAGCTGTGCAGGCAGCAAAGAAGGATTTATTTTCTGCCCTCGTTGCGTCAGCTAAATCTCGTCCAGTGGAGCTTTTCCGGGTGGTGAAGGGGCTGGTTAGTCAAACCTCCCTCCTCCTGGACCTGGAATCTTCTAGTGACCACTGTGACACATTTCTTGATTTATTTTGCTGATAAAATTGCTCGGATTCACCACAATTTCGACGCGGCGCTTATTACAACGGGGAAGCCAGAGGCTGTGGAAGCCCCGCCTTGTCTCATTTCTTGGCATCAATTTCAGCAGATTTCGCTCGCTGATGCGGAGGATGCCCTTGGAGCTGTTAGAGCCACTTTTTGTGAATTAGATTTATGCTCGTCCTGACTAGTTAAAGCCTGCCGGGAGACACTGGGGCCGTTGCTGGCTGGGGTGGTCAATGCCTTCCTTTGGGAGGACAGGGTGCCGGGCTGCCTCAAGGAGGCAGTGGTTCGGCCCCTGCTCAAAAAAACATCTTTGGACATTGACGCCCTTGCCAGTTATTGGCCTGTCTCTAACCTTCCCTTTTTAGGAAAGTTATTGAATGGGTAGTGGCTCAGCAGCTTCAGGAGCATCTGGACCGAATCAGTTTTCTGGATCCCTCGTAGTCTGGCTTTCCAGGGCTGGCCCTACCGTGGGATGGCTCGGGGCAGTTGCCCCGGGGCTCACCTGGCCGACTGACCAGTCAGTCCACATCTCCCTTGACAGGCAGCAGAGTGGGGCGGTACGGAGGCAGATTTAATCTCCTGCTGTGTCCGGCGCAGGGCCCAGGACGGTGAGGGGCGATGCCACAGCGATTGATGGGGAAGTTAAGTGCCCCTGAAATGGCTGGGCTTGGGGATGGGCAGAGGGGAGTCCCCCCGCTGGTGGGAGACTGGGGCCCTGCATTTCTCCCCCGCCCTGGGCCCCGTAGATCCTAAGGCTAGCCCTGCAGCTTTCATTTGGACTATGGCACTGAAACTGCGTTGGTGGCTCTGGTCGATGACCTTCGCCGGGAGTTAGACCAGGGCCATTTGACCCTGGGGAGGGCGTTCTCGGTGGCTGCTCCACGGCTGTGGAATTCCCTCCCGGTGGAGGCCTGGGTGGCCCTGGATCTTCCTTCGTTTCGCCGCCAATGTAAGACTTGGCTGTTCCATCAAACCTTTTGGTGAGGGTGAAGGTGGGGTGTTTTAATTATGGGGGGTGGTGATGCTCCCTTTTTACTTACTGTTTTATCTTGTTGATTTTGTTGTTGTTTTTATATATGTTTTTATTCTTGTAAGCTGCCCGGGCCTGCCTATGGTAGGAGGGGTGGGGTACTAAATTTGATAAATATCTCTAGGGCAGTCAATCAACACCTCTTGGAAATCCAAGTTTATGGGAAGTGGGAGAAGCAAGGCCTGTTGGCCCAGCAGGTCTGTCTTGACCATGTGGTGGTATGAAATCTGACCCCTCTTTTCTGGTTCTACAGTCTGCCATCCCCTTCCTCATCATGGTTGCTGTTCTGGATAGTAACCTCATTGTCACCTACGCTGTGGCTGTGGCGGCTGGGATCAGTGTAGCTGCTGCCTTCCTCTTGCCATGGTGAGTAGGAAACGTTTCCTGTTTTTTGGGGGGGACCAGAGAACTACCATCTTGTATCTATCATTTTCACCATGCATCAACAGACATTGAACAGCCTTGTTGGCTGTGATCTCAGAGGGCAGGAGTTTGTCCATATGTTGGGTGTACTGTACAGGATGGGTGCTGCCTTATTGATGGTCTTTGAACTCAATTTTCCCAATGGGTCTAGAACAGTGGTTCCCAAGCTGTGGTCTGCAAACCATGGCGGACTGGTTGTCAATGGCCAATCCCTGGAATCTCCTGTGGCTACAGCATTGCAGACTTTGGTTCTTTCTCTGATGCCACAGATATTACTTGGGTGGGAGTGTTACCATAATGGCCATGTTTTAGTCATGGCAGTCTGCACATGAACATATACTCATTCTCCAGTTCCCCCCAACCCTGGAGATGATGTGACACTGGTTGGGACCAAAGCCATCTATATTGTGCAGACAGGGACAACCTATAAGTATGTACTGGGTTGCGACCAATTCCTGCCTGTGAATGGCAAGGAAGGCCCACTAGAAATGCTGAAGTTGGGTGGTGTTCATTGGCTCAAAAGGTTTGGAACCCCCTGACCTGAAGTCCTAGTAGAGAAGCCACCTGTTGTTGCCATGCAGTAGGCTTACGTGCCCTTTCAATCGGAACATAACAATTCACTTTTTGGGTGACCCCTTCCTGCATCTTGGTTTTGTGAAAGCTCCAAATCATTATTAAAGAAATTTTGTCTGCAATTCAGAAGTTGGAAACATCTCAGTGTCTCCCTTTTCCAAATTAAAGGCACTCCAGAGCCTTGCTAGCCTGGTTCTGAGGCTGATTCTCTTCTCTTCTCTCTGCACAGGTCCATGCTGCCAGATGTCATAGATGACTTCAATCTCCAACACCCCAATTCTCGGGGCCATGAAGCGATTTTCTTCTCCTTCTATGTCTTCTTCACAAAGTTTGCCTCTGGAGTATCTCTGTGCATCTCCACGCTCAGTTTAGAGTGAGTTCTTAGTTCAGATGCAGGCTCTTTCCAAAGCCTGTCAGGCTGGGAGCTTGGGGCAGAGAAGGAAGGTCTTTTCCAAATCCTTGAGTCTGGAAGACTCTTAATTGTTAGCTATGAAAACACGAAGTGATTGTAAATCAAGTTGCTGGCACTGGAGGCAGCTCTGGCTGCTTCTTTCCTTCATTTTTGATAGGAAGGCGGTTCATTTGAGTTCCTTATTTTCTAACAGCTAACAAGTTTGGGTACCTGCAGTTCCCAAAGGATCCAGGGTAGTAGTAGGTGCATCTTGATGCGTCACCCTCTCTGCTTTCACCTCCCCACCAGGAAATGAAGTAGATGACCTAGCTGTGAATTTCCTGTCTTAACAGCTCATGGCTTTGGAGCTGAAGGAGTCGTATCAACCTTTAAATATGGTTAATATGACTCGAGGTGAATGCTGGCTGTGCCATAACCTTCATAGGAATTGGGCTTGATCCTGCCCAGGGAGGAACCTACTTCAGAACTAGGGCTGGGAGGAAGCCGAAGTTGTTAACCGTGTTAATGTTTTTCTGATGGGACAGTTTTGCAGGGTATAAAACTCGAGCCTGCTCCCAACCAGAGAAGGTGAATTTCACACTGAAGATGCTGGTATCGGCTGCTCCGGTCATCCTGATCTTACTAGGCCTGTTACTCTTCAAGTTATACCCTATTGATGAGGAGAAACGGAGGAAAAACAAGAAAGCCCTGCAGGACTTGAGGTGAGTGCAATAGAGGGGAATTGTTTAGGCTGGGGGTGCTGTAGCAGAGGTTGATGGGGAAGAAGTCCCTCTCTTCACTGCAGCTCTACTGCTGGTAGAACCAAATCTGGCTTTGGGGCCCTTGCAGCTTGAATTAGGTGGTGGCTTCCTCATTCTGTAGAAAATTCCTGTATACTTCCCCTGGGGCACTGCAGTTCCTTTGAGACACAGAGACGCTTTGGAGCTACATAGATTTTTTCTGCCCTATGGAAAGGGGTTGTCTGAGCCCCTGTTCAGTAGCCATCACCCTGCAAGACAGGTGGGATTTTTGTGGACTCTAGCATATCTCGGCTCTTGCGCAGAGTTAAGACTAAAAATGGAGCAAAGCCTCTGCTGCCTGTCTCTCTCAGCAGCCCAAAGAGGTGTTAGGTTACTCCTGGTGTCGTGCTCTGAAAATGTAAAGCACTATATATATAAAGTACTACGTGCTAAGCACTGCTCATTCCTATAGTTGCTCCTGCGTCTCGGCTTCATGCATGGGAATCTGAGTTGCTTTCCTTTGTAACGCTCTCTTTATTTGCTGTGCTTCAGTGCATGGAGAATTGTGGCTGAAGAAGGGAGCCTTTTGCTATGAGGTCATTAATTCAACCTGCCTCCATGCAGCAGACACTAAAAACTATCTAAAGGCTGTCTGGGATGTGAATTGGGTTCAGCTCTAGCGGCAAGCAGAAAAAAGTGTAAACTTTCCAGAAGCTGTTGTCATAGGGTTACCATACTTCCCCTTTAAAAAGAGGATGCTTAAAGGGGAGGGATGGTAATCCTATAACAACAGCTTCTGGGAAGTTTACACTTTCCCCTAGAATCAACGTAGCCCTGCACCATGTATTTTTCATAAGCATCCTCTTTTTTTAACAGGGATGTATGGTAACCCTGTGTTGTCATAACCTGTCATCCTGGACAATGTATTGTATCTCCATCCCTTTCAGAGTTCTTTCTCTGCAACATTGGCAGAAAGCAATGGGGGGGAAGCTTGCCCTGTTGCTGGGGTAGTCCCCGTTCTGTGGCTAGGTGAAGGACTCTTGTAGCACAATCCATCTGGCTGCTCTTGAGATGCTGCTTCTGTTTTGAAATTCACCTAGATCAAACTGGGAGGGTGGGGAGAGTGGGTAGCTGGTTTCATCAAGCTAACAACTCCAATCCTTCATTTCCCCAGAGAGGAAGAAAGCAACAGCAGTTCAGAATCGGACTCCACAGAGCTTGCCAACATCGTGTAACCCCAACTCTCCTCCATTCAGCCGTTTACACACTGGGCTCCTTAGGAGACTGGACAAGGCTAACGTAGCATGTGTTGTACGGAATCCATAGGGTATCGGCAACCTGCCTTGGGGGCTCCTTCTGGTAACTGCACTGAACTCTACATGTAGAACATTGGAATTGTGCCTTGGGTGAGACCCATAAAGTACTGGTAGTGTATGTTACACGGGAACTATTCAGTACTGTACTAATGTGCCTCTTCATGAAGTGATCTGGTCCAACTAGACGCCACACACCAATTCCAGACTGCCCAGCACAGAAGCCCATGCATGCCCTGGAAGTTCATGCTCGGAATATGCAGTCTGCTTCTGACCCACTGATACCGTTTGGCACTGATCAAGGCACAGTTCCTTGCAGTACTGTTGACTTCTTCTTTTTTAAATTTTTTTATTGCTCATGGAGCCATGTGGTGCTTTTTGGTGTACATTACACTGTCAATATGAATATGCCGAAGATTAACTCAACTGTACTGTTTTGTAAATAAGAGACTAATAATGTATAGAGAACCTATGTTGTTGGGAGTCTTTTGGTTTTTTATAAAGCCTAATTAATTAACTTAATGATGTTGTAAATTTAAAAACTGTTATTCCTATTTGTATATGTCTGTACAGAAAGCAAACTGGAACTATTAATATTAATTTACATAAAAGCAGGGAAATGTCACCCAGATTATCTTTGTGAACCTTTATTTTTTTTCTTCTTTCAAGTGGCTGAAATCACAGTAAGCAAAATGAGTGAGGAGAAGGCTGTGAGTTGGGAGGTCTCTTCCCTGTTTTAATCGTTAGAGCATGTTGGTACACTCTCTGCATGCTGACTTCTCCCTTGCAAGGTGAGAAATGCCACTTGACTGGATGACTTCCCAGCTCCCTTTTGTGTACTTGTAAAGCGCTTAGATTCCTAACTCCCTAGACCTGAATGTCTCTCCTACTCTTCCATGCAGTCCTGGGGGCTAGCTTCATGCACGTCTGAGGCACTGGAATGGAATGCCTTAATCCATGGCACTTGAATGTGCTGTATATGCACTTAACCCTTTTGCCTCCCCTTTCTTTGGAGTTAGAGGAACCCAACAAAGTGTCTATTTTTTCTCCTCCTAAAAGTCGGGGAGTATGAAAACCGAGCTTTGCTGAGATTCTTAACTTTATACTGGAAAACAGAAGTGCTTGGGGCCTGGAGGAAAAGCTAACTTGAATTTTAGGTGGCACTTTCACACCTCACTGCAAACATTACTTTTCCATCCCCCAAACGCAGCCTAGCTCCTGGGAGGCAAGTAAGATTTATATCCCATTTCTTAGATAGGGAAAGTAAGTGTCAGGGAGGTTAGGGGCGGGGGAATATCACCTCTGTTGATCCTTGTGCACATTTCCAGCACCGTCTAAGTAGCATACACCTGATAAAAATTGGGGGGAGGGAGAGGGCCTAACCCTTTAGGCTTAAAGGGGTTAGATTTTGGACTGGGGGAGGGTGTACAAATAAATTTTATTTAGATTTGTATTTATTAAATCATTTAATACCCCACCCCCTCCTGCTCCAAGCAGCCTGGGGCGGCTTACAACGTTAAAACACATAAGCTAAATAAAACAGAAAATACAATAAAATGAGTCATGCACTCAAATATAGAACAAAGCAAAGGGTGTTATAATGAGGATTGGGTTAAAAATAGCAGAAAGGATTATTCCTTAAATGGAGACGTTTGTCTGACCCCGCTTATACAACAAAGTAACTCAATGTCTGGCAAAATTAAGCAGGCAGAGCACTAGCATACATCAATCAAGCAGCACAAATCCTAAAGATTGGGGTACAACCGGGCTGATAGGATGACAGCTCAGGCCTTTTACAGACCTCTGCATCTACTCTACATAAAGTCGCCTTGTTTTGCAGCCAAAGGATAAGAGTCTCTGGGCTGGTTGGGAGAAAAAAAATTAGGTTTGTTATATTCATTAGAAAAGAAATGATTGCCAAATCTTGCAAAAACTGTTCAGAGGAAGGATCCCCTGGCACAAGGGAGGTGAGGAATGGCCATAAGAAAGGACCTGGTGTTGAAGGAAATTGAAGACAATCCTCTTGATGCTGAACTGAATGACTGAGCAGGACAGGCTAACAAAGACAGCAATAGAAACACCCTGGTGAATAGCACATAAGGCACTGGATGCTTGGCTGGGAGGGGAAGGCATTGCGCAGGGCACAATTGCAGGGTCATAGAGAGAGGGGAGCCATGATCCCTGAAGGGGAAAAGGAGTTGGAGTAGCTTCACTGACCTGTAACCAAATTGGGTCATTATGAGCAGCTGCTGATCATCTTGGATCCAGGGAAGAGAGACCAAATTTCTCTGCCACCACCAATATGAAATGTGTGCTCTTGTCTGTGGTATATGGTAGCTATTGCCCAGTACATCTCTGAATCCACACCAGCCTGCCCTTAAATATTTAGGCTAAACCCAAAAAAGAATTTTCTATCAGGAGGACAGCTAGGCAGTGGAGTAATTTACCGAGGGAGGTTGTGCTGGCCCAGTTACAGGAGGCTAGACTGAAATAGGGTACTACAGTTGGTCTGGTTGGACTAGATAACCCTTGGGTTCCTTCTAGCTCTATCATTCTGTCATTATGCTGCTGCCTTTGTCTGAATTGATCCACATCCCAGCTCTTGCCTTTCTTCTCACCCTGAACTCTGCCTTGGACTCTATTTATTTTTGTTTTATTTATTCCAGTTTTTACCCACCCTTCCCAAATAGGCTCAGGGCAGCTTATAAAACATAAAAACCATATGAAACAGCATAAAAAATCCCCATACCTCTCCATCACCCCCCCCCCCCCGACCACTGCTTGCCACATAAAAAGGTCTTACACCTCTTCCAGAAGACAAGCAGACTTGGGCTTAGGCAGATCTCCAAGGGCAAGAGAGTTTCACAATTATGGGGCAGCCACTGAGAATACTCGTCTGCGCACCCTTGTGAAAACTTCACGGGCAAATGGCACCCACAAGAATAAACTCACAGCTGACATTGGAGCCCACAATGAAACCGAAAGGAAGAGGCAGTCTTTCAGATACCTGGGCCCCAAGCTGTTCTAGGTCGGAATGAACACCTCAAATTGCAGGGGTGCAATCTGCTATCTTCCCCACCTATTAATTCAATTGGACCCTTTAATGATTCCCCTTTTGTTGCCTGTTCCCAATAGAATTAGAGACGCAATCACTCCCATTGTGTGCCCCACAGTGCAACTCTCACACTTCTCTGGGATTGGGCTTTCTTGCTACTACTACAATTTGGGAACACCTCTTTCTCCCCCTGCAGCAGACAGTCCTCCAGAGGGTAGCTCCTCCCATAACCGACAGGAGGCAGAAGATCCCTGGTTTTCCTGCACATGCTCCTTAGTGTCTGTCTCTTATACACATCTAGATGTGTATAAGAGACGCACTCTGGCGCTCCCATCACCCGCGCTGTTGCAAGGCTGGGGGAGCAGAAGATGGAGGCTGCCACCAGGACGGAGGTAGGGCTGCTTCGTGGTACTAATGGGGGAGCTAGGAGAGGCCCCCAGGGCCTACCGCAGGGGGATTCCTCTTCTCCTTCCTTCCTTCCTTCTCCACCGCCCCTGCCTAGGGGCTAGGGCCTCACAGGATTTTCCTTCCCTCCGACAGACTTCCCTGGAGAAAGAAACCTGCCTTGCTTCCCCGCTGCCCCCCTCGCAGCCTTCAGGGGTTCCCCCTGATCTCGCCATCAACGCCATGATGGGCAAGATTCTGGACTCCCTGTCCCTCCTCAGACAGGAGCAGGGGACTAAGAGGAAGTGCCCCTCGATTAGAAAAGGGGTGCGAGGAAAGAAAGGGGGCCTGGGCAAAAATGGTGGGAAAACTCCGTCAGCCAGCTGGGGGAGCTATTTCCTGCCTTCTGGGCTCATCTCAATCCTCTGACAGTGAGAACTCGGAGGAGGAGGAAGGTGGGCAGCCCGAGAGGGCCTCAGTCTGCAGTCTGCTCTCAGGAGCAGAAACGTATTCCCACCTCTCCCTTTTGGATCTGGAGGAGGGAGAGTGGCATCCGGCTCTCCCCTCTAATGAGCAAGAGCGGAAGTTCCCCTTACAGTATAGGGAGGAATTTTTCAGTCAGGTCATTAAGGCCCTACAACTGACCGAGAGACCCGTTAGGGGCCATTCCTCCGAATCGGAGGAGGCCGATGACAGGGAGTTCATACCCTCTCTTCAGGGGAGGGATAAGGGGTTGCCACTGGACAGAGCCTTCGAAAAGCTGGTTCTCTCCCGGGTAAAGGGGTCAAAATGAATAAGACGCAGGAAGTCCTCTATAGTATTTCAAGAAGAAAAGGGGACATTTTCAAAAACCCCAAGCTGGATGCCGCCGCTGCCTCCCTTGCAAGGCAGACGGTTTTCCCTACAGAGGGCGATTGCTATCCGAAAGACCCAACAAATAGGGCTGTCGACGGGGCACTCAGGAGAGTCCTAGACTCGGCCGCAGCGTCCCTTCAAATCAATATTTTGTCGTCCTATGTGGCAAGAGCCTCTATGGCTTGGCTACAGGAGATGCAGTCCGAAAACATATCGGAAAAAAGGGCCAAAGTTTTGGCTTCCAGAGTATCCCTGGGTATTGCGATGCTGACAGACTCTACTACGGACGCCCTGTCCTGGTCGGCTCGTTCCATGGCTCTCTCAGTAGGTGCGAGAAGGAGAGTGTGGCTAAGGTCCTGGCAGGGGGACACAACAGCAAAAAACCTATTAGCAGAGGGTCCTTACAAGGGCTTTAAGCTGTTTGGCACTTGTCAGGCCTTTTCAGAACGACCTGGCAGCTGGGCGAAACTCTTGGGTTCACCTCCCACAACAGGTAAAGTACTCCATGCCCTGGTGGTTAGACACAACTCGCTTTTCATCAGGGGTGCCGCTCATGGAACCCTGCTGAAAGGTGATCACCACAGACGCCAGCCTTCTAGGCTGGGGGGCTCACATGGACAACACCTCGATACAGGGTCTCTGGTCCAAGAAGTAGGCGGCCAGGAGCATAAACTTCCTGGAGCTGAGAGCAGTCTGCCTGGCCCTGACCAACCTGACTCGACAGTTGTCGGGAGCCCACGTCCTGGTTTACACGGACAATTCAACGGCGAAGGCCTACATCAATCACCAGGGGGGTTCGAGGTCCCTGTCCCTCAATCGGGAAGCCCGATCCCTCATGAGCTGGGTCCAGAGACATCTGTCATCCCTGAAGGCCCTTCACATCAGGGGCTCAGACAACCTCCAGGAGGATTGGCTCAGCAGGAGGGTTCTGGATCCACACGAGTGGATGCTGAACAGAACGGTGTTCAGGCAGATAGTGGAGGCTTTCGGACTCCCGTCCAATCGTCCATAGATCTGTTCGCCAACTGAGATAACACTCAACTGGATTTGTTCATGACAAGGGCATACTTGCCAGAAGCGGTAGCTATGGATGCCCTGAACCAGAGCTGGCCATCAGGCCTCCTATCTGCGTTCCCTCCCATGCCACTGATCACAAGGAGAGTAGCAAAAATAAAAAGGGAAAAGGCGAAAATAATCTTAGTGGCACCATGGTGGCCAAGGCGCTCCTGGTTCTCTGACCTTATGGAACTGAGCGGGGGACAGTACCTGATCCTTCCCCCTCTTCACGACCTGCTATCCCAAGGGCCAGTTCTATTTGAGAATGTGAGTTCAATAAAACTGACAGCTTGGAGATTGAGCGCTTAGCGCTCCAAAGGAAAGGCTACTTAGGAGCGGTTCTGGACACCCTTCTGGCAACCAGGAGACTGGCCACCAGGAGGTCGTATAGGGCAACCTGGAAAGTATTCTCCCTGTGGTGCTTGTCCAGGAGGCTGGACCCCTGTGAAGCCTCAGTGTCTCAGATCCTGGACTTCCTCCAGAAGGGACAGGATAAGGGCCTCAGACACAATACTCTAGCAAGGCAGGTGGCAGCATTAAGTCCTGTTCTAAATGCGGGAACTGCGAGGAGCCTGTCAAACCATAAGCACGTTCGTCAATTCCTCAGGGCAGCAAAACATGCCCCTCCAGTGGTCCACAGATGCCCCTCCTGGGACTTAAATCTCGTAATTAGAGCACTGACTAAGGCCGCTTTTAGACGAACGGCGCACGACTGCGCATGGCGATCGCGCATACTTTGAAACGGCCGCCTTTATTAATTACACGAAACGGAAGCGGGGTATTATGCGCATATTATGGCGGTGGCACGTTTTTAAAGTCCGCGAATTAAATACCTCAATCGTGAGGTATTTAATTTGCAGACTTTAAAAATGCGCCACCACCATAATATGCGCATAATACCCCGCTTCCATCTCGTGTAATTAATAAAGGCGGCCGTTTCAAAGTATGCGCGATCGCCATGCGCAATCACGCGCTACTCGTCTAAAAGAGCCCTAAGGCTCCCTTCGAGCCTCTTTCACAGGTCTCACTGTACATGCTCTCCCTCAAGGTGGCATTCCTGATCGCGATCACTTCGGCCAGAAGGATGTCAGAGCTGGGAGCCCTGTCAGTGGAAGAGAACTTCTGCATCTTCCACAAACAGTCGGTTACGCTGAGGCTAGACCAAGCCTTTATTCCAAAAGTTAACACTCTCTTTCACAGATCTCAGGAGGTCGTTCTCCCTTCGTTCTGCCCAAAGCCAGTCCATCCAAAGGAAAAACGGTGGCACACCTTGGATATCCGCCGCGCCTTAAAGATCTACTTGGCCAGAACACATATCTTTCGCAAATCTACAGCGCTATTTGTCAATATTAGAGCTAGCGTAAAAGGGTCCAAGGCAACCAAGACCTTAATTGCGAAATGGGTAAAGCAGGCAATAGTGGAAACTTATAGGGCAAATGGGAAGGTTCCACCGCTGGGGATCTGACCCCATTCTGTTCGAGGGGCAGCTACCT
>QEPC01013809.1:852680-878540 GCA_003113815.1 Sphenodon punctatus
TTAAGTACCTTTCATGGTCTCTTTGTTTCTCATTCCCGCCTTGGAGAAACCTGAGGTCAGTCAGGTAGGCAACCCAGGCAAACCTGAAGGTCGATTTCCATCTCCCCAGGGTTCTGTCTGGCCAGGGTTCCCAATACACATTCTTTTTATCTCTTTGCATTTCCTGGAGTTTCGTCAGTGTCACAGTCCTGATTTGGGTTTTACAGTTCTAAATTGTAACATTACATACATGTTGCACCTTTTGCTTGACATATTTACTAGACGTGTAGTCTACATGTAGGCCAGTATCACACGTGTGTGGACCCTATGTTTCTCCATGACAGTGTGTGTCTGTTGATGGCCGAACATTGTGCTGCTCTGTCCCTCTTGTACCCTTTTCTCCAAGGTGTTGGTAGACCTGTCCCACAGGTGGGTGTGCTGCCCTGCACAGTCGGGTGAGTGTTGAACACTCATCTCCACCCATGTTCATGCACGGAGCAACCGGGCATTTTCCTGGTTGCTCTGTGAATGTTAATGGCTGGGGATGCGTGGTCGTGGTCACCGCCTCCTTCACACGGACACTCCCCCATGTGTATGATGAGCGGATATGCATGAGTGCGTCTCATGTAAAAAGGCCCTAAGTCTTGGTTTGGAACAGAGAAGCTTAAGAGGAGATGTGATAAAAGTATATACAATAATGAAGGGCATAGTCAGCTCCTATTCATCCTGCCATATCATAAAGGAACAATTGAGCATTCAGTTCAATTAAAGTCAATCATGCTAAAATGGAGAAAAGGAAATACTTACAACCACCACCAGGTATCTGATTAACCTGTAAATAGATCTCAGTGCTCCAGGGTACTGATGCAAGTAGCTCAGCAACACACAGGAAAAAGACAGGACGCTTCTGGTGATAAGATTAGCATCTGCAGGCACACTAACGGCGTTTTCAGACACGATACTCCCCACCCCCTGTACCTTACAGAGCACCCATAGGACAATGCTGCAGCCCTGCAACATGAATAGTGGGCAGAGGGGGAGAGGTACTGGATGGACAGTATCTTGTCTGAAAACGCCCTAAAATGGAAATTACAAGAGCCATCAAACCCCATGCACAGAGCATGGGATGATCAATCGGTCACATAAAAAAAATAATCCATCATGGTAAGATTTGGGACAATGGAACAAAAAGTGAGATGGAGTATGGAAAATATGGTTTGCTTCATCTGAAGCCTCTGGCACTGGTCAATGCTGGAGACAGGATATTGGACTAGACGGACCACAGGAGATCTAGATATTATAGAAACTAGTGGAATGGGTTAAATGAGCTTAGAGAGACAGGATGGATGGATGTGTGCCAGCTCCTATGGCTTGGGTTGTCATATATGCAAATTTTAGATGACACTTAGGAGAAATACAGGTTGCAGGGCTGCATTTCATATATGGCAACCCTATCTATGCCAGAGGTTTTCAAAATTAAGTGACCCATTTAATTCACACCATCAGTGAAGAGGGTCATGTTCATGATATTCTCTGTTCTATGTTTTTGCTGCTGGCAGGGGTCACGGAATTATATTAAAGTTCCAAAAAAAGGAAAGTTTTGGAAACCATGACCCTACGCTTTAAGGAAATGGCATTATCCAATAGCTAGTCATTCCACAGTCATTTTAAAACATCTCTTTCAGTTTCCCAGTGTCTCACAAAAAATAGCATATTTTATTTGCTGCTAACCTGGGCTAACACTTTAGAGGCAAATGGTTCTGATTCCCCCAAACAAGGTTTTTTAGTGGGTCATCAGTTCAAAATATCTGGTAGTCTAGAGAGAGTTTAGTTGTCCTGTTGGTCCCAAATGTAAGAGATGGAAACAAAGTAGTTCAGATAATATCTTCTATTGTCACTAGGTGTCAGTATAACCACATTCATGTGCAACATGTACTGTCAATTCCATATATTTAATCTCCTGGTAGTAGCAGAACAAAGCTATTCTTCTTATACTCAAGAAAAGTGGAAGCACAGCATAGCTCTCTGCAATCAAACTTAAAAGATCTGAGCCAGTATTACGGCTGCTCCTTTCCAGCTTTCACTCAGTGGGGACAGCGACTCACTGCACCAGACGTTACCATCTATGGTAAGGAAGAGCAGAGGACAGGAAGTGGTGGTAAAATCAGCTGACCTTGCTGAGTTTTCTCCTCCTCCCCATTTTGTCAGCGTGTGGTGTCTTAGCATACTGGGTCAATTTCCCTCATGCTCAAAACGTTCTCTGCCATCTTCCTCCAAAGCCACCAGCATAATACCTTCTGTGAATGTATTATAAAGTGCAAATGTCCAAAGAGAGTATAATTTGTAGGGAGTAGAGAAGTCCCCGTAGACTCCCAAGAAAGTAGCATGTTGAATTGTAAAAACAGGCTTCTAGTAAGGACTTTGCGGTTCTGTTCTTGACTGCAGTACTGACTCATAAACAATATCTGTCTTCCTCATATAAGGAGGAAAAGTAAGGTTGCCGTGTTAGTCCCATATATAGGCAATAGAGACAAAGTAGTACAGTGATATCTTTTATTGGGCCAACTGCAGTTGGTCCAATAAAAGACTTCCTCGTATGAAACAAATTATATAAGTGATATTATTATGGCCAGTGTAAGTAGAGAGGAGTGAGTGGCGGTTTTATGTTTTACTTGTATTTTATTAATACGTTGTAAGCTTCCTAGAGCTACATGCATAGGGCAGATATAAATGGAAATATAATGAAAGATAATAATTATTGTATGACAGTTGTGGGCAACCCACAGGGTACATGCTACACGTGCCCTGTCCCTGGGGTCAGCCTACAGCCACCTTCATCCTAAAGGTCTGTAGCCCAACCCAAGGTGACTCTGTTGTAAGTGTTGGGCTTAGACAGGGTGTAACTTTTATCTGACTCATTTGGACTCAGACCAAGTCAGCTGGCAGATTGGCTGGGAGTGGCCATCAGTATGATGCTGTATAGTTGTGCAACTACATCAGAGGAGAAGATGGTGCTGGAGTGTGTTCCATCACATGCTGAGCCATTGTAACTTTCTGGTGTCTGTACAGTCTGGGAGCAAAAGGATGCCCTCCTTCCAGAAATTTTAGAACTGTCATTTCGTATAACCTAGTCCACTCCAGAGGCAAACAATATTTGCTCTCAAGCAGTATCTTTATGAGCCAGTTATAAACATACTGAGAGAGGAGGTATGTGCACTAGAGAAAGACTACATATTTCAGATTGGTGGGTTATAACAAGTGATGTAACACTGACCTTGGGCTTACTACAGATTAAGCTCAAACTGGCTTGCTGGCTTTGCTTCATGTAGGACCCTGACACTCATCTGTAGTAGGAAATGTAGTTCTTTAGGCCAGAGATGAGAGGGGATACCATCTACCTGCCCAGACCCCAGAAGAGAGTAGCTGTGACTTGCATCGAGTCTGGAAGCATTTTTGCCATGCTAAGAAAACAGCCTGTTGAGGCATTTCCCAGCATCCCTGGGTCTGTCCATATACCCTGGGTGCCCCACGAATAAATCACAGACATATTGAAAGGGAAGACTCCTACCTCCTTTCGTCAACCTACCAAGGTCCTCAACCAGACTGAGCTAGGCATACCCCTCCAAGGGGGAAAGTTGTAGCATCCTAGTTCTGCTCACACCATAAGACCCCAACCACTAACCTGCCACCCACGGCTCAGATACCATTCCCTGCAGGGTCCTACGAAGAGGCTTCTCCCGCAGCTCAGGCACCAATCTCTGTAGGATCCCAAGCTACAGATTTCTTCCTTCGCAGCTCAGCCCCTATGCCCTGAAGGGCCTCAGCCCATATAGACATCCTCTCGCCCAGCCCCTTTTTCCTGAAGGATCGCAGGTCATGGTTACTCCCCCCGGTGCCCAGTTCTAGTTTGCTCCTTTCAGCTCGGCCCCAGTCTCACGGGGAAGCCCCTATTCCCGCCCTTCTTTCCGCCCAGAGTTCCCGTCTCTTCAGCAGGCCTCACCGCCCTGTCTCCCGCGCGCCATTGCCCCTGTCGCTGTCCTATAGGGCGTGTCATTCCTCCCCCCGCCAACTTCCCTACCCAATCAAGGAGAAAGGGCGTGGCCACCACGCCTTGCCCTCTCCGTGCGTAGTTCCGGTGAGGCCGGAAGTGCCGGGCGGGGGTAAGAGCGGGGGTTGCTGGGCGTCTCCAGGCGGAAGTGGAGCAGCTGAGCTGGGGAGAGGTGAGCCGCCAGGTTGGGCTGGGGACCTCGACTTGCGGGGAAGAAACCCCGCTCCGGCAAGGGCTGGGCTCTGGTGGAGAGAACCCGGCCACCCTGGGGTTCATGGTCGGGCCCGACCGGGCGTGGGTAACTCCCGCCCCCTAGGTACCTGCCGCACCCATTCCTCCTCTGTGCCCTGCGGCTGCTGTGCTGCAGCCGCGTGGGAAGGCTGGGGTTGCAAGGAGGGAGAAGGGCTGGGGTGCAGGAGTCTGGGGTACCTCGAGAGTGGGGGCGCTTGGTGGGGGTTGGAGTAGTTAGTGCCTGGGGTGCGGCATGAGGTGGGTGCCGGAGCAATATTGGGCCCTGCGAGGTGGGAGGTACCTGGAAACTTAGTGCGGGTTTGGAGCAGTTAGTGCCGGGGTGCAAAGTGAGATGAAGTAATATGGGCCCCGGGTGCTGGAGCAGAGGGTGGCTTAGGAGGTGGACCAGAAGGAGTATCACTGGGTGGGGCGAGGTG
Source organism: Sphenodon punctatus (assembly GCA_003113815.1). Taxonomy (NCBI): domain Eukaryota; kingdom Metazoa; phylum Chordata; class Lepidosauria; order Sphenodontia; family Sphenodontidae; genus Sphenodon; species Sphenodon punctatus. The sequence goes on from QEPC01013809.1 coordinate 857,376, forward strand.
CTGTGAGGTAGGAGAAGGGTAGTGAATCGTGGGCATTGTGTGAAAAGAGGGGGCTACCGGGGATAGAATAGTGAGGTGTTTGGGGTATAAGAGCAGTGGGGGAGGGTATGGGTACCCGGACCCTGGTCTGGTATTGGAGCAAATGATGCTTGAGATGCATAGTGAGGTAGATGCTAGAGTAATATGGGAAGTGGAAAGTACTTGCTCGGGAACAGGAGCAGTGGGTGTCTGGAGTGAAGAGCAAGGGATGAGATGAAGCAATATGGATCCTGTGGAGGGGGAGGGGACACACGAAGGAGTGTCATTGGAGGGAGTTGCCATGGGGCTGTGGTGGGGTGGAATTGGAGCAATGTGTTGGAGAAGCTGGTGCATACGATCAGGAGGGGTGACGTGGAAAAGTTGGGGTCCCTGGATGTTGTTTGGCAGGTTGGACAGGTGTTTCTGGGGTTGGGGTACTTGAGCAATGAGTGTCCTGGGGATGGTCTAGCAGGGAATGTCTGGGCACTGGGTGGGAGTGCTCTAGTATTTCTGAACATTGGGCACTTTCATGTCCCTAGTGTGTTGACTGACAGCTTGCATAAACATGTACATAGCTGTGCACCGAGTTGCATGGCAGGCCAGAATCTCTGTAACTGAACGGTAGGTAGAGTGCTGTGATTATGCAGTCTTATGGGTCAGTAGCAGAGCAGGCAGAGTCCCTAGAGAAAGCATAGATGTAAACACTCAGAACCGTAATGGGGCAGCTTTTCTCCTGCTGTTGATGTTAATGGTGCTGATTCTGCTTTGCTCAGAGACCTGAAGCCCATGCGCAGAGCTCTGTCATCTTTCTGACAAAGCACCTTGATACAGTAAAAACTGGACAGGACTGGTGAAGTTCAGGGGATCCAGGTGACTTCTCAATGAAGAAATCAGTGACTCATGTCTCAGATACTTCTGCAAATAAGCTGGCCCTGAGGGTGCTTCTCTGAACAGACTCATCCATCCATATTTAAGGATGGAGAAATGCCAGGTTAGGAAATGCTTCTGTTTAGTTGTCCTATCAGGAACTGATTTTCTGACTAACGTTGGTTGCATGAAAATGTGAGAGGCTCTGTTCATTTGAAAGTTAATCAGCTTGTTCTTTAGATAATAAAAACCTAAACTGGCTCACTTAGCCACTCAAGAAGCAATAACTGTTACGGAGCATGCTTTTTGTTGTTGATAAAAACATTTTAATAAAAGTAAACTTTACTTACAGATGTCAACCATTAGGGCAGGAAATAGAGGTTTTGTCTTTCCTGACTCAGTGGCTAACAGCAAGTAATCCTGTTGTCTATAAAATTCTGTTTGAATTTAATAGGGAGAGTGCATTCTTGTGAATATTCCCGAAGACAATAGATACCAATATCTCAATGGAGGTACTTTTAAAATGTTTTTTCAAGTACTCTGGGATCTTCAGACAAAAGGGTTATTTTACCAGGGAACTGTGAGGGGAGACCAAATAAAGTACACTGGTTCAAGTAGAACTATCACATTCTTGGAGCTTGAAAGTCAAGCGATGACAAAAGTTCACTTACAGGAGTTTCTGCAAAGTGCAATAGATTAGCTCTGACTTATTCAAGTCCATCAATATTAACTAGAGTGTTGAGAACATTTACCTTATAAGTGTCCCATAGTAGCTTGGAAATAGTAAATCACTGTTAAATCCTGCAGTGAAAGATTTGTTGTACCCGCTCTTCAAATATTTGAGGGGATGCCACTACCTTTTTTGCTATGTGGCTCTCCTCAAATTCTTCAGTGTGGTGGTAACATGTGGATGGTCAGATGTCTCTTCTCTAGAAAGCAGGGTGTTACACAGCTGCTTAACATGACAAACTGACATGTCAGAAAAGTAAGAGGGGTGTAGACTAACAAGATTAGCATCACCTGAGTCACTTGCTCAAGCAAGGGAAGCAAACTTGAATAGTTATCCCATTTCTTGCTCCAATAATGTTTGTTTTTTATTTTTAGAATTTTGCTACCCTGCCCCTCCTGCCACAGGCAGCTTGAGCCGGCTTACAATTTGCAAAACAAACATTAAAACAACAATTTAAAAACAACTAAAAGGAGGACAAAAAGAAAAATAACCCCTACCCAACAACCCACCCTGGGTCTGTGTGTGTGTGTGTGTGTGTGTGTGTGTGTTTAACTCTGGCATTCCAGAAGAATTTAATACTGACATCTAACAAAATAAAAATTGCTACCTCTAGACTTTTTTTTGTCCTTCTGTCACTTCCTTTGACATCTTTGCCGATCATAGTTTGACGGTGACATGCCTAAGACCATCTTGGTTTCACTTTCCAGAGCAAAGTGCAATTGATTCTGTCCTCTTTGCTTTGCTGTTTCACTGACAATAGAATTGGAACAGGGGCTACAAGATTTGGCAAAGCTCCTTATGGCAGCATACTGGGAGTTGCCAGTGCTTGGGCTGGAGATGCATGGTAGTGAAGGACTGTGGATGAATTGCTTTTAGGTATTTACCCTGTCTACAAGTTCTAACACTTTGGTCTCCTTACAAAATCAAATAGTTGGAAAGCTAAAAGGATCTCTTCTCTCCCCCCCCCCCCTTCAGAATCTCCCCCTTAATTAAGTTAGGCACAGGCACCTGCACCTGCAACTCCTCAACCTCATGAATGTATCCTTCTCTCTCCTGATGTTCACCTCTCTCGTTTCCCCCTTTCTTGTGTCTCTTAGATTGTAAGCCCTTTGAGGTAGGGACCTGTCTATTAACTATTGATGGTACAGTGCCAGGTACACTGCTTGCGCTATATAAATAATTTTAAAATCTTATCTTGAGGGCTGGAATACCTTTTGAGCTCAAGAAGCCCCACTAAGCAATGCTTGCCTGTTTTAGATGCAACAGACTAGAAGCTTTTAAATAGCTTTCAGATCCTCGCGGTATGATGCAATTTAGTACAGGTTCAAACTAGCTTGATTTTTCTAGTGGCTTCCTATTATCTTAAAGTGGTTGTTCTGTGCTAGACTAGTTAACCTACCAAAAAACAAGGTACTTAACAAGTGTAAATCTTGTACATTGGATAGTGAATGAGAAACACTTCTGGGTCACTTAATTGTATTAATGCATACTACTTTGGTTACTACTTGGCATCGATGGGCTAGGGGAGAAACTGCTATTGACTCTGGCATTCTTAAACAATGAAGTGTTCTGAAAAATGCCTAAGGGAAAGAGTTGGCTTTCTTGTAAGATATGAAGCACCTATTGCTTTAAGAGAACTTTATAAACTGGAAACAAAAAGCTAAGCAGATACGAGATACTGGCATGCTTTTCTTATCTGAACCAGTGCTAAAGCATTGTTAGACTAGAGTGGGAGCAGGGAACCTCTGTTTTGTGGGCTAAATCTAGCCCGTGGATGGAGTTCTGGGCTCCTTTTCTGCTTGTTCATAGTCTTGGGTTTATCAGCAATATACTGAACTGCTAGTGGTAGGAACAGTGTTTCATGCCTTTTGTAAGATGAAATCTGAACTGTATCAAGGATCTCATGGGATCAGCTGCTCATGCTAGCTTGAGAAAATAGGACTTTATTTTTAAATATAATTGTTGCATTGTAGCTTGCTATGGACTGTGGAAATGGGAAACACTCAGTGCAGCAACAACATGAGATTGAAGACGAGCTTCTGATGCTTTTTGGAAAGCAGCTCTTGGCAGAGACATGTATCTCTAACCATCAACGTTAAATCGTGACGAGGACAACACTGAAGTTCAGTATAATAATCTACCAGACTAGAAACATCTCACAAAATTGTGCACGTGAAATGTTTCTTGAGAAACCCCTCTCAGCTCATCAGAGGTGAGTTAAGGTTAGGACCTGAAGGTGTGAACTTGGGGCTGCGCTGCAGGCAGAGGGAGCCTCCCTGCTCCCTCCCCAGTCAAATGGTTAGTAGGGAGTAGGAGAGCCCTGCCTGTAGCATTAAGCCCAAGGCTTCCCACATACACATACCATTTTGGCAAGTAAGCTTCTATGCTTGGCCAGCAGAGGAGGCTTTTATTTTTTTATTACAGCCCTGGTGATATTGGAAACTCTTGCATTCATCTAAGCTCTGGGCTTGGACTCTTCATCAGAATGAATGCCAATCCCTGACTGGTGCTTCCAAAATAGGAAACTTTCCAGTGCAGTATTGTTTTCTTTGGGCTGATTAGCAGTTGTGGCTCTTAAATCTGACTGCTTCACTTGTTTTTAGCTCTCTGTAAGGCAGATTGCTAGGTGCTCTTGGAAAAGCCAGTACCCCACATGAATGTATTTACCTTCAAGAGCTGTGATGATTAATTGACATTAGTGACTAGCTTAAAGCCAAAAATCTTTTCAGAAATACTCTGTAGAGGTGGTGGATTGATCTCTTGCCCACAGTGAAATACATGGAGTTTCAGGAGGAGCTTTTAGCTGGCCTGCTAATGGAGTTGGAACTAAGTTTAGCTGTTGGAGACAATGACTCATAACTGCTACATGAAATGCAAATGCTGGAAATATAGCTTCAGGGGTGGAGCCTTGTGTCAGACTTTTTTTAATCCAAAAAGCAGGCTCCTGATTCTTCTTGCATTGAAAACTTACGTCAAAGACTTTATAGTCTTTGTCCTGGGTGACTTCAGTAGGCACAATTGTTGTTTGAACCTGGGGTGGGAGTTTCCTTGCAAAATTCCTATACTTCAACATGCAGTAAATAGTTTTATGCAGCAAGTACCCAAACTAATAAGCTTGGTGTGGTAGGGGAATGGGGAGAGTGCTTTGTAAGCCAGTAGGAGTACTTGGTTACAAAACCTGTACCTGGAGTGGGGAGAGCACCTATTAAGACATTTTGGCTCCTTGCCTGTCTTTGATCCTCTAACAAACGTCTGCAGTCAGCCTGCACAATAAAGTTAAGGAGGGACACAAATACAGATGGGGCATTCGTATAAACCAGGCCAAAACCATGTTTTAGGCTTTTAATTGTATCTCAACCAGTACATTACCGCACGTGTTCCTCACAAAGCATTGGTCTTTCAGCCTGCTGGCTTCACTGATGTTCATCACCCATCAGAGATGCTTTAGTTCTGCGAGGGCTCTGTCGGGATGTTAAACAGGTCAAAAGGGATACGTCTGTAGATTAGGGTGGATTCTCTACCAAGATGGTTCTAATAACTAGAAGATTAGCACTGCGCCAGTTACTTACAGGAGTGTTCCGGTGCTGCCCTTCAGGGGAGTCCTGGGTTTTGATTAAAGAGCTAGAGTAGCAGCCTTCTGTTAGAATGACTCCTGTTTTCTTTGTGCTTACAATTGTGCTTATCTGTGCATGAATAAGGCTTTGTAAATGTAGCATCCTCCCGTTGGCGCCCACATCACCTGCAATTAAGTGATGACAAAACCTGAGTAATAAACTTATAGGCCTCCCTAACTGAAGGGTACCCTCAAGTGCCATGTTCACACGGCTCTCGAGCCAAGACCACCAGGTGACCATAAAAAATCTGTCACTGGTGGCAGTGTATGAAGGATTCTTTCTGATGTTCAGGGGCTGCTTTCCTAGCCCCCTGTATTCTTAGCAGGGTTTGCGTTCCATTATATACAGACATGAAACATGCTGAATTCCCCAGAATAGGAATTTGTGCTCCATCTGGGTTTTTCTGTTCGTAATCCCTATCTGAAATGTACTTGGGGGCAGGGTAATGGGTCTGATCAGATTAGAGCCCCATATGGAATGCAGTAAGGATCAGTGGTGCAGAATAGCAGCTTTGTTGGCTTGCTGTCTGGCAAATGGGAGATCCTCTTGGAAACACTCCCCATAAAACCTATATGGGACCAACTGAAACTCCAAAACGGGAAGGTATTGTCCAGTTGTGTGTGTGTGCGCCTGCTGAAATAGAGACTAGAGAAAACTGAGAAGCTTTAGCTCTTGACTGAAAGTTGTATAATATCTAACTTCATGAATATATCTTTCTCTTTGTATTATAGATCCCTCCTCATCATCTCTGCCTTGTTAATCCTAAATTGTAAACTCTTTGGGAGCAGGGTTCTGTTTCTAATCAAGACTGCAGTGCAAGGCACATTGCTGGTGCTGTATAGCGAATAACTAGCATCTCTTTCTGGGAGATGGCTGTTGCGAATCCTGTGCCTTCGATTCCTGCAGCCTATGTTAGCAACTCTTTCTACTCTTTAAGATGCATGAACTTTGCACATCAGCCTCAGACTTGGACTTTTTCCTTGCAGTAATATTAGCTGCTATGTCATGTCTCTGTAAAGGGAAGTGGAGGAGATCCTGCTGCTCTGGAGAGGAAACTGGGCTCTTCCTCTTCAAAGTTGGGTAAAGTTTCAAAGCAGGAGTGGGTTGGGACCTTGCATCAGATGCCCCCACCCTCTCTTGCTGTTTTGTTAGCTCTTCTGCAGACTCTCAAGCAAATTAAAAAGTGGAAAATAATTTTTTCCTGTGACATCTGTGTTCTTTGACTGCATCTTCTATGCAACAGGCACACAGTTATTACAGGCCTCAATTACCTTGCAAGCAATAGTAAAACCAGTGGGTTTCAGCTTGTAAAACCAATTCACAAGCTGAATTTAAGGCCAATCTTAGTCATAGCTTTATAAATGTAGTACCCTGTAGCTAGTGTTTGAAGGTAACATTCTTCCTGTGCAGCCTTTGAGCTCCTGTCGGCTGTTACATGCAGGCAAAGGAGGTTCTGTGCCCATGTTGTCATGATTTATGGTGCAAAATAAACACCAGGTGATAAGATAGAAATTGTGTGACTTGCTTTCTGGCCTCTTCTTGCATTAGTGTTCAGTGGGTGAATTGTAAAGCGCTTTCAGGCAGGGGTTTTTATTGTCAAGACTTCTCTAAATGAGAAGCTTGAATCTTGTTTTGTGCATGCTGAAAGAATAGGTCCTGCAGAGCAAATGCAAAAGCATGTAGGTGGAAAGTGCTCACAGGGGCGACATTGTTTCGGAGGCAGCTCCACATTCTTTTCTTGCGCAGCTGCTTGTCTTGGCACGTGCCAAAGCGTTGGCTTAGTTTAGCATTATAATTCCATGACCCAAGACATTGCAGTCACAGAACTTTACTTGGTGGAATTAATGGGTTAGTGCAGTCATTTCAGTTGTATTTGGGGAAGCTGAAACCACCAAACCTAATCCTGTCTGCAGTTTAGCACTTCCTGGAGAAAGTCAAGACTCCATCTTCTGATTTGTCACTTGATATGTGAACCAGTTGGAGCCTTGGCTAGACTTCACTACTGTAGAAAACTATTATCGTTCTTACATTGCACCTATTGCTATGGTAGCAGAGTGCCTACATCAGTTAAAAGTGTCTTGAAACTCGACCTAGGAATTATTATGCAGTAGATGCCAGTTGGCCATTACAATTTGACCCTCTGTATCCTGACAGCTGGTCTATCAAAACAGCATCAGCATAATAATAGATGCTTTTAATAAGATGTGAAGAATGAGATGTGAAGCTAGAATAAGATTTGTCCACAGGGACATGATTGTCCTTTATTCTGTAGTACTGACTTGGTGCCATCTTCAGCATTCAAGGGATGATGTAGCACATCTTTTTGGAGCTAATAATAAGTGGTTTGTTTCAGCAGGTGGTGAACGATGACAGAGTTGCAAAGCCTGGTAGAGCGGTTGGAGAAGGCTGTGGGGCGCTTGGAAACAGTGTCTCAAGGCCCCAGCATGCATGGTGCTTGTGGAGATGGCTCTTCCAAAGGTAAGGATCTTCAGCTGACAAAAATACTAGTTTAACACTGAGCTATCAAACTCCCCTGCCTCCCACATGGCTTCAGTCCTGCTAGTACTTGCTTTAGCATTCCAATTCTGGAAGGCAGATACTTGCAGGCTCTGCATGAGCTGGTTTTGTGTAAGACTGAGGGGAAGTGAATGTTGCAGCAGATAATGCCACCTTCATGCCGTGTGCACACAGGGAGACTGCGGTTGCTCTGCTGTTAAAATGAGAACTTCCTGTGGGCGCAACACTTCCCCTCCTTCCTGGAGCTGAGCTGCTTATTTTTAATCAAATGTGTATTTAGACCATCATCCAAGCTACATGGTTGAGGATTAACACCAACATTACCCTGCCTGTAACTTGCACAACCTAAATAGCTCTTTATTTGTAAAGCGGGGGAAACAACACTGAAAATATCACTTGTGAATGCTCCAATCTGGGTGTCCCATCTGCTATCCCTTAATTCCTGTGCTCTGGTCTGTTTTTGGCAGGAGTAGCTCAGTATGTGAAAGCTTTTGATTCTCTCATGACTGGTCCAGTAGCTGAGTACATGAAGATCAGCAAAGAAATTGGTGGTGATGTCCAAAAACATGTAAGCCCGTAACTTCCTTTCTGCTGTGGAAAACATTTTGCAGACAATTAGTCTAGACTGGGGTGTGGAACTTCTTCCCTCCCGTGGGCCACTGAAAATTAGTATGCGCTCCCAGCTACAAGCTGGATTTGGCCCATGGGCCAAAGTGTTCCCATCCCTGATCTAGCATTTCTAAACTATGATAGAGGCCAATGTGAGCACTGCTTGTTCACTTGCTACCCAGAACATGCTGCTGCTGTTTAGGGTATGTCTATGCTGGCAGATGGCTGGAGGTCACATTGACTATGTCCACCCTCCTGTCTAACTAAATTACGTTAGCTCTACCTATTTGTGCCCAGCTCAAGTTTACAACTGTTCTACCTCCAGGATTTGGGCCTCAAGTTAACTCAAGCTAAGGGTAGTGTAGGTATGTGGAGAAGTAAAACTATATTCATAGCTTTGTCAGTGGTCTCCAAACTCTCTTGCCTGTTTGGGATCACAGGATTATATTTAAATCAAGACATGTAAAGTATGAGATGGGCTCTCTTCCCCTGTATGAAATGGGATCTCTTCCCCATGTGTGTGACACCTGCTTGGGGTCCAGATCTAGACTTGGGAACCTCTGTTTATCTGCAAACAGAAGTGCTGCAAACAATAGGCAGGGCCCTGTGAAATCCATGCTGCCACGATTCGTTTATCCCAGAGCCAAAATAGCACAGAACCTGCCCTTTAGCTGCATGGAATTCTCCATCTGATGAGCAGAACTGTGTACTGGCCAGTCAGAAGCCAGCAGTATTTTGAACTAGCAGATGTCAAGCCAGCATTGTATTCTGCTCCTCTCTGCTTGTCACTGCCACCACCGCTGCTTTCTCCTGGTAAACCTAGGGCTCATCTCTCTGCTGCTATTTAGTGCCCAGCCTGCCCTAATTTCAGTAGCTCCTCTGTGTGAGAGGGTTGTTGTGGGGGAGGGAGGGGGGAGAGATTTGAGCAGCCCTGCGCAATCTTTCCTGGAGCTCTGTAACCTGGGAGCTGTTTCAGCCATGCTAGCTCTGTATAGGTGGGGGGAAATGTGACCAGCCCCATGCAGCCTCTCTTCAGGGACAGGGGTGGTGAGAAGGGGAGACACACTGAGCAGCCCCTGGGGCAGTCTCTCTGGAAAGCTTCTGCAGTTACAGCAGAAAGAACTCTGGGTGGGTGGGGAGGGAAGAAATGAGCAGCTCTGTGCTGCCTCTCCTGGGATATGAGAGGAGGGTGAGAGAAGCCGGTTGCCACGTCTTTCCCAGAGCTATGTCATTTCGAGGCAGCCTTGGGTGCTGTGGAGGGGGCTGCAGTGAGCAATCCCTGGGTTGTCTGTCCAGGAATTGTATCAGCTGCAGCAACTCCCTGCACCCTGGGAGGAGAGGAGTGATCAGCCAAGTCTGTGTCTACTGGAGTCTTTAGTGGGAGTGAGAGAGCCCCAGAGAAAGGAGGAGTGAACATCCCAGTGCAATCTTTGTCCTCGAGTTTCTCAACAATGGCAACCATTCATTCCCAGCCAATGTCCCCTGTCTCTCCATTTGTTTCCAGACAGCCTTTAACTCCCCTTGCCCATTGCAACAACCTTGACCCCTCTGTTCATTCCTTGCCCCCCATTAGAATTTTAGATTCTATGAACATTATTATTAGCATTTGTATAGTGCCAACTGTGTACCTGGCGCTTTACAGAACAATAAGAATGACACGGTCCCTGCCTACAGCTTACAATCTAATAGACACGGAGGGGGCAGACAAGGAGAGGGGACATAGGGAGAGACAAGGGATAGATAACATTCAAGTGGATGCGAAGTCTCAGGTGCACGTGCTTGGCTTGGTTGCAGTTAGGCAGCAGTCTGCAGGGAGGGCAGACAGTAAAAATTGAAAGGAAAGTTCTAACAGGCATCAGGAAAGGCAGCGAGGAAGAGGTGGGTTTTGAGGAGGGATCTGAAGGTGTGAAGGGAGGGGGCAAGGTGGATGTTGGCAGGGAGGGAGTTCCAGGCATGGAGGGCAGCAAGGGAGAAGGGGCAAAGGGGGTTAGGGGAGGTGAGGGAGGGGCCAGAGGAGGAGCGGAGAGTGTGTGCAGGAGTGTGTAAGGAGACTAGGGCTGAGAAGTAAGGGGGAGCCAGGTTGTGAAGGTATTTATAAGTGAACACCAGGAGCTTGTGAAGGATGCATTGGGGAAGGGGGAGCCAGTGAAGTTAGGAGAGGAGAGGCTGCATGTGGTCGAAGCAACGGGCTGAGTGGCTGACCCTAGCAGCGGAGTTCTGGATGGAGATAAGGGGGGACAGGTGAGAGCGGGGGAGGTCAGTAAGGAGGAGGTTGCAGTAGTCAAGGCAAGAGATGACCATGGTGTGAACAAGGGTTTTGGCTGAGGAGACAGAGAGCAAGGGGCGAATCGGAGCAATGTTGTGGAGGGCGAAGCGCTAGGACTTGGCAACATCGTCAATGTAAGGTTTAAAGGAGAGGTGAGTATCGAAAATGAAGCCCAAACTACGGGTTTGGGGAATGGGGTGGATGGCAACCCCGTCAAGAAGGATGGACAGGGAAGAGGGAGAGGAAGGGTAGGGAGGAAAGATAAGGAGCTCAGTCTTAGCCATGTTGAGTTGAATTAGTCTTTCCAAAGGCAACAATGGCCCTGAACTGCCTAACGTCTAATGAGGTACTAAAGTGTCATTTTAGCCTATGAAAAGCTAATCTGCATTCAAAATTTGCATAACTTGCATACTTTATTCTGGTCACAGAATTGGGGTTTCCTGTTGCAGAATTTAAAAAACACTTTTGCAGAATATACAGGGCCCTGGTCATAGGATATGCCTTTAAAGCATCTCTGACATAGCTCTGTGCAAAGATAGTGTCAATGCAGAGCTAGTTCAAGTTGGTGCTAAGCTCTAGTTCTCAATGAGAGGTGTTAAAGCATTATCTTGGTAGTTAAGCTCAAGATAGGTAAATGACTTGAGCTAAGGTAGCCTTGCACATGGGTCTTCATCCACCCTCAGTGGGTAAGAATATTTTTATTTTATTTTGTGCTAGCAGATAGGTGTGATGCCCCTTCTGCTCCTAGAGCCTGATCTGGGATCTAGCCAGACAGTAAAAATTTCCATGCCCAAGTAACTCTTTTGGCACTCTTTTAAGGCTGAGCAAAGTTACCTGAGCTTACGTTACAGTATGGAAATGCCCTAAGAAAATTGAATACACCTGTAAACCCTTGGATAACTTTCCCAAGAGGCCTCAGTCTATGCCTTCCTCTTAAGTGTAATAAGAAGCTAACCACCTCCAAGCTGTCAGTCTTCTTTCTTTCCTATCTATATAGTATCAATACTTAAAAATACAGATTCTTCTACCAGTTAAAAACCAGATCAATTTTCTCTTAAAAACAGAATCCCCCAAATCAGACACTGCTGTAGAGGATGCTAACATGTTGCGTTCCATATTGTACTAACAATACATAACTGGCTGTTACATTCTTTTTGAAGGCTGAAATGGTTCATGGAGGACTGACAATGGAGAGAGCTCTCCTGGTGACAGCATCTCAGTGTCAGCAACCCGCAGCAGTAAGTCTAGAAAATCTTGGTAAAGGTTATACAGGGGAACCTTGGTGTTGGCTAATCTGGAGTCAACTGAAGAAGCTGAGGTACTGTGGGGTGGGGATGAGCTTAAAACTACTCCAAAGGAAGAAGCCTGTCTTGGAGATGTCCGTCTCCTAACAGACCACAATTTAAGCTTTACTGTTCAGATTCTTGAAGACTTTCTGCAATCAATAGAAAAGGCAAGTGGTTTGCCGTACAGCATTGCTCTGCCATCAGTCGAAGCTTGTACTTTGCCGAGACAAGTCCTTCCCATGCCTGGCAGCTTGCATGCAGCTTACCTTTCACCAGCACTAGATAAGCCAGGGCTGTCCAGCTTATTGGTCACCACTGGGCTGAATTGTGCCTCAGCAAGCTGGATTGCACAAAAACTCTCCTCTTGTAGCCAGTGCATGTTTCAATAGTGCAGGTGTAGTCCAACCCTGTTCAAGCTTATCAACATGAGCTGTGTGAGTTAAACTTGAAGTCTAGAGCTGTTGCTGCATGACATCAGTCTGGAAATCTATATTTAGAAAATACTGATATTTAATAAAACTGGTATTTAAGGCTGTGGGCTGGATGGAACCCTACCCATGGGCCAGATTCAGCCTGCAGGCCACAAGTTGGACAGCCCTGCTCCAAGCTATGAGCTACCAAGCAGAACGTGCTTGAGCAGTCCTGGACACAGAATGGGGTGACACTTAGCTCCACTTCCATCCCCTTATCTTTTGTATTCATCTTTAAATTCCTTCTTGATTTCTGTGTTAATTGCAGTTTCTGGCATACTCTCATAGCACCAGATTGCTCTCCACACAGTACTTTGACTTTGCTACCACAGTAGCTTGGCTGTGAAGGAATCGTGAGTGATCATTAGGTATTTAGAGTTGGCACTAGTTTTTGGTGCCAATGTGAGTCTAATTGAAGTAAATATGACTTGTGCTGGTGCTAAACTGCTAGCGGATGATGCTCCAGGAAGGGCAATACAAAGCGTGCATAAGCTATAGTTTACTCTGGTCTGTCAGTGAACGACACAGGATTAAACAAAACAAAGCTGATTATTATTCTAGAAAGATTCGCGCTCTCCTCTTTGCACCTGAGCCAATAACCTCGTCCTGTTTTGCAGAATAACTTCTCGTCGCTACTGAAACCCCTTTCAGATCAAATCCAAGTGGTGCAGACTTACCGGGAGAAGAATCGTGGCAGCAAACTCTTCAATCACCTATCAGCAGTCTGTGAGAGCATCCCTGCGCTGGGTTGGGTGGCTATGGTAAGAAATGCATAGCAAGCAGCGGGACCTGTTGGAGGGAAACGAGTATTCTTGCTGACAGTCACTGGGTTCTAATGTTCTCTTCCTCTAGGCCCCAAAACCTGGTCCGTATGTGAAAGAGATGACTGATGCTGCCATGTTTTATACCAACCGGGTCCTCAAGGAGTACAAGGATGCGTAGGTTTCACTTGCTCTGAAAAGAGGGGATGCAATCCGTAAAGTGCTGAAATGTGCTTGGCCTAGCCCTTGGAGTGCATGTGGCACATCCTTATATATATATATATATATATATAAAAAAATAAAAATAGCTGTAGGCGGCAGTCCACCAGCCATTTTGGAATAAGTGGCTCGTGGATTACAGCCATAAAGAATTAACCCCCTCACTCCATATGTCTATAAACTTTTGTTAACTTCTCAACCTTCTCCTGTAGCCGGCCAAATAGTGACAGGAAGTATTATACACCATAGCTGCTTAAACTTCTGCAAACTAATAGAAGCGGACACTCCTGGATTTACACTCCTATACAAAACACATGGTAACTTTACCTAGCCTAAAGTAATTGGTTTATTAAGCAATCTAGCAACAGCTAGCATCTGAGAGTGGCTGATACTAAGCCTTTAGCACTGCGGAGCAATGCAAGACCTTTTTATTCAGCCAGATGTTGGCAGGTGGAGATAGGGGTATTATATATTTGTTGTAACCTGCCTCCTGCCCCAGGGGAAGGTGAGCTAAATTTAAATAAATAAAAATGAGGATAGCAGACCTGGGTCTGTTCTAAGGGTGCCGCTGCTTCTCATGTACAGGGTAGTCCCACCTGAAAACTAGGATCCAGTTACCTCTATGTGTTAAGTTCCAGAGACACTTGAAACCTCCCTGCACTGCTAAGCCTTTATTGACACACCCCCCTCTCTCTCTCTCTCCTCTGTGTCCCCATAGAGATAAGAAGCATGTGGACTGGGTGAAAGCTTACCTGAGTATCTGGTCCGAGTTGCAGGCATATATCAAAGAGTATCACACCACCGGGCTGACCTGGAGCAAAATGGTGAGTGCTGGCTGTATGTAGACAATCAATATTTTATAACCCTCAGGGTACTAGTATAGCATGCCTGGTGGAGAAAGTGCTGATCATACAAGGGTAACTTTCTAACCTCTTTTTCAGGGACCTATCGCAACAAGTATGGGAAGTGTGCCTACAGCCACCCCTGCTGGTGCTGCTCCACCCCCACCGCCAGGTCCCCCTCCCCCTCCTGCTGCTGAGCCCACAAAAGCCAGCTCCGACGACTCCGCCTCTCGCTCAGCACTGTTTGCCCAGATCAATCGGGGAGAGGGCATTACCTCGGGTAAGCAAACTGTGTAACGGGTCTACTCGGGGGAGGACAGCTGTTTGACTAGTAAGGGAACAAAGGGACAGTGTCTTAAGCATGCTTCGAGTCATTATTTGCGAAGAGCTGCCTGCAGCAGGATGGGGAGGGGATACTAAGTTTTTTTAAATTAAAACAAAATTCTAAAATGGTGCTGCTAGGATCTGGGGAGAATTAAGTTGCCTTACCTGACTGAGACTACTTGATCACTTAATGCACAGAAAAGACATGATCTACATGGAATAGTCTTGTGAACCATATGTGGCTCTTGGTCCATAGGTTGCACCTGGGAACAAAGGTTGCACACCCCTGCTCTAACACAGGAGTTTATTATTATTATTAGACATTTATTATAGCGCCAGTCGTATGACCCGGTGCTGTACAGAACATAGAATTAGACGCGGTCCCTGCCTGTGGCTTACAATCTAAAAGTTGGAGTTGGAGCCAGGAACCTTGTTCTAATCACACCTCTGCTTTGCCTTGAACCAGCTGCTTAGCTTCTGTCTTGCTATCTCTGGGGGTGAGGGGGATATCATAGTAGCAAAGTGTTAGGCTTTTTAAACTCTCTTATTTATTTATTTATTTATTTTATTCCATTTATACCCTGCCCCTCCTGAACACAGCTCGGGGCAGCTTCCAATCATAAAACACAACAATATAAAACAATTTAAAACCCATAAAATACAATATCAAATAGTAAATATTAAGAACAGGACCTGGGATACATAAAACAATAAATAGGGTAGGGGAGATAAAAAATCAACACCACCCCCCCTCCCCAAAGGCCTGGGCGAACAGCCAGGTTTTACACCTTTGCCGAAATACCAACAGGCTTGGGGCCAGGCGAGCTTCCTCCGGTAGGGAGTTCCAAAGGCGCAGCCCGGCCACCGAGAATGCCCTCTCCATTGTGGCTCCCCGCTTAACACGGGGCACCTCCAAGAAGGCACCCCCGGCAGACCGAAGGAGCCGCTCCGGGGCGCGGAGGGCGAGGCGGTCCCTGAGGTACGAGGGGCCGAAACCGTGAAGGGGTTTGTAAATCAATACCAACACATTGAATCTGGCTCGGCATGCTATTGGCAACCAGTGCAGAGCCCGGAGCTCTGTGTTACGTGCTCCCAACGACCCGTCCCCAAAAGGAGACGGGCTGCCGCATTCTGCACTAACTGCAGCCTCCGAACCAGGCACAAGGGAAGCCCCACGTTGAGCGCGTTGCAGTAGTCCAGCCTCAAGGTGACAAAGGCATGGATGAGGGAGGCCAGGTCCGGGTCGGAGACGAACGGATGCAGCCTCCGCACCAGATGCAACTGGCGAAAGGCAGCCTTTGCGACTGCCTCCACCTGCCTCTCTAGGCAGAGATCCGCATCCAGCACCACCCCCAGATTCCGGACCTGTTGAGCTATGGGGGGGCGAATGTTGGGGGCAGGAGGCCTAGCCTATAAAATACAGCAGGATTCTTGATGGCACCTATTTGTGTATGCTAAATTGTGTAAATTCTGCATTTGCATGTACACTTTATCTGTTATGGGAACAAATGTCATGACAACTTGGCTTTAGATTTGCATGTCCTTATGTAGGAGAATGGAATAGCTGTAGAATCATTACTCAAGGGTCTGCTTTAGCAAATAGTGTGGTTTGGCTTTTCCTTTAGATTCTAGTTCCCTTTCTTCATAGCCTGTTTAGAGTCAGACTTAAATTAAACTGGATGGGATTCTTATCTTACGAGACCTAACAGCATACTGCGCACACGGAGTAATAGTGGCTGACTTGAGGCTTACGTTTGCTACACCTGGTTCTTAAACCAGCATATATAAAATCTGGAGTAATGGTGGGTTCCTCCTTGCAGGACTGAAACATGTGTCTGATGATATGAAGACTCACAAGAACCCAACACTTAAGGGTCAAGGTAGCTCTATGCGAACAGGACCAAAACCATATACGGCTCCCAAACCAGGTTGTGCTGCTAATGCATCCACCAAACCAGCCCCAAAGAATGAACCAGCAGTCCTTGAGCTGGAGGGCAAGAAGTGGAGAGTGGTGAGTGTCCCTGCAGAGGTGGCCGACTAACTGCTGGAAGTGAACTAAAGAGCAAGGTCGTTAAATATTTTCTTGGAAAACCTGAAAAACTAGTCTGTGTGCAATCTTAGCGCAGTGAGATCTTTCTGCTCCTTCTCTAGAGCAACCAGAATAACTGGTCTGTTTTTCCTCCGCAAACAGGAAAACCAGAATAATGCCTCCAACTTGATGATCAGTGACACAGAGCTAAAGCAGGTGGCATATATCTACAAGTGTGTGAACAGTACACTGCAAGTCAAGGGCAAGATCAACTCCATCACAGTGGGTAAGAGTGTCTCGACTCGACTGTGGTGGGTTTCTGGTACCAGAGTGCATGCAGAAAGCTAAACCTGGAGGGGGTGGGTACATCAGAATTGCTAAAATGTAGAAACTGGCGGCTTGTCTAGTTGGTTCAGAAAGAGTGAAGACCCCTCCAGTACTTACGTGTGGAGTAATCTTGTACCCCATGATTGCTTCATGCCTGTTGCTACTGTCTTAAACCCTAGAACATGATGACTTCCAAATCTCTCCTGGCAAATGTGTCTGCTTTTGTCCATATAAATGCCCAGTCCTGCTAAAATTTTAGCCTGCCAGTTGCAAGTCCCTTGTGTGAAAATATTTTGTCAATTTTGAATTTGCCACCTTTCTCTTCCACTCTGTCCTTTTGTATATTGAGAAGAATAAAAAGTCTTGATCTTGCATTACAGCAGGATGTAAGAACCTTCCCCCCCCCCCCCCTCAGGAAGGGAGAAAGGGCATGATCTGTGGAATTGATCCATCCCTTATCCTTGAGCGAAAGCCCTCAGTCTGCATGCACTAAGCTTCCACCCCTTTCTCTCTCTGCAGATAACTGTAAGAAGTTGGGTCTGGTGTTTGACGAGGTGGTGGGCATTGTGGAGATTATCAACAGCAGAGACGTGAAAGTTCAGGTAACTTTGCATATAGTTGTCCCTTATGACTCTGCCTATGTGGCCAATGCTGCTTTGCGTATTAAGACTTGGTTTTCGGTGTGGTATTGGTTACAAGCCCCTCAGGAAAAGTGATTTTTCTAGACTTGCTGTTTTAAAAAGCCCTATTGTAGCAAGGCACTTGCATGCAGTAGGTATTTGTGGCATCTGTGCCACCCACCTAGATTTGTTACAAGCAGACTCCTGATGCAGTCCTCGTTTCATGCTTTAATCAATGGAGAAGCCCATCACTAAATAGCTTGCAAATAGTGGCCTCATCTGAGCAGAGTCCACTTAGTCTGAGGCTTGTGGCTGGCCAGCAGCTCCCTTCTGGATGGTCTATCCTAGCTGAGCCTGAGTCTCCACTTTATGAAGACTCTTGTTCTACCCTGTTTGAATGATACCAGCTAGGTTGGAGCTACATGGGGCTAGGGTGCTCTCACTAAGGGCCTGCTCCTACTGGGACTGACCACAGCACCCTGTGTCACCTAGATAGTGCTGTCATGTTTAAACAGGCTTCCATCATGGAAAATGGGTGGTGCTGCTGTGTGGATACTGAATCGATTCACCATGAGAGGAAGTAATCTAGTGCAGTGGCGCTCACACTTCTTAAAATGCATCCCTTACCCTTGCCTATAGTAGTTGAGACCCCTCTCCCTTACACTCCTGTTGCTTCCCATCTCCACCACCCCAAATTCCTTGGTACGCTATCCCTAGCTCAGAGTGGAGCTAGAACTCTGCCAGCTGTGCTCCTTTTTATGGCCCCGCAAGCACAAGTTGGAGAACCACTGATCTAGTACCCAAGAGATACGGTTGGGAATTGTAGCATGCCTTCTGTCCAGCTCCAACACTTGGTTTGTAAGCATGGACAAGCCACTTGCCGCCCTCCTCTTCCCTCACCCTCCACAAGGGGGGTGGGGAGGGATGCTTAAGCTTCCTGTAAAGAGCTCTGTCTTTAGAGAGAGAGACACACAAACTAAGGAAACTCTGGTGGCTCTCTGTTACAGGCTATTACACCTCTAACCACCCTCCTGCCTTGCCCTTCTTGCTAGGTAATGGGTAAAGTGCCAACAATTTCCATCAATAAGACAGACGGATGCCACGTGTACCTGAGCAAGAACTCATTAAACTGCGAGATTGTCAGTGCCAAGTCTTCAGAAATGAATGTCCTTATTCCCACTGAGAGTGGAGATTATGTAAGTAGTTTCACCCTTCTGAAGCGAGGGAAGAAAGCTACAAGGAGTGGGAATAGGCAGGACAAGGTTTGTTTAAAGGCAGAGACTGATCCATTGCGCCTATGGTGGTGATTATTAATAATTTATTATTATAAGCATTTGTATAGCACCAGCTGTGTACCTGGTGCTTTACAGAACAATAAGATAGATGCGGTCCCTGCCTATGGCTTACAATCTAATAGACACGGAGGGGGGAGACAAGGAGAGGGGCCATAGGGAGAGACCAGGGATAAATAACATTCAAGCAGATGCGAAGTCTCAGGTGCACGTGCTTGGCTTGGTTGCAGTTAGGCAGGAGTCTGCGGGGAGGGCAGACAGTAAATATTGAAAGGAAAGTTCTAACAGGTGTCGGGAAAGGCGGCGAGGAAGAGGTGAGTTTTGAGGAGGGATTTGAAGGCGTGGAGGGAAGGGGCAAGGCGGGAAGCAAGGGAGAAGGGACGAAGGCGGTTAGGGGAGCAGGGGAGACAAGGGAGGGGACAGAGGAGGAGCGGCGAGTGTGTAAGGAGTGTGTTTGGATGGAGGGACAGGTGAGAGCTGGGGAGGCCAGTAAGGAGGAGGTTGCAGTAGTCAAGGCGAGAGATGACCATGGTGTGAACAAGGGTTTTGGCTGAGGAGACAGAGAGAAAGGGGCGAATCCGAGCAATGTTGTGGAGGGCAAAGTGACAGGACTTGGCAAGAGAGTTGGTGTAAGGTTTAAAGGAAAGGTGAGTATTGAAGATGAATCCCCAGCTATGGGCTTGGGGAACGGGGCGGATGGTGACCCCCATCAATAAGGATGGACAGGGGAGAGGAAGGGTAGGGAGGAAAGGGGTTCAGTCTTAGCCATGTTGAGCTTGAGCTGACATTGGGACATCCAGGCGGAGATATCAGAGACAGTTGATGAAGCGAGCTTGGACAGAAGGGGAGAGAGAGGGGGTGGAGAGAGAGAGTTGAGTGTCATCAGCATAGAGGTGATATTGGAAGCTGTGGGAGGCAATGAGTTTGCTAAGGGACAGGGTGTAGATAGAGAAGAGGAGAGGGTCCAGGACAGAGCCTTGGGGAACCCCTACCGAGAGGGGGAGGGAGGAGGAGGTGGAATTGGGAAAAGACACATTAAAGGAGCGGTTAGAGAGATAGGAGGAGAACCAGTCAAGGACAGAGCCGCAGAAGCCTAGGGAGTGAAGAGTTCAGTAGGAGTGGTCTACAGTGTCAAAGGCAGCTGAGAGTTTGAGGACAAGAATGGAGTAAAGGCGCTTAGATTTAGGGACAAGTAGCTCATTGGTGATCTTGGCAAGGGCAGTTTCAGTGAAGGGGGCGGAAGCCAGTTTGGAGAGGGTCCAGGGAGGAGTTGGCAGAGAGGAAATCCAGGCAGCGGGAGTAGACAACACGTTCCAGAAGCTTAGAGGTGAAGGGTAGTAGGGAGACCGGCCGGTAACTAGAGGGGTCGAGGGTGGACTTTTTGAGGATGGGCGAGACAGTGGCATGCTTGAAGGCAGAGGGGAAGGAGCCAGTGGTGAGGGAGAGATTAATGACATGTAAAAGAGGGGGGGGGCAACAGAGGGAGCAATGGAGGTCAGGAGGTGGGAAGGGATTGGGTTGAGAGGGCAGGTGGAGGGGTTGAAGGAAGAGAGCAAAGAGATTTCCTCAAGGGAGGCAGGAGGGAAGGGGGGAGGAGATGGGTGGGAAGCAATGTCCTGGCAGATCTTGTCGCTCTTTGAGGTGAAGAATGACGTGAGATCCTGAGCAGAAAGGGAAGAGGGTGGAGGGAGGCAAGGAGGCTTGAGAAGGGAGTCAAAGATGGAGAACAGGCGGCGGGGGTCACAAGAGTAGGATTCAACCTGGGAGGCGGCATAGTAGTGTTACCTCGACAGGGAGATAGTGGAAGAGAGGGAGAAGTTATAGTGGAGGAAGTCAGGGTGGGAGCGGGATTTGCATCAGAGGCGTTCAGCAGCCTGGGCACAGGAGTGAGCCAAGGACGGGGGTTTGGGGGTTGAACGGGCGGGAGGAGAGGGTTGGCAAGAGAGTCTAGGGTTGTGGCGAGAGAGGCGTTGAGAGAAGAGATGGCAGTATAGGGGGAAGAGGAGAAGACAGGAGGGGGGAGAGGGAGGAAGCAAAGTCTAAAGGGTTAATAGCAGTTTCTGGAGAAGATGAGATCGAGAGAGTGGGTGTGGGTGAGGGAATCAGTCCAGAGACGGAGACCAAAGGAGGCGGTTAGGGAGAGAAAGTGGGAGATAGAGGGCTGGGAAGGTGCATCAACATGGATGTTGACATCACCAAGAATGAGAGCTGGGAGAGGAAGAAGGTAATCCAGGACTCAAAGTCTGAGGGAAAAGAGGAAGGATGGATTGTAGAGATTTCAAGACTGTCTTGCTTCTATCTCAGCAAGATTTTGGACTAGGCTCTTTGAAGGCTGTCAGAACTATATTCACTATTATTATTATTATTATTATTA
>QEPC01013809.1:879512-895067 GCA_003113815.1 Sphenodon punctatus
TGCCATCTCTGGTAAGTTAATTAATTATCTAAAGGGGGTGCCTCCCCCACTGGCAACTGGGGAGGGGAAGCCCTGAGGATTTTACCAGTGCGGGGGGGAGGAGGAGGCAAGCCAAGCCCCCCCCCAATGGTAAATCGCACCGAGGCGCAGAATTGGGCCCTGACTCACGTGGAATTTTTAAAAAAATTCCGCGGAAGATTCGGGGCCCTGATCATGAGGAAGCAGTCTGAGCCAATCCCCATGCAGCCAGGCTCTTCTGTGTCCAGGCCTGATCTGTAACGCAGGTAGCCTTGCCCCCATGGGGAGTGCTCAGTGTCACAGCACTCTGGGAATTTTCCTGATGTGTCCCCCCCATCCACCCTTGCAATGTGTCCCCCACCCCCACGGGGCGTGGGGGTAGGCAGGGGTAAAGCATTCCTCTGCCCTTTACTTGGTGGCTCCACCTGCCTGCTGTGACAGAGCTCTGTGATGGCAGGGCCTCTCGTCCAGGGAGCCTGGTGAGTATAAGGAGCTTGGGCGAGGAAGGCTCCCAAACCAAGCCCCATTGGACCCCTTGTGTATATGGGCTCAGTCCAGTCCACAGGGCTGTAATTAAAATGAAATTTGCTACAAAGGTTAAAAATCTTGTTGGAAGGCCACCCTATACCCCAACTTCCAGGCCCTGTGGGGAATGAGTGTGGCTTGTAGTAACAGGAGACTCAACTTGCAAGAGGGAAGCTTTTTTCCAGTCCATAAACCCATCTCTCCCTTCCCCCCCAGCTCAAAACTTAATGTTTTCTTTTGCCTGTATTGCAAAGGAATGACTCCCGTGCAACTAGCTCTTGGCATGGCTGCAGTAACAGTCCAGTACAGTATAAATGACCTTGTATGTGTTAGCAAGACAGGCAGGCTATGAGAAGAAATACTTAATCGTTCATATAAACCAGATGTTGATACCAGGCTCTTGTTCTGCAGAACGAGTTCCCAGTCCCTGAACAGTTCAAAACGATGTGGAACGGGCAGAAGCTAGTCACCATCGTGACAGAAATTGCTGGATAAGTGGAGCAGCACCAGGGCTCATGCCCTCCCTTGGCCCAGCTGTGGGACAAATCTGCTTTCAGATGATTCTTAGATTTCCTGTACCTTTCTGCTCTGACTGCTTCTCTGTCTTCTACCTGAGAGACACAGCTACCTGCCTTCACTGAAATACCTCAGGCTGGAATTTGGAGTAGGGTGGCAGGCTGGTTGAACATCCACATCTATCAGCAGGAAGGTGCATCATTTCCCCCCTCTCTTGTCAGACAGCCACACCAATCAAATGTCTGACCTTTGAACTTCAGAGCCAGTATTGGCAATTGGCTTTCAGATTTTTTTTCTATTCATTCATGTGATCCAGGAATGTTGTCTCTCTCTAAACTAAAACTGGTGTCCATGTTGGGATCTAGAGTTCCTTCAATTGGGTGAGCTTTTCTGGCAGGTCTGTTTTCAAGGAAGGTACTAGGAGCTTCTAACTCCAGCTAATCAGACTAATCAATGGCATTACAGAACTCTGGGAATGGCTTGGCTGGACCAAAGGCTGAAGACTGGGACACATAGCATTCCTCCCCCAATCAACATTCCTATTTGCTCAGTGTAATTGCTTTGTGCCATTGCGGGGGACTTTGCAGTAACAGGTGCCACAAGACTGTATTGGAATTGATTATTCCTCCCCTGTGGTCTGCCCAGCGACTAGCAGCTGGAAAACCCACTTCCTTTAGAGAAGGGCTTGGATAAACTGATATGCTCCCATGGGACTTTCTCAAATGGCTGAAGACAATTTCAGTCTTCTAGGATAACTCTTCTGGACCGGTCTCTCCCCTCCTTGTAAGGGATTTTCTTCATTCCGAGAGTCCAGTATTTTAAGTATTGTGAACACATGAGTTTGACCAAGTCAGTTGTTGTTCATCCTCCCATTTAGTTACTGTAGATTGTGAAACTATATCCTGGCCTCTTCTCCCTCTCCCCACCCTGTTGCTTGGCTCTTTGCTGCAAGCTTGCAGTCTCTGTTCCAGGGCCCTGTGAACAGAGGACTAGAACTAAGCCAGTACTGTACTGACCCAGCAAGGGAGCTGCACGTGCCTAACCTTTGTTTCCAATGCTGCCAGTGGCATGAGCATATATCTTTACTGCATTTTTCCTCTGAACACTCAATGGTTTTTTCCCCTCTCTAGGATGAAACTTAAAAATATGCAATTCTTTATTTTTACTGTCCTGTGACTTGTACACACCTTCTCCCTGAGGCTTGTGGAAAAAAAACCTTTCTTATGTACTTAAAATTATACAAAGACAGAATAAAATGAATGCCAACTTGCTCACAAATATGGCTTTTTTTCTCTTTTTTCCTCTCTAAAGACTTAAGAAATCGTAAGTGGGGAAATGGTTGCCAAGTGCAAATGAGCGTGGGGTGAACTGGGGCCAGTGTGGCTGTTTGCGCTGAGGGTGCCACTGTGGCCAGGGAGTGCTGCTGTTGCTTGGGCCAGTGGGCAGATCTGGGTTTGGAGCCAGGTCTGCCAGAACCACTTGGTCCACCCCATACTCTTGGGTGTCAGGCCAGCCAGTGGCCCCACAAGCGGACAGCACTTGGCCAATCACTCCTGCTATGGAAGAGAGGGCTGTGCTGCGGCGCAGTCTAGTTGGGACTGTGGGTGCTACTTCTGTGGTGGGTGAATCTGGCCAGGGAGGCTCAGGGTGCTGGGGACTCGGTGGGCAGATCTGGGGCTGGGGTGAGCGAAGTCTGCCTGAGCTGACCACTCAATAGCAACGGTTTCCCTGGACTGTCACTTCCCCCTATCTTCAGTGCAGCTCGATGACTTGCTCAAACGTCTACATATTTAATCCTTGTACTAGGGTCACAGCTACACAGGTATTCTAATTGCTTTGTGTGCAAGTATTGTATGAAAACATTTTTAAATACTTGAAATCTAGGTTGAAGTCAAACTGAGCTTTGGCACTTTCCATATAGTCTGCAGTCTATGCTTTGACTCTTGCATGCATCTCTCAATGTAGGATGTTCTGCCTCTAGCACATTACATTTTGTATGCATATTTGTTTTTTCTTCAGCTTTATTGAAACCTTGCTTTTCTGGAGTAGAATCCCTGTGCCAAAAATCATTATATAAAATGCTTTGTTTAGTTAACTGCTGTTCAAATGAAGATCGGAACAGAGCTAGTTTAAAATGTTCTGTTTATTAATCTTTGAGGAAAAGTTGGAAGTTTCTTATGCATATGCAATTTTGTAATTAGCTACTAGTCTGAATGGAGACAGATACACACATTCTCATTTTACAGATAGGGAGCTGAAAGGTTGTGCTCACCCCAGGCCACGCAGTGGGTGTGTGGCTAGGGCAGGATTTGACCCCTAGCTTCCCAGGACCAGCACTTTATCTGCTGCTGGGCTCTTCCAGATGTGGCTTGCATTTTTGTTAAAAAGCAAACCTGTGTGCATAAAATTAAGCTAGTTATGCAGATATTTATTCTTGTGAACTTTCAGAATTTGATGGCACTGGCTGTGGGCTTCCCCCCCCTCCAAATATGGGTCTGAACTTCATTGCAGGAGCAACAGTCAAGTCATTAAGTACTGATTTTCTTATTGGGGGGGGGGGGGGCGGCTGTGTTTCTCATTGAATGCAGTGAGTATGGATCTCCTGTCTATTATATACAGTCTTAAAATCCCTGCTGTTAGCCTCAGGGGAGAGGCAGTAGTTCCATAGTACTTGACAACTTCTAGAACCATGGAATCAACTAATCTATTACCTACTGCTACCAAACTGTCCAGCTCATCCCTGCTTAATCTCCTAAAATTAGACTTGGGGACCCTTGAGGTTTTTCATCTGATACTGTTAATCACTAGCATATCTTAATACATGGCAAGCAGCTATATGATACCCTCTAAGTACATGGACAGAAAAGTACTTGGCATAGCAGCTAGTCTGCTACCAACTGTGGCATAACTCAACACTTACAGGAAAGCCTGATCCATAACCATAGTCCTACCCCGCAGCATCCCTTCTCTCCCCACCCCTAGAAACCTTAGACTTGTAGTCTCTCTGTGAAGACCAAATTCAAGTTAACATTACCTGACATGTACACCTAGAGAAAAGCTTTGTTTAAAATAGCGATCCACTGCCCAAGCTTGAAGGGTGTGCTATAGTGACTTATGCCAGGGAATAACATAACTATAACAGCACAATCCTCTACCTATTGGAGTTAAGAACAGACTTTCCATTAACTGAGGGAAGACTGTACCCTATTATACATGGTGCCATGTTGAACAAAGTGAACTATAATTAGTTCCTTGGAGGCAGGAGTAATCTCTTATCAAAACACAACCGGAAGGGTCACTTATTAGCAAGTTGTCAAATGCTGTACTAATATTCCCTTCCAGAGACACTTGTGAGATGACATAAGTTGTAAACTCCAGTAGAGGGGATGGGATGCAAGAGTCAACTCTTGGCCTTGTGCTTCAGTAGTCTGGTCCAAAAAAAGTGGCCTGGCTGCAGGCTATAGGGCATCACTATTACTGTAGGAATGGAAGGATGCTTGTGTAGAACCATTCTTCAGAGAAGCGAAGGTGATCTCCTTGTGCACCCAGGAACACCAGCTTCCCTGCTCTGTCCATTTCCTTTAGCCCCAAGCGGTCCTAAAATGAATACACCATCATGAGACTTAAGAGCAAGGGCACTGTTAATTGGTCATGTAATGCTATGAATGGAGCAGCTGGTCCTTCAATTAGGCATTATCCACATACTTTAAAACAGGGGTGGGGACCCTCAGGCCCATTGATCCAGTCCCCACCTTCAACCACTGAAAGAGGGAAAGGAGCAAAGAAGAAGGGGTGCATGCACAAGGACAGGATGGATTCATAATATGAACCCTCCTGCTCCCTGGCTTGTACTAGTTTTCAGGGTAGTCTGTGGGAGAACAAAGGTTCCCTACTCCTGTTTTAACAGCTTTAGTTGCTTTATGAATATTTAGAAGCTTCAAGCCTTGCTAGTGAAACCTACAACTTGGTATTTAAAGAGTTTGGCACAGAGCAACTTGCATCCCAAGAAGCACAAGCCAAATCAGGAGCTCTATCATGGGTTAGGTTTGAGTAAAAGTAGTACTGCAAATTTAGATTTCATTCACAAACACATGGGAGTATTATGCTGGTCCCAAATGTAAGATACAGTAGTTGATCTTGTATTGGACTAACTTCTCACTCTTTTAAATGTTCAATGGTATTCTCAATGAGCCATGTTTTTTCTAAAATGGTTAAGTGGCAAGCTAGAAAAATTGCAAGCCTAACTCAGCCAATAAATGCTAGATCTGTCAGGCTGTTGGGAATAGTAGTTTTAGTCAACAGCCAGAGCTATGGATTCACTCAAAAACTAGGGGTTTGTTAATTAACATAGGTGTGTTTGACTTGAGGAATAATTTAATGACTATGGTAAAGATCAGGAAAACACATGTTCACAAATGATACCCTGTATTAGTATATGTTTGGTGTCATTCAATATTAAGGCAATTAGCCATGCTCTGAATTATATGGAAGTTACAATAATGTGGGACAAGAAACCCTTTGAACTCCCCATTGCCTTATTGCTGACAAGGCAGCAGACTACCCACTCTATTATACACTGATTGTAATCATTTACATAGGACCCAAAGGGGCCAGACATAGCAAATTGCATTTCAAAGGACATAGTATAAAGGCTAAAAGACTGACAATCCAGAACTACCACCTAGAAAGCAAGCAGACTAACACTTTAAAAGGCTTACTTAGGACATAGAGAGATTTCTTGACCAAGAGCATGTGAAGTCTGAAGGGGTGGTCTCAAACCAGAGACAAAAGAACCTTGACCAATTGACTACTGCATAGACAAGATTTGCAGAAATGGATATACTGGGGACAAAGAGGAGCTACCCATCCTCCAGCCACACAGGCCAATCAACTGTTTACTACTAACAGCTGACTGACCTTCAGAGCTGCAACCCACCTCCAGTTTGTGCAGCACAGGCAGGCTTCAGCCAATACGGATTGCTCATGTGACCACCTGAGCCAGTCAGGATTGAGTAACTCTGTGCCAAGTCATCTGTGGTGGGGGTGACTTAGCATTACCTGGTGCATGGGTGGGAGGGACTAGAGGATTAATATTTTTTAGCTCTTTTATATGTCTTATTTTGTAAACTGCCCTGAGCCTATTTGGGAAGGGCAGAGTAAAAATTGGAATAAATGCCCAGACAAAATTGATTCAGTCACAAAGGAGAGGATCCCTCCCCACCCAGGCTGAATGGGCCACAAAGATGCTTCATAACCCTACAGAATATTTCTATCCATGGAACAGAAGAATCCAATCAAGAGGGAGGCTTTCATCAATTACTGTTTGCAGCATCCCCATCTTGCACTTGGAGGAATTTAAACTAGAGCTGCTCTGAATAATAATAATAATAATAATGAGGAGGAGAAGAAACTTGTATTTTCCAAGGAGCGGTCAAAGTGTTTGGGCCACTCCTCAGAGAGTACTCGCTGAGTTCTGAGGACAGGGGTCAGGGTTGGTTGGGTAATTAATGGGAAGGGGGGGGGGGCTACTTACACAGTCCCATGCCAAGGTGTGGCCTCTTCCCAGCTTGTAGGTTTGAAGAAAAAAAACAAAACCACTAGCCATGCTCAAAGGCCTGAATGGCCCTTTCTGAGCACGCTCAGCCCTTTTAAAGATGGCATGAACACAGGACTCCTCCAGAAGGCAAGTAACCTCCCTGGCCCGGGAAGGGAGGGCGGGGGCCTAGTGCTGCCTCCGGCCCCTTTCCATACACTGACTCAATTTCCCAAGTTTCGGGGGCCCTTCCTCAAAACTCAGTAAAACAAGTTTGAATGTCCTGATCCTTGGTGTTTTCCCAAGGAAAAGTGAGGACCAAGTTCCAACACAAATTTAAATTGATTCCAGGTGAGACAGCAGTTTCTTCACAGCCTCTGTCATGTTCCACACCATTCCAGATAGTTACCTCTGTGTACAGCGAGGTCTCCTGCAGCGGGATGGTCTCCTTGGCTTGGCCACTTCGGTAAAATCCGAACCACTACAGGAGAACAGAACAGCTGATGTCACAAAGAGGCTTAATGACATATCTAATCATTCACATCTTTTACTGGAGCTTACTCAGCTCCTGTGGTACCACACAGGTGACATAGCTTTTTGCCCCCACTTACATGCAGATTAAGTCACCTTTTGGAATCTTTTAGAATCTAACTCAAGGAGCAGGCTGGTAAATCCATCTCTAGTATTTGGTTTCTGTGCTGATGCCAAATGTAGGAGGAGACGACAAAGTAGTTCAGATGATCTATTGTATTGGACCAATTTGTCTCACCAGCAGTAGCTGGTCCAATAAAAAATAATATATCATCTGGACTACTGTCTCCATCTCTAGCAATTCCAGACACAAAACAAGTAGTACCAGGCAGCATGCACCAAAATACAAAGCCTGGATTCCTAACATGGGGGGAAGCATAGGTAGGAAAAAGAACAGATTTCCCAACCATAAAAACCTTCTCACCCTTCCAGCCACACCTAGAATTTTGAAATTTTGGGTCCCTCCTTAACTTTGGACCTTCTGCCCCTCTACCAAATTTGGTTGAAATTGGCCTATGGAATCAGAAGCTAAGGGGAGACGGACAAGGATTACATACACTTTCATTCCGTAGGAAAGCAAGCTAAAAAGTGGCTTCCAAAAACCAATTCAGGTTAATTAATATTGACAGTTTCCTAACCTAGCCCATCTTATGCAACAAGCAAGAGATGAATCCCCACTTAGACTCTCACATCACCCTGCACACCCCACTGTCTTCCTCCAACACAAACACCTTCACTTTGAGCCACAACAAAAACCATGCTTGCAGTGTCAAAGCTGTTGCAACACATTCCAAGTATCTAGGATAAGGCGTGTTGCAACCTTCAACTGTGCTCAGTGACCCAAAGTGGTCACTATTTTTTATATTGCAATGTGTGCTTATGGGAAGGGCAGAATAAAAGTTTAAATATATAATAAATACAAAGGGTAGCTTTAGATGTTTTGACCCCTTAGGCAAAATGCCAAGAAAGTTCCCTGCCTTCTGTGCTTGATGGGGGAAGGGAATGAAGTGCTAAGGTCAAGAGCCCCCTCCCACAATTTCAAGTGCTGCAGGCATGTGGGGCTCCGTCTTCCCCACTCAACATCTGATGAGCAGAAAGCCCGAAGGATAGAAATACCCAGCACTTCTGCCATAGCTCTGAAATTAACTAGAAACCAACTACAGTTGCTTTTGCTTCTAGCCAGTTTCACTAGTCTGTTTCCCACCCATTGGTGGGGGAATGGGGCAGGGGGAGGTATTTTTGTCCCCTAGACTGCCATGTGTGCGCACCCAGGCTAGTGGCTCCCAAATATTTTGCAGCCAACAAACTGCCACCTGCTCTCAATTGCTTGCAGACCACCACACACCTGCCAGCAACAGCCACATCCCTGGACTCAGTTTTGGCAGGTAACTTTAGATTACCACCACTCTGTCTTTTATATTAGTACTTTAAAAAGTAAATCTGGCTGGAGGCTGCACTTTCTCCCAAATGCCTGAAGGAGCTCCTCACCTCAGAGACTGAAGGTTCTACCATGGTGTCGTTGAGAAATTTCACCATCACAAACTTCTTTAAAGACATCAGATTTTTCTTGTAAGTCTCATTGATGCCCTGGGTGAGGGGAAAGAGGCATCAGAAGATCAAAGAGAAATGCTATTTCCAGAAACAAGTAACAGTGGAAACTCACCAGAGAGCCAGGCATGAATATTCATAGAATTGCAGGGTTGAAAAAGACCTGTAACGTTATCTAGTCCCTGCTCCAAAGCAGGCTAACTTCTGCCTACAGTATTGCAGACAAGATACTTGTCTAGCTGAGTTTCCAAAACATCCAAGGAAGGAGATTCCACAACCTCGCTGGGCAACTTATTCCATTGTCTGACAGTTTACAGTTAAAGTTTTTCCTAATATTTAACCAAAATCTATGTTGTTTTAATTTAAGCCCATTCCCTCTTGCTCTGCCTTCTGCAGTGAAGGCAAGCAAGATGCACTTTCACAGCTGTAGAGAAGCCAAGGTAAGTTATTCTATTTTGGAGGAATCTACTCCACTCACAAGATTATCCCCACTACTGAACAAAAATGTCAGGCTCAGAGCTGCAAGAAGAGGTGCCAGTACTTACCTTCTCCTGATTGATGTCAGCCAGGAAGAGGCTGTTCTTTCGGTAATCCTCTTCATTCAGTGGATCATGCCAATACTGTGCTTGCACCAGGCTGCAAAGCAGAGAGAATCAGATCACACCAGACTTGCTGAGCTTCCCCCAACAAGTGCACCCAGCTCAACTTGTCCTGAAAGGCTGCCTCGCCTCGCCTCACCTCACCAACTGGATGTACTCACTGCTCCTGAATTGCCTTGGTGTAGGCCCCAAGGTCTAGCATCTTCCGGATCCAGTCACACAGATGGGAAGTCTCCCCAGGACAGTGAGGGAAGCCATACACACCTGCAGCAGTAAGGTATGCATTCAACAAGCACTAAGAAAAAGCCTCCTCTGCCTCATGAAGCAGGAGCTACTCCCAGAACCCCAGAAGTCTCTTATCCTATAATCTTATTAGACAGACAGAGCAACAGAGCATCACCACAGGGACAAATGAACCCACGAACGCTCTTTAGCCAAATAAGCACACCCCTTTAAGCACTCTCAACTCTATGGACCAGCTAATTTTCAAAATGGCCTGCAGGAGGGAAAAGGTTCCACTCCACTACCCTTTGCCTTTCCAGCCCTAATAGTTATCCTACAAGTTTTCTGCATTTGATTTCAGCCCCCACTCTCTCTCCACTTACCTCCAGGACTTACCCCTCTCCCCTAGGTGCTTGCAACCTAAAAACAGATTTGTACCCATACCAACCAGTCAGAACCTGGTCAAATATATTTAATTTCCTAGTCGCTGGCTACACCAGCATGGACTGTGACTGTTCTTTCTTGAAATCTGCCCCAGCAATTGGCAATATCTGATACTTCAGAGCGAGCGTTAAAAAAAAAAAAAATCTGCCTGGTGAACTGAGCTGCCATGTGCCTTGGGAAGAACCTTTTATGAATCCTGCAGTAGTTGGAGTCATGAAGAACTGCCTGCCATTATTTCAGCACATGGTCGCTTCTGCCAGGTCTATCTGAAAGGGTGGCAAGAATCCAACACCTGATCAGCTCAGCTTGCCTTGCAGCCACAGACCAAACAGTCCATTTCCAAATGTTTAAACCATGAAGACATCAGCGTGTGGAAACAGATCAATAGTTGCATGTGTGGTAGTAATTACAAAAAGTTACCTTGGTGTTGTCCACCAATGGAAATCAAATTGAACACTGGAGGAGATGGGCACCTCTGTACTACTGCCCTCCTGGGGGGAGAGAGAGACAAGAGTCAGCACAGAGTCATAGGGCTGGTGGGGGTAAAGGGTCATCTAGTCCAGCCCACTGCACCAATGCAGGAATTGCAATTACTTGGAACTCCACACAAGAAAGGCCTACCAACAGAGAAATATAGCCTAAAGTGAAAATCTGTCACAATAGCAATTGGGAGCAACCCGCCCCCTACACAGAAGCTGTACTGTTTCCTTGAATTAATGACCAGGGAGAATTCAGGAACTGCAATCACAAAGTGTAGTAAACATGTTAAATGGGTTTCATGCCATCAATAGTGACATTATAAAATTAGTAGCAGTTGTACACATTGACTGCCACATATTCATAAAGTTATGGGGACACAGAGATTTTACCAGTTTGTACAGTTACTCGTTAATCTACACTAGTGACTGTATTGAACTGGGCATTATTCTATACTCCTGCACTGCACAAAGCAACATTGACATGCTACAGACTGGATACAGTCACAGGGGTATGTATGAACTATTGCAAATCTCACTGGCCTGCTTCAGCAAACAAATGCATTCCATCTTTGTCACCATGTGGCCCTGGACCAGTCACTTAACCTCCATGACACAGTTTCCCATGTGAGGGAATATTACCAGTGCCCCAGGCATGGTGTGAGGGTGTGTTAGCTTATGGTGGGAGAGCACTTTGGTTTTCAGGATTTCCTCACTTGATCAATTCAAATCAACTTTAACTCTTGAGAGTCCATTTTGTGTGCTTCAGATTTTGGACAGAACTCTTGCCATCTAAAGTGCTGCCATAAACCAAGCAGGAAACTTACAGGAACTGGCCTCCTTGGGAGAAGCCCATGGCATTGTATCCACCTTGTAGTTTAGGGTCCTTCGTGATTTTGTCACAAGCCAGGTTCACTTGATCATTCACATTCATGAAGTAGCTGTTCTCCATGTCCTGGGGAAATGGGCAGACAGATGAAAAACTGGGAGGAAAATACAGATCTTTACAGGGCACTAATGGGTTAATATTAACCCCTTTATTATTTGGGTGAGGTGACAAATTAAAGTTCCATGGAACTGTCTGTAGGAGACTGCCTTTTATCCAAGAGATCACTGTGCATCTCCAGCCCTCTACACTCCTAGATTAAGGTCAGAAAGGATCAGTGAGATTATTGGACCATTCACGTTGCACAGAATTCCTCCAGTTACGATGCACTCCCAAGTTTTACTTGGCTAACATATTTTAGAACAGCATGTAGTCTTGATGTGAAGACTGCAAGTAAGAGAATCTGTCCCCTCCCCTTGGCAGCTTGTTCCAATGGTGAATATTAATCTATATTAGTTATAGAGAATCGATTCCATGCCTGTCCCCCAACAGTCATTATTAGAGTCACGTCTCTGCTCCCTAGGGGCTTATAGTCTAGGATGGATGAGAGGAGAGAAAGGGAAGTGAACTGTTGCATTAACTGGTGTCAGGGATGGCACCAATGTGTAACAGGCGGCAGTAGCAGGTATGTCCCAAATATATTTCCAGCTACCCTATCCACTGGAGAAGTAGAATAGCTTATTATTTGTAGCAAAATCCTTGCTCTACCAACAATAGTCTGTGCCACCCCTTTGCGCCCCCAAACCAATTATTCTAGCATAGCCCTGTCATACATCCCCACTTAAAATTGGGCCTTATATCTACTTCAGATTTGTCAAGCCTTAACTTCCAGTCATTTTGCTGCATCCAATAGTTTCTCCCCAAACCAATGCTGCTGTAGTCAAGGTACCTCATTATTTTCGATACATTGAATGAAATTGAGCTCCTTAACCTTTTTACTAAAAAGATGGTTTTCTAGCTGTAGACTCATTCTTGTAGCTATTCACACTTTTTTAAGTGAACAACAGAACTGTGTACAGAATTCTAGTAGTAGCTTCACAAATACCAATTTTATCAAAGCTGGTGTCCCCTTTATATTTACAACAACAAAAGTCAAGTTGACTGCACCCTCCATGAAACCAGATAAGACACCACAGATTCTGGTGATGTTTCAACTACCAGAAGAATCGATTCTACACTACTTGACAGATGGCAATGAAATCCTTTGATACATATAGCAACATCCAAGCTGGTGGTTCTCAAACTAGGGGGGAGGGGTTGGGGGGGCAGGCCTGAGGGAGGGGGCAGAATGTAGCCTGGGGGCATCAGAAGAGGTACAGTCACCAAATCCCCTATGTAACGCTATCCATTTCTGTAACACAGATTCCAAATGGTTCTGCAGCTAACAAAATTCTGTTCTGAAATTGGACAAGCCAACACCATTTTGAAAGCCTCACCTACTCAGCCACTCTTATGTAGGGAAATGACAACAGTGGCAGCAACAGCAGAGGTGCTGGATGGCAAGGAAGGGGTCAAGAAAAGAGGAAAAGTATAGGTATTTCTGCATGGCAAGGGGCATCAGTACCACTGATAAGAGAAAAGTAGTGATGGTGAATCCTCTTCTCTAGAGATAGGTGACTGGTAATTGTGTCGATAGTGCGGCTGGCCAGGGGTTTTATGAGGCTTCTGCAAAATGGGGGAGGATGTCCGTTCCCTCCCAGTCACCTATGTCTCTGGAGCAGTGGTATACCAATGTACTGAAAGTTCTGACATTGGGAAAACTGTCTCACCAAGTGCACACCCAAAAGATGCACCAAAAGGAAAACCAGTATCTGAAAGTTTGGGGACCTTGTTTTGGCTATATTCAGAGAGGAGAGGCTCCCTAGCAAATAAACCAGAATCTTTCACCAGGTTTTTTTGTTTGTTTTTAGTACTGTACTGTAAATAACGTTTGCTTCTTATTTGGGTAATTTACATGCTGGTTTTAACATAAGTAATGAAGCTGTGTATCCTGACTAATATTCATTGCTGGTGTACTGCTGTTATGTGCCTTCATAAACAAGTTAAAAGGAAAGGAACAGGGGCAGAGAAAAGGACGTGGTCTGAAAAGCTTGAGAACCACTTAAGCTATGGAAGCGCAGAAGGCTGGTTATATCTTCATTATAGAGCAGGTGTGGGGAACCACCAGCCCTTGAGCTGGAGCCATCCTGTGGCTGTTTTTTATTTGGGCATTTTCCAGTTTCTGGATCTGGCCTGCAGATCTAGCCCCTACCCTCACACACACAGAGTGAATTCAGTGGAAAAAAGAGCAGAGATGAGGGCATGTACACAACGACAGAGGATGGATCCACAATATAGACCCTCCCCTTTCTTCTCCCATTCTGCTCTGGCCCCCTCCCTTAAAGCAGCTTGGCCTGCAACTCTTAGCTGGCCTGCAGAGCATGTACTAATTTTCCCAAGTGGCCTACAAGAGTGAAGAGGTTCACCACCTCTGTTCTGCAGGTTCCAAAAGTAGAAATTGGGGACATGCCATCTTCCAGAGGTATAGATAGGAAGGAATGGGCCCACATATAGAAGAGGAAATGGGTACCCACATACACACCCTGCAAGTAGCAGGGGACTCAGCTGCACCAGGAAATGTGGGCCCTCCAAGCCTGCGGGCCATGGTGCAGGCAGCCACACCGTCCGACTCTATTACTTACATCTTTGCCATCTGTAGATGGAGCTGTGATCCCAATTGATATTTCACATATTTTGCTTGTCTTTGTTGCTGTTTGGGATCAGAGGATATTTAAACCCTTAAAATAGGAGTCATGAAGGGAAAAAGTTTGGGATCTGCTGCTTTGTAATATTGGTATAATATAAGACACCAAGTTTAATTAAAAAATAAGTACTTGTGAAGAAAAAAAGCAACGCCCTTCTTATTGAGAACCTGTCACATGACCATTTAGTATCCATAATGGGTTGCAAAATGCTAATTGGCAGGTTTCTGTACAAATCCAATTAGGGAATTTGTCATGTTCCAATTCTCTTCCAGGCATGACTTGTTTATAAACCATCATCATGCAGAAACTGACCCATTTAATAATGTAACCATGAAAGTTCCATAGCTACAGCAGAGACCAAAGCATCACCGTAGCACCTTGCAGGTCATGATCACTGGTCAGTCAACATGGCTGTGGAAAAGACACAATCAGATGTTTTATGTCTGACTAGCAATGGTACCTCTATGATGTTGCTGCCAATCTTTAGAGACAAGATGTAAATCCCTGGTATTTTCTGCTCCACTATTTTCATAATATAACCCATACTTTCAGGGTTGCAGCAACAGTCTCCTGCAAAAACAAGAAGAGGCAGAAAACCATCACAGTTTGGATGGCTGAGTCACTGAAAGCTAAGGTTGCAGCCCTATGGAGTGGGAGCCACACTTCAAAAAGAAGCACGAGTGACTCATTACACAAGGCTAGTATCTCAATTCACTTCCCAGGCCCCACCCATGGAGTCTTAGCCTCCCACATTCGCTAATGACATTCTCAAGGCATTGAATTAGAGATTATCAGCAGCAAAACTCCCTTCCTCTGGAAGTCTGCCAGGTCAAGACCTTTCTATTCAGCCAGGTGTTTGGTGGGTGGGGATAGTTTTTTGGGAAGGTTTTTTGTTTTTTTTAAAGGGATATTTTTATACAGAATTTTGTTCTGTGTTTTATTCATACCTATTTTATTTATGCATCTTCAAGCCTTGTAACCCACCTTGAACCCTTGGGATATAAGTTCATAAATGAAAGGAGTCCTAGCATGGAAACTGCACTCACAGCAAACTCCTGAAGTACCTCTATCTATCCTCTTCAGTCAAAATGGTTTTACCCCAAAGGTTTTACTTGTGACAGAACTACCGACATTAACGATAACATTTTCCAAAGTGATTTAGGAACCTAGAACACCTTAGGCTCATTAGAAAATCCCCCCCCCCGCCCCCCAAACACACATGGAACAACAGAAGTCAGGACCATCCATCCCCAGAGGGATAGTCAGTACTTCTTAAGACACTGGAGTAGCTTCTTAAATACTACAGAACTCTAGAAATTTAAGTGTGAGTAAGGTGATTTCTCCTTTAATTGGGACAGCCACAAATTCAGTATATTTCTACATTTCCCAAGTCATCCAAATAAAAGGGCTTGTAAAAGTACATTGCACAGAGACTTGAGGTGTGTTGTATAAGCAGACCTAATAGAAACAGACTGCTAAAGACTAACACTGGCTGTTATTTTGTGGCCTTGGG
>QEPC01013809.1:906727-938510 GCA_003113815.1 Sphenodon punctatus
ATTAGTCCCAGTTCAGTCAAACCGAGAACCAGAATTTCAATGAAATTTCTCGCTTTTGTGAGATCTGGTTTCAGCCATGCTACAGACACCAAGGATGACTTAGTCCTGCACCAATACAGGACTCTCATAAGTGAGTGCTGCAGTAACTGCAGGTGCATGATTATTGATTACTGGTACATTTGTTACCTACCATCAATTTCTCAGTGCACAGCTGCTCCTTTGCACCTACACTTTACTCACTTGTCGTGGGTCTTGAGGCTATCAGGAGCCTGCTGTGAGCAGATAGCACTTACATGTAGTGGTCATGAACTCTATTAAGGAACCTCACAACAACATGTGAGGAAATGGTGACTGGGAACAAACCAGGTCTGCTGCTGCTTCTGCTATTACCACTGGAAAACAGCAGCAGGGACCCAAGTCTAAGGGACTCTTTCCTCCCCCCGGCTCCCCAGTGGGAAATGGACCTGGAGCTGTTTTCCTACCAGGATTGCAATTACAGGGTGTAATCCTCCATCCACTGAAGTCAATGGCTCAGCTTCCAATGGGTTTGGTTGTACTCCCTAGTCTGGGAAACCTGACCTGACACCTGCTGTCCCATTGTGCTCAAGAGGTGCATCAGCTGATCTCTCCCATCTCACTCCTTAGTTTCATCAGGAGACAGGGAGATAAGATAGGGACAACAGAAATTGGGGTGACAGGAAAACATCACCTCAGGGTATCATGTTAACAATCATGCAGCCACAGATGTGGGCTCTGGTGCTGAAAGGACTTGGGCCTGTTCCCGGAGCCAGTCCTGAAATAATTGTCCAACCAATTCCCTGGATGGACAGGACTGAGTATTTTAAAGGGGAAATTACTCTGTAAACCTCCTCGAGTCATAATTACTGAGAGGGGCAGTATAGAAATGATAAATGAAATTCCATTCTGCTTTAAAGAATGGGGAGGTACAGGTAATGATGGGGAAAAGTTTGGGGTTGGGGCTGGACACCAGTGCTTTGGGGATAAAGCTTTGAAAGCCGAAGCATCTGGTTAGCACCATCTGAGTAAGACTCAGGAGAGAATCATTTTGGTAATGAAAACAGATGCTTTTTCCCTTCATTTTCATCTGTTTTTGTTACCATGACCTGTCATTTTCATATTTTAATTACCATTAAACGAATGGGCCATCATTTGTTTTAGTAATTAAAACAAAAACAAATTGCACACCCCTATGTGCTAGTGCATGCTAATGCACACCCCCACATCTGCCTTCCGTCTGTTAGGTTCACCCACAGCCTTGCCCACATCCAGGACTGCCAGCACAATAGAGTTGCACCTAGCACGGCTGTTAGAGTGCAATCAGCTGTGAAGCGGCTGCAAGAGGAGAGAGCAGGGACAAGAACAGAAGGTTCTTCCTGCACCCTTGCTCTCTCCTATCCCCTCTTGCAGCCGCTTAACAGCTGATCACTCTCTCACAGCCGCCCAAGCACATTCTCTCCTCTTGCAGCCGCTTCACAGCTGATCACTGATCATGTGCTCGGGTGGCTGCAAGAGAGCGATCAGCTGTGAAGCAGCTACAGGGAGAGAGAGGAGAGAGCCAGGGGTTCAGGAAGGGCCTTTTCCTCTTGCGGATGCCCGGGTACACGAGCACTGCTGCAAGAAGAGAGCATGATGGAAAGGGCAGGCATGGCCAGGGAAGAAGCTTTCTCTGGTTGTGACCCCCCACCCCCCTTTTCCACCAGAGCCAGTGTTGGGGAGAAGGAAAGTGCTGCTAAGTGGTGCCACCTGTAGCGGCTACCACCAACACATAAAATGTGAACAGAGAGCTGTCTGCTTGTTAGCTTTTACACACTAAAACATGTGAGTAGGGGCTGCACAGACCACATGTGGACTCCACTGGGCTATTGGTCTCATTTATAAACACCCTCTTTCATTCATGAATTGTGGTGGAATCAGTCACTTTCTGGGCTTGTCTAAAGCCTGCGTGACCATTGCTTTTTTGTTATACTTCTCCATTCCCAGGGCTCTGCTCCATTCGCTGCAGCCTGGCTCTCATCCTGCACTTCTCTCTGCTCATGGTGTATTCACTCCGGGTCAGCCTCAGCATGACTATTGTTGCAATGACAAATGCCACCGGCCAGGGCGTCCTGACCAACTTATCAGTGGATGGGTGTCCTGATCATTCCCACACCCAGTCCAATGGCTCACACCGAGAATTTGCTGAAGTGGTAAGTGCTGTCCCCAGATCACTTCTCAGTTTCACACCGTTAGAATAACCCTTCCAGAATAAAGCTTTGGAGGTGGTTGCAAGGAAGGGACTCCTGATGAAGCTCAGAACTTGAGTGTGTATAGCTCATAGGCATGCTGCTGCTTACCCACCTAGGCCAGGAGAATAGTTCCAGTCACAAGTAAAGGCTGTATTATTTCCATAAGGCATAGTGCTATTTTTTGGCTGCTCCTCACCCCTTTCATGCAAACTCTCCATCTCTTCCAGCCTCCTGTGTATGACTGGGACCCGAAGACCCAAGGGATCATCCTCAGCTCCTTCTTCTATGGATATCTCTTCACCCACATCCTTGGAGGATACTGGTCTGGACTGTTTGGGGGGAAGCCGGTGCTGGGGTCTGGGCTGCTTGTCTCCTCAGGTCTCACCCTGCTCACTCCACTCGCAACAGGTCTCGGGGTGCTGTACCTTATTGGGCTGCAGGTGCTGCTGGGCATGGCACAGGTAAGGCCTTTTCAGTTGAGCCCCTAACTCTTGGTAACTCATGTAGCCTCAATGGCGTACATGATGCTAACAGAACAAGGGGAAAACCAGCTTCTGACTCAAGGAACAAAGATAAACCAGAATGGGACATAAGGGGAGGACAAGAGGGGTAACAGTGAGTGATCATGAAATCTGCTCTCTTCCCCCACCAGCTCCCCTCCAGCGTGGCTCCTGCTATCTACCCTGTGCTCACATTCATTTGTTCTCCTCCTCAGGGTGTGATCTTTCCAGCCGAGTACACCCTGTGGGCAAAGTGGGCTTCCCCACTGGAACAAAGCTGGCTCATGAACCTTGCGGAAGCTGGTAAAAAACAGTGACTGTGCTGCCTAACCAGCTCCTCTCCACAGTTGAGACACCCACCCTTTCCAGAGCAGGCTTCTCTCCTGCCAGACTCTTAAAGGCATTGCAGTAACCTCCAAATTCTAATCCATTGTGGGGACCTGTTCTATTTCCCTTTCTTCTCCACTCCCATTATTTCTTCTTGCTTTCCCTCTGGTTGGAAGCAGGCAAGCAGGAGCTGCATTACCCCCTAATGTTGCAAGGTGAGCACACTGGGCATCCCAGGCCACCTTCACTTCATCGTCCCCCACCTCTGATCTCCTTTCTTTTTTCTGCTTCTTAGGATGCACCTTTGGGACCTTCCTTGCTTTCCCTGCAGCTGGGATCATCTGCCAGACCCTGGGGTGGCCTTACGTCTTCTACATCTTTGGTGAATTGCTTCATGTCAAATTCCCCAACTGTGGTTTTGAAGAGTTGCTGACAAATTAAACAGCATGAGCGGGAAACATATTACGGTTGTTTAGCGGCATCAAAACAAGAAGTTGGTGCTCTCAGTTTAGTACCTAAAATACTGAGCATCCACCTCAAAAGAACCAACCTTGCGGTGAGGTGGGATGGTCCAGTGGTTAAAGTACTGGCCTAGGTCTTGGGTTCAGGTCTTTACTCTGCAACAGATTCTCCTTGTGACACTGGGGAAGTCATTTAGCATCTATGCCTCACTAGCACTTCCCTGCTTCCCAGGTGGTGGTGGTGGTGGTGGGAGAGTCAGTGCAACCAGGACTCAGAGGCCCGGGGCAAGAATGTTCATTTGAGGCCCTCCCACCCCCCAACCCCACTGTTTCTTCTCACTGCCACTATGTGTCAACGCCATTTTTCTCACTTGGACAAAAAACCTAGACATGCATATAATCTTTTTGAAAACCATCTATATTTGACATCAGAATTCAATACAGCTGTATCTTAAGATTTTATTTTAAAAATGAAAGACAACCCCACCACCACAAAAAAAACTCCGCTATTGCAAAAGTTATAAAAATTATCTTTTTCCTAGCTTTCTTCTCAGCAAATTCAGATATGAGATCATCAAAAGAAATTTCTCTGAAGATCCCATTCTATAGAGAGAGCAGATAATAATGACAGTCTTGACTGCAGCATTGTTGACCAGAATTTATTTTTAATAAAGACTAATTTGGAGAATGTTCTTTCTCCTTTACAATTTGAAATGGGCAGAGTTAGATAAAGGTAGAACGCTATAGTAATATTTGGAAAAACTTCAACCAGTTCCTTATTGTAGATTATCTTGAAAATACTCTGTGTAGATCCATCACAACCATCTGCATTATCTAAGACGGGTAGGGAACCTTGGGCCTGGGGGCCAAATGCGGCCCTTGGCAAGTTTTTATGTGGTCCCTTTCCAGTGCCTGGGTCTGGCCCCTGTATCCATTCTCTAACCCCAAGCACTGAAAGACTGAGCTCATGATAATGGAGCAGAGAGGAGGGCATGCACAGAGGGTAGGAGACAGGTCACAGCACAGATCCATGATCTGGGCCCTCCTTTTCTTGAATAAATCCATTAAGCACCCCCACCCCCAACCTCTATGCAGCCCTCAGAGCTCGTACTAATCTTCAATGTGGCCCCCAAGACAAAAAAAGGTTCCCTACCCCTGATCTAAAAAGTTAATGAAATGTTTTAGTTCAGAGGAGAGAGAAATTTGAAGATCTGTTGGGTAAGCTCATTGTCACAGGGTCCCTCTTCTTTGAACGATTTTGGGGAAATTAGCTCTGGGCCCTGGACAAAATACAGGGCACCCTGCAGTGCTCCGTTATCTCCCCAGACAAGGGGTTCTTAAATTTGGTGTTTGGCCTCCACACCTGCCCCTACAGCCAGCCTGAACCCACCTCGTAAGGACTTCTCCCATCAAAGGTAGGTCCCTTAAAAATCAAAGGCCTAAACCCAAAATCTAAGGTATGGAAAGATCCCACCTGGATGTTTCTAATCAGAAGTCCAAGTTGAGACCTGCTTTCCTCTGAGAAGCCTGAGATTGCCGTACTTCTAGTTTGGGGCCATTGCTCCACCTTTACAGGGCTCCAATGCTATGGGCAGCCAGTCCTTGAGGAGATGTGCTCCTTCATCTTCTCCTGTTGACTGCCATTCTTCTTCTAGAATAGGCCCTTTATATAGGCCAGAGGCTGTTCTGGTTTAAAGGGCCAACCCTTTTACCTAAGTATGTCCCTAGACAGGTGCCATTTTGTTTTGCCTTCAGTTCTGGGGGCCATCCTGTGACTGGACTCTGCCACACTCACGCTAAAACTTCTGCATCCCTTTCCAATGTATCCTGATTTTGGGAAACCTGGTCCAGTCTTGCCAGGAAACCAAATACATTCACAACTTCCGTGTAAGCACAGGAGCACTTATCCAGTTCATTTTGAAGTTTATGGAGAGAGGGTTTTGCCATAGTTTTGATTTTTGTGTTTGGGGAGGCTAAGGTGGTGTTGCTGGAGGAATGGAGGATGTTTGTGTGGTGCAAGCAAAGCATCCCCCAACTCTCTGCCTCCATATATGCTCACTTTCCTTACTGTTAACTTTTAAAAATGAAATAGTTTTCCATTGTTCGCCTACCTCTAGAACTGTTGTGTAATTAAACTGCCACCATCGCAAGTGAGGACTTCTTTCAACTCCTTTCCACCATTTTAATTTCATGCTCATGTGGTAAAAGGGAGTACAATGGGGATCTCCCTTGCAGCGCGTGATCACATCAAAGAATCCATACATCCACTAATCACACAGAAGTCAAAGGGAAAAATGCTCAGAATCAAGATCCACCTTATATCAAACACAACACACAAGGCAAGCCATTTAGCTTCTCTGCTTTGGTTTCCCATCCATGTAGGCCACCTCCTCAGGATTAGTGTGCAACTTAAGTTGTGGTTTTTAAAGTGCTTTAGCACAACGGAATCAAAATGATCCATTATCGCAGTACTTAAAATCCCTTAACCATTTTTATTGTTTATTAACTGAACCAAGAAAATGACTTATGTAAAAGAAAACATACATTCCACAGTTATCATTGACTTCATCCTGACAATGTCCCAAAATCTCCTGCTTGGAGGATTACAGGAGATTGCAAAAAGACCATATAGTCCAATCATCAATTCTTCCTTACAATTCAAATCAGGCACTCTTAGAGAATCCATGTCACATTGATCATTTAATGGCACCCCCAGACTCAGGAATGACCCCAATAATCAGCCAACAACATTTTGATTCAATGCAACACCCTCCCCCAACACACACACGCACACACAGAGGAAATAACTAAAATTTAGGACAGGCTGAGGCAGACAAACACACCCAACTGACCCCAAACAGGTGGGGGACCTCTCCAAATCTTGGAATCAACAACTAGCAACAGCAAAGCAATCATAATGGTTACTCTGGTACCAGTACTTTAGTACCTTAGAAATTACTACCATGTGCACAGAGCCCCTTCCCACTGCCCCCTATCTTAACCCCTTTCCATGTGCTCAGACCCAAAGCATATTAGGTGTAAGTAAATGCACCCAAACAATTAGCAAAAATAAATACTGCACTCAAGGAGAAAACACATTTTGTACACACACCCCAGATCAGACACTCCCCCATTCTCTTCCCTCAATGATACTCCCCACACTACTCCCCCTTGTAGGAGAAAGCAGCTAAGCTGCACACAGGGAGAGGCGTCTTCACCAAGCCCCAGCACCAGACGAAGTGCCCACTCAGAAAGGCTTGGGGCCAAGGAGATGGAGTAGAACATGGCTGACTCCATGGGAAACAGGGTGGTCAGGGAGAGCAGGTGCCTAGTGGCCAGTAGGCTGCAAAGCACTGTGCCTTCCACAACCCCTGCTAGTGGACTCAGCACAGAGCTCTCCACTGTGGTCCCCCACAACTGGGAAGCATGGGGGACTACTACAGCCACTTTGAGGGAGGATGAATCACATGGCCTGGGGGACCTTGCCCAGCCAGGCATCAGAACCATAAAGGGTTCAGGGGAGTCCCTTTCACAGCAGCCTGGTAGTGCTTGGTGGGTTAGGGGCTCCATAGACTCAGTTTGAACCACACACACACAGCAGGGGAGGTTGGTGATCCTGATAAACACCAGAGAACTGGAGACAACACACAGCCCCCACCCCAACAGAGGAGCAGGGTTCCCTCCCCTTGAAAACCCAGCATCCTCCAACCCATGCACCCTCAAAGGAGGGGGGGGGGGTCTCTCCCCCTGACCCTCCCTCAGCAAAGAGGTTCTCTCCCTCTCATATCCCTCCCCCCGCCCCCACCCCCCAGCAAAGGATTTCAAAATCATCTTGATTTCAAAACTCACCAGCCACCTCTGGGATTTGGAGAGAGGAGATGTAGTTGTTTAGAATCTGAATTCATGGACCATTTCTATGAAGCGTGGGTGTAATTATGGAAAGGGGCTAAGGATGGGGAATATGAATGTCCATATCTCACCCAACTTTTGACTTTTATTTCACACAAAAAAAGCTGTGTTGACTGTCTGCTCAACTTAAAGATGTGTCAGGAGGAGGGTGTGTGAGAGAGGAGGTGGGAAGGAGTTGATTAAATTTACAGGTCAAA
Organism: Sphenodon punctatus; assembly: GCA_003113815.1. NCBI lineage: Eukaryota > Metazoa > Chordata > Lepidosauria > Sphenodontia > Sphenodontidae > Sphenodon > Sphenodon punctatus. The sequence continues at coordinate 914,368 of QEPC01013809.1, forward strand.
AGGGTTTTTATTAGGCTGTTTTACTTGAACTTAGGAAGGTATCCCTTCAGGCATAGGTGGTGGAGAGAACAACAGGACAATAAGAGCATTTTCCTCAACCCACTGAAGTGAATGGCTCAGTCAATGGAGCACAGGGCAAACCCAAAGTACTGTACTCCTGGGGTTACATTTTCACTGACCAGTGCTACTGCCTTGGAAGAAGGAAAAATGGGATCTGAATTTGATCATTCATATAGTACTGTTTGTCACTGATGTGCCCCCCTCCCTCCATGTGTGAGGCCTGGGGCAATTGTCCCCCCCAAAAAGGGCCTGAGTGCAGCATAGAGTGCTCAGCTACCATGGAAATAGAGGTCAGCAACAGACCTCAGGCTACACCTTTGTGGTGATCCCAGCAAGAAGGGCTGAATGGGCCATGGAGACCAAGCTCCCATTTCACCCTATATTGTTGCTGCCCGAGACGTACCTACTCTGTTGGTGATAGCCACTCTCCAAAGTTGCCAGGCAGCACCTTTTGTTAATTTAAAACAATAAGAGTTTGAAGTATAAAAATCTTTTAGGCAGCCAGACTCCTAAATTTGCATTCTTGGAGGTCCATGAAATTGTGTGAATAATGGCACCTGGTTCTCTGTCTTCCCATGTGTTACATTTGCTGGGTGCCCATCCTGTTGGCATGTAGAGGTGAATGGTAATAGTTTTTATGCCATCTTGTATCCCTCAGACTCAGCAGTGAGCATTTAGACAAGAATGGGCTCCAAACCTCTGCCCCCCAATTCAGCTTTTTTTCATTCTTATATTAAGAAATACCAGCTATAAACTGCCACCTGCGCTGTCTGCTGCTGGGGCAAAGCTTCCCTGTGTTCAAGGGAGGTGCAAGTCCATTTATAGTTGACATGCTAATAACCCTGCCCATCCCTTGACAGTTTCTGACAGTTTCTGCTCCCTAGTGCCCTGCCTGCCCTTAGCTGTTGGTAGTAGATAATAAGTATGTTACAGCTGAAAGCAGAGCAAAACCCCTATTGTATTGACTTTAATGGCAGAGAATCAGGCCCTTTGTTTCAATAAGAGCCAGTATAGATCTTTCTCTTCTTACTCTGTAGGTGGAATTGGATGCATCTGGTGTATGTTCTGGTTCCTTTTTGTCTCTGAAGACCCCACATCTCATCCTTACATTAGTGCCAGTGAAAAGGAATACATTACCTCTTCGCTGGCCCATCAGGTACACTGAGAGAGCCTTTTAACTGTGACTGCATCCTACCCCAGTACAGCAATCAGAGCAATGGGACCATCTCAGGGCTTGTTTCTATTAGATGTTTACCAATGAGTTTCCCACTCTTACTCCTTTTAAAAATGAAATAAGACTATTTGGATGCATTCACACAAGCATGGGAATTTAAAGAGGGGTTGTGGTGGGGGGTTGGAACCGAAGAAGGGTTGTGGTGGGGATGGGGGTGCCACCTATGGTGGGTTTTTTACCTGACACTTCCATTTCAGCCTGTGGGGGTGTCGGGTAAAAAACCACCAGCGCTGGAAATCCTAGGTGGGGGTTTGGAGCCCCAGGTTCATCCCCTGAATGCCCAGAGACTGGATCAATCAATCAACCCCAGCCACACCCATCTCCTTAACAGTTCACTTGAAATTAACCCCAGTACATAGGGGGAAATTCCAAGGAATCGCATCATGTGTCTCCTTCCAGGGCAACTCTCATGGCTGGGCCCTTCCATTCATTTCAATGGCTACGTCGCTGCCGCTTTGGGCCATTGCAGTTGCCTGCTTCTGCAACGACTGGCTGTTCTACACTCTACTGCCATCCATGCCCACATACATGAACAATGTTCTCCACTTTGACATCATAGAGGTGAGCTTGGCCTGTATCTCCTGTCTGCCTCTTTGCTTGACCCAGTGAGCCTGCCCATCCTTATCTGGCAATGTCCTGAGCGAGCACCCTGCTGTGGGCAAGGGGCTTCACCAGTCTCTCATTTCCATCCCTCAGAACGGGCTTTCTGCACTGCCTTACATAGGCAACTGGCTGGGCCACATCCTGTCAGGACTGCTGGCAGATTTCTTGCTGTTCAGGCAGGTGTTCAGCACCGTAACAGTGCAGAGACTCTTCTCTGTGCATGGTAAGAACAAACTTCCCCCTCTGCCTCCAGCTTCTTTCAGGAAATCTTTATGTAGCAAGCCAGAAAACATGCCTGTCCCCTTCCCCACAGGGATGCTCCTTCCCGCTGCTTCCTTGGTAGCTGTGTCCTACATTGGCTGTGACTACATCGCTGCTGTGGCCTTTCTAACAATTTCCTTGACTGTAATTAGCATGAGTGGGGCAGGCTTCAACATCAACCACATTGACATTGCTCCCAGGTGAGGCTGTTTAACACTACCTTCCTGAGGTCACCTGCTGGTGCTCCCTATTATTTCCCCCATCTGAGATGGGACATGCAGATCCAAGTTGTAAAGGTACAAGCGCAGCAGGTGATGATTTTGTCTTGCAAAATTGTGCAGACATTGTCTGCTTTATGGACCCTTTTATGTCCAGTGTAAGGGCTTGCACGGCCACTGTTACCATAGTACAGAATAGTCAAAGTTCCCAACCCCAAGAGCTATGTCCCGATACAGCCTAGAGCCACAAGAGACTGGCACACACATGTGCACATACAAACCTCTCCTTTGTGGTTGGTTGACAGAGCCAATGCTCTGAGATCCTGGCTGCTGAGATTCTAAGGAGCAGCTGCGATTCAGCTGTTGAGACTTGGGTGCAATGGAGTAATACACAGGACAATGAAGGCAGTACTGGGTCCAGAACCAGCCCTTCCCAAGGGCAATATACAGCTCCTGAGCCAGTTAGTACTTGAATAGCTCACATTCTTTAAGGTATTTCCCCTTGCAGCTTATCTTGTACAGCAGTGCTGTTATTCCCATTTTAGATGAGGAACTGAAGCCCAGAGACTCACCCAGTCATACAGGGGAGTCTCTAGAGGAGGAAGGAACTGAACCTTTATCTCCTGTGTGCCGAGAGAGCACCCTAAACCACTGCACCACTACAGGTTTTGCTTGTGTAAGGTTTAGAAATCAGATCTTTCCCCCCAGCTTTTCATTTTAATTCCGTTTTCTGTCAATTTTCCCTTTCTTTCCACAGGTATGCTGGCTTTCTGTTTGGGATCACCAACACCTTTGGAACAATCTCAGGAATTATTGCACCTACTGCAGTGGGATTCCTCACAGGTCAGGTAATTAGAATGGAATTCCTTGTAAAACCCCATTGCTTTCCCACACCCATTGCTGTTGTATTTCCATAATATTTAGCAAGGGGGATATAATACAACTAATTAAAAAGAAAATGGCACCAGGTTAGGATGTATTCTGGAACCAGGTCTTCATATATTCAGCTATATGCTACTCTGTTTGCAGGAAGGAAGTCTTTGACTGTACCCACTTATGCAAAGGAAGCCTTGATACAGGAGGGGAGGACACTTCCTAGCAGAGAAAGCCATCCTAGATCTACTTATGGGTGGGAGTGATCAAGAAAGGGACAGCAGGGAAACTCAGTATCAGCAACATACATCTTGAATCAGACATAGCAGGCAACAAATGCAATTGTCATGTTGGTCCCAAATACAGGCAGTAGAGACAATATAGTGTGGAGATATATTTTAGTTGAACCAACTCCAGTTGGTTGAGGTGTCCAACCTTTTTTGTCCAAAAGCTTGTGCACCCCTACCAACTGGAGTTGATCCAGTAAAAGGATTCTGCCTCTACTGCAGGAAAACTCAAGAAATTGAGCAAGTCTTATGTGATGAGGGAGAAAGCTTAAAATCCTGAAAAGTTCAGAAATCCTAAAGATGCAACATATGTAGCCAAAAATTCCTAAAATGCACATAGTAGAGTTTCAGGAGAAGCTACCTAGAGGCTGGAGAATAAGATACTATCCATGCTGTAATAAACTAAAAAGGGGAATTACCAAAACAAGAACAGGTACCCAATGCATGAGGGTTAATGCTAGGCAGGGGTTTCAGCCCCAAGCTTTTCCTATTTTATCTGTAGGATGTGGGAATGTGATCACAACGGAGGTGGAGATTAGCACTAATACCCACCCACCCCATCTTGTTTTACCCCACCCCCCAGGCTCTCCTGACTGGATGGAGGAATGTCTTTTTTGTATCAGCTGCCCTGAATCTGTTTGGTCTACTCTTCTATGTAGTCTTCAGCAGTGGAAGTATTCAGGACTGGGCTAGGGTAGACACAGCCTTCAGTGACATCCAAGTTTACCTAACCTAGAGGAAAAGCATAGGTGCTACTGGACTGAAAAGGCTTTGAGAATATAAGGAAGCCCTCATGCATTCCTCAGCAGATTCATAGGGATGATCAAGAAAGCAGAAGGGTACTTAAGCACTCTTCTCTCCACCCCCCACTCCCCCGTTTGGATCGGTTTGTCAGGCTGAGCCGGTCCTAAAGTTTAGTTATTTCCCATGTGTGTGTGTGTTGGGTAGGGGGCTGGTTGTTGAATCATTTTGGATTACTTACTAGCTTTCTGAGCCTGGCTGCAATAACATTGCTTGTGTAGCAGGGAGCTGCTACCAGTAGATTTTAAGCTATAAACATTAAGTACTTACCTGGCCAAAAAGCACTTTATGGAAGAGCTGCCATTGCACGCGTAAGGCAATTCCTTTCCTGAAGTAATACACTTGCTTACTGGACTTACACAAAGTTTGTATGGCTAGAAGCTTAAAAATAGTTTGGCTTCTTCCACGCTAGAAGAGTGCCTGGCAGCAAGCAGGGCAATTTTAAGTTACACCATTAACTGAACATGGCTAGGAGTACAGTTCCCTTTAGAAGGAAGACTTGGGTTTTAAAGTGTTAGGGAACCACTGGAGTGTTGAAGCCTAAAAGAGGAAGTTTAGCATGGTTTTTCTTCCCCCTGCATAGAACCCCTCTTGCCATGGCAGTGTGTAGTTGTAGGTAAGGTTATTTAAAACAAAGGGATACAGTTTAGCAAAACCAAGGTTTGTAAAAGCATAGCAATTAGAAAATAAGTAGTTTGGGGGTGGGGAGGATGCAATACATGACAATAAAACATTGCAGTGTTGTGTGTAGCAGGTGTGTTCTACCGCAAAGTAGTAAATGTTGTTGCTTTTTTAAAGATTAAAAATATGTAAACTACTTCAGTAAAAACATTTTATTAAACAATTAAATAACTATCCTACAAAAAACCACCATACCCCTCATCTCCCACTTTCCTTCGGAAGCTTTTCCAGCATACTTTCATGCTCAGCAGCCGGTCCTGTGGAAGCAAACCCAGACAGTGCTCTGGGATTGGAGGGAGTTGAGCACCCACTGCTGAAGCTTTAGAGAAAGCTGGTTGGCAAAGCTTTAGGAGAATTCATTTCTTATTGGCCTTTGCTGCAGATTTGGTAACCTTGGCAGGACCGCCAGCCTTCTTCTCTACAGCCTTGATTACACCCACAGCCACAGTCTGTCTCATATCACGAACAGCAAAACGACCTGCGGGAAAAGAAGAGATCAGTGCTGGACAAGTTCTCAGCATCTTCTAGACAAGTGAGCCGCCCCAGTTTGCCTAGGACTGCATTTAGAGATGGTGATCTCATGTTTTGCATGTGGCAGCTTGCTGCCAAGACTATAATCAACTGGGATTGTTACTCCATGTGTGGGCACAGACCAGTTCTATATCCTGCCCACAGCTTAGGTTTGCACAGGATGTAAAGTGCTTTTGCTTGATGAACAACCAGAGAACTAATTTGCCAACGGTTATCAGAAAGCCTTTTTAAAAAACAGTAATGTAGGTTTATCAGCAAGTTATATTAGACACTAGGAACAAACCCTCTGTCTCAGGAAAAGCCAGTTGTGAGTGCTTACCAAGAGGTGGGTACTCTGCAAAGCTCTCCACACACATGGGTTTTCCAGGGATCATCTGGACAATGGCAGCATCCCCAGATTTCAGAGCTTTGGGATGCTCCTCCAGCTTCTTGCCAGACCTGCGGTCGATCTTCTCTTTTAGCTCAGCAAACTTGCAAGAGATGTGAGCAGTGTGGCAGTCCAGCACAGGGGCATAGCCAGCTTGGATCTGGCCTGGGTGGTTCAGGATAATGACCTGCAAGGGGACAGTTAGGAAGTCTTATTATGGGGTATGTCAACACATTTTGGGCCTTTTCAAGCTTGTGTAAGTTTTTTTTTGTTTTTTTTTTTTGTTTGTTTTTTTTTAAAAAAGTGCAGCACAACCATTCACCTAGAATTCCCAGCAAGGGTTGAAGCCAGGAAGATTCCTTTTTTGTCTAAGACAGACAAGCACTCTTGTTCATGTCCATAATGGACGTAGGAAGGAACCCTAGATATAACCTACTTCCGTTAGATAATTTTATAGTTTTCCATACAAGAAGTTGCATACTTCTCACCAACAGAACTGCTACTTTGCCAGTTTTCCATGGCACTCACTTGTGCTGTGAAGCTGCCAGCCTCCATGGGAGGATCGTTCTTGCTGTCTCCAGTCACATTCCCACGGCGAATGTCTTTCACAGACACATTTTTCACATTGAAGCCAACGTTGTCCCCAGGCAGGGCCTCTGCCAGATCCTCATGGTGCATCTCCACTGACTTCACCTCAGTGGTCATATTGCTGGGAGCAAAAGTCACTACCATGCCAGCCTTCATGAAGCCAGTTTCCACTCGACCCACTGGGACAGTGCCAATACCTGCAACAAGAGACAAGAGTGCTCAGTTTAGGCATACGCCAACAAGTTACTTTTAATGAGTTTGGGGTGGACCAGAGGATCCCTAAACTTCCCACCTTCAACAAGACATGTAATGGCCTCTACCTGGAGGGAGCACTCCATTACTGGAATAAGCTAGCATTGAATGATATTTAAGTACCTCTGGATTCCAAGTTTGGCTACTGGAAGCCGTGCTAGTGGAGCAGTAAGAGCAGGGGAATGGCAATCTAGGATCTGCTCCAGGCTTGGTCAGATTCCTGCCCCCCACCCCCACATATGGCCACTGCCAGTTTGGATTGTATATACACATCCCTGTCCTTCAGAGAGGAAACACTGGTTTACCCATACTCACCACCAATCTTGTAGACATCCTGCAGGGGTAGGCGAAGGGGTTTGCTAGTGGGGCGGGAAGGAGGGATAATTGAATCCAGAGCTTCCAGCAGAGTGGTGCCAGAAGCATTCCCTTCCTTCCGGGTGATGCTCCATCCCTTGAACCAGGGCATCTGCAGTGGACAGATGAGTGTATTTCTATTTGCATTTTGTGGCTGATATGCATGTGCCTAACCCTCCCCCATATTTTTTTTTTTTTTTAAAAGAGTAAAAGAACTCTAAACAAGCTATGTGGTTTAATAGTTCATTGTTGTTGTTTTTTAAAGTCGAACAGCAAACACTTAACAAGCCTTTAAAAAATCAATTAGAACAGGTTGCTATTTGAGTGTATTTCCAGTAGGTTTTAAAACCCAATTAATCCAGAGTGACTATAGTAAGAATGAAGAGACAGATGGGAGAAGAGGATAATTGGTAAAGCTGCAGACTTGTTCCTGCATGCCTCCCCACCCCAGTAAAACCCCTTACAGCTGTGTTGATGCAACACAGCCCCTCCCACTATAATCCCTTATAGAAACAGCCACTTACATTTGAACTGGGCTCCAGCATGTTGTCCCCATGCCAGCCAGAGATGGGCACAAAGGCCACAGATGCCGGGTTGTAGCCAATCTTCTTGATGTAGGCACTCACTTCCTTGGTGATCTCCTGGTAGCGCTTGCCACTGTAGACAGGCTCTGTGGAGTCCATCTTGTTCACCCCAACAATGAGCTGCTTCACCCCCAGGGTGTAGGCCAGCAGGGCATGCTCACGGGTCTGCCCATTCTTGGAGATGCCAGCTTCAAACTCACCCACACCAGCAGCCACAATCAGCACTGCGCAGTCAGCCTGGTGAAGAGACGGATTCAATCCCTGTAGAACGCATAGATGGGGCCAGACACCCTTGCAGGCCATCCTACTAATCAAGGGCAGTTGCAGTCCTACTCCCCAAAGCCTGTGCAGAGTCATGCAGTATCTCAGTTACTACATGCATGCCAACACATGATCTGGCAGAACAGGCCCTTACTTCCTAGGCTTTTCAATAGCCAGATAAATCTAAGATGGCATGAGAGGCTGCAAGCCTCCACTATAAAAATACATAAAACTTGGCTCACAATCCCCATTAATTCAAAGACACCCAACATTTCACATGCCCTTTCATCTTTCCTCCTCCCCCCTCAGAACCAGCCCTTACCTGGGAGGTGCCAGTGATCATGTTCTTGATGAAGTCCCTATGGCCAGGAGCATCAATAATGGTGATGTAGTACTTGCCAGTCTCAAATTTCCACAAGGAGATATCAATGGTGATTCCACGCTCCCTCTCAGCCTTCAGCTTATCCAGCACCCAGGCTTACTTGAAGGAGCCCTTCCCCATCTGTAAAGGGAAGACTTGACAGTTACAACCTGCCTGTTTCATACTGTAACCTGAGGCAGGAGAAACACCCCGTCACTCCCTCCTGGAGTGGGGGCAAGGGATACTGGAAAGATGAAGGGAATCTAATCCCCTTTTCTCTAGGGCTACATTCAACCCCAGCTCTGCCCAAGAATCAGATGCCCCACCCCTTCCATACAAGGATGGAAATGCACACCCCATGCAAGTGCTACAGTGTAACCAGGTCGGTGGGAGACAGTCTCGCTCTTTAGGAGACTTGCATGCATTTAGAGAGAGAATGTTCAGGTGGTTTTAGGCCCGCCCAGGGGCTCCCCTAACTCAGTAACCCCCAACTGACCTCGGCTGCTTCTTTCTCGAACTTCTCGATAGTTCGCTTGTCTATGCCCCCGCACTTGTAGATGAGGTGCCCCGTGGTGGTGGATTTCCCTGAGTCCACGTGGCCGATCACTACAATGTTGATGTGGGTCTTCTCCTTGCCCATGATGCCGAGCTGAAAGATCGCTACAGAGAGCGAGGGTATGAAAAGAGTGAATGCTGCAGCGGAGCCCACTAACGTGGTGCAGGATGAGTCTGTTACTCGGGAGTAGACTTCACGTTTGCTGGTCACGCCGCCGGTAGGGCTGTAAAGACTGGATTGGGGAGTTCGTGGCTACTACAAGAATTAGCCACTAACTCCCAACCCCCACCTCCCCCGTTTGTAGCCCCAGCGGCCGGGGTAACCAGAAGATACGAAGCCGAGTCACAACAATCCCACCCCGATGTGGGGAGAATGGAGGTAGTGCTTTGAAATGGGAAAGTGGGGGGGTTCAGACCCCGACCTTCCCTCCCATCCGGCTCCGTGCAAATGGGCCAATTCGGATTAGCTACGCCCAGACTCAGGAGAAAACTCTCTCAGAAGCTCAGGATGGCGTCCCGCTACCGCTTCCCGCAGGTTCGAGCTCTACACGTGGTGAGAGTCAATTCCAACCCCTCCACGCTGCCCCCCTACCCCATTACCAGAGCAACACGCGGTTCCCTCCGATCAACAGGCCCATTCACAGCAGCGGAAAAGACACCAGCCTTCTGCATTTGGATTTAAAATGAGGGAGTCTTGGACTCCTGCCCGCCCCACCTAAACGAGGCCAATTCGAATTAACAGTTCCTAAACCCAAGAGAAAAACAAAACCCCCTTGAAGCGACCCAGCTCACCTCACGCCACACGCAAACGAATCCTCAAACAGCAGCTACCTAGTCTCCCAGCTCCGCGTGGCGGGGTTTTAAAGGGTCTGCCAGGGCAGGGCAGGGCAGAGCAACCGCCTCCTCTCCAGTCAATCTCCAGGTGATTGATTCAATTAAGGGCTTTTACAATAGCAAATTCGCGCCCCTCCCCGCCCGAAAGCGAAGCAGAAGAGGCTGGAGAGTTGGAAGAATGTACGTTTGTTTGTGTGTTTGAAAAGGTGGAAAAAGATCCCCAGAAATTGGCCCTTTTTGGAGCCCCCTTCACTGCGCCTCATCCAAGTGCAGACACAGGATGCAATCACCTCTCCACTGAAGTCAGTGGGAGTTCAGTGGAAAGGGGGTTGTCATCCCTTTTGGGGGGAGATTAATGAGAATGCAGCTTGCCACTGCCCCTTCAAGGGCAACCCCTACTTGCCCCTCTCCTTCAAAATAGCAGTGCCCCTCATGGTGTTTTCCCCCCCAGCCCCACCTACCCTCCTCCCAGCTCTGCCAATACACCCCATAGCCTAACTGGAGAGTCTCTTTTGCTCTGCCAGCCTTGGCACAGTTGTACCAGTGTATCTCCCATTCTAACCTACAGAATCCCCTGCTTCTCTAATCCTGACTCTGGCTGTGCCCCCCTGTCACCGTGACACCCCCCCCCCCCCAGCTGTGCCTGTGTGCCCTAATTCTGATCTGCAGCACCTGGTATTTCCCCACAAACTGCTCTGCCAGTGTCTCACAGTGCAAACCCCGATTCCCAAAACTGGAATAAACTCTTTAATGCCAGCCATAATCCTCATTCCAAGGATGCAAATCTTATTGAAGTCAATGGCAAAATCCCCAATGATTTTAATGGTGGAGGATCATGCCCTAAGCATGTCTTTTCTACCGGTCCTGCCTTCAGATCCTCTATGCCAGCAGCTACTAATTATTATTATTTTGCCTGTGTAACTGCAATTATGAGACTTTAATATAATATTGTGACCTTGGGAAGCAAAGACATGCAAAGTATAGCAAACAGCAATTGGGATTGTGACCCCCCATTTACAAAGTGGGACCTCATGGTCCTGACCCAAAGTTTGGGACACCATGCTCTACAAAATAGTGAATTAAGGCAAACTGCCCCCCAATGTGTACCTTGGGTGGGGCTTCCTTTAAAAGTTTAAGTATGTTCCCAATACCATCCCAAATTAATCATAATCACTCCCTATTTGAATTCTAGCTGCTAGAGAAGAAGAGAATAGAACCCCACAGTACCTCTTGAGTGTATTTCTATCCAAACTAAACACACACAAACATTTGCTTTAAAAATCCAATCCCTCCCAAACTCTCCTCTCTTGAACCTAATACACCCAACTCCCTCAAGAAAGAAAGGCAGAATCTCATTTCTTTCATCCTTGTTTTCCTTTAAGAATTTAATTCCATCCCTGAGGGGAAGGGGAAGGTGCTGGCTGAGGGGATTGGGCAGAGAAATCAGATTTCAGAATCCATGGATTTGGGGCTTCAGGTAGTGATTTGAGGTCCCAAATTTTTTCCTTGCACAATCTTTTCATTTTTCAAATCCCCCTCCCCCGGACTTTCCAGCCTGTAACTGGGTCATCTGGAAACAGAAAATGAAACTGTAACAACCACTGAAATGTTATTTTGGGTTTCAGGAGTTCACACCTCATTGAAGTAAATTGCCCCATTCATTGTAATGGGATATGAAGTGTGTGACCTGAACAGCATCATTCAATGGCAGAAGCAAACAAAACTCAAAAGACAGGGTCAGGGAGGCCGGACCTTCAAGTCATGGGTACCTCTGCACATACATCCTATGAAACCATTTTGGGAGAACTAGAGAGAAATTCAAATACATTTTCAAACCCCATGGCTACCTCAAATGGGTGTTAGTTAAATTAACATTCTGCCCCTGAGTTTTGGAAATGCCCAAAGTGGCTCTAAATCCAGCTTGTCCCATCTGTGAGTGCGAGCCTCAGTACCATGAAATCCCACTTTAGACTGATCTCTCCAGTGTGGACTGGTGGCTAAGATGTTGTACTTGGAGCAATCTGGGAGACCAGGGTTCAAATTCTGTTTTAGCCATTAACTCACTGGGCAAGTCTTAGCCTCAATTCTGTAAAATGACTAGTATAATAATCTGTAAAATGAGTATCTGCTTCACAGTGTTGTTGTGAAGTGAGCTGGATAAGAATTGTAAAGCACTTTGAACACTGCACATGCAATGGAAATTATGCAAAAATTTACAGTAAATAAATGATAATAATTAATAATAGTAATAAAAATGAGCTATCGTCAATCTGGGCCTGCAAAGATCATCGCAATTGCCAGACCAGACCTAGGGGCCATCTCTAGTCCAGTGCCCTGTCTCAAAAGTGGCCTGCACCTTCCAAAGAAGGCACTTAAAAAGCATGTAGATAGATACCCCACATGAAGATCTCAGACAAATATTAATTAGAGTTTGGCTTCAGGCTTGTCTCTCTGGATAGTCTTAGTAAATCTTGGAGGGATTTTCTGAGTTCAAGATGGAGTTTGCAAAACACTGATAACTCAGAGGTTCCTGAACCATGGTTTGAGACCCCCCAGGTAAGGTCACACCATCTCAATTGGGTGGGTCATGATCCCAATTGATATTTGATAGTCTTTGTATGTCTCTGTTGCTGTCTGGGGCCCTCACAGTATTAAACCAGGTCACAAGCAAAAAAACAAAACAACATTGGGAACCACTGCTCTACCCTTTGCAATAGGATGGGCTACAAGGAATGTCAGCCAGGGTGCTAACCTGAACTGCCCCATTCACTTTAAAGGCATTCAGCAGCACTATTTGAGTGGCAGAGTTTAGGGCCCATCACTCACTGCTGATTACATCCAGCTAATGTGCTTTGCCAGGGTGGAGTCATGGCCCTTCTATTGTTGCAAGGCTGTAGCTACTCCTTTTGAACTTGCAGAGAGATTAACTCTAGCAGGGTGTGGGACCCAAGTAGGGCTGCTTTTATAGAAGCGGGTTGCAGTCGTGGCCATTGAATAAAAGCAAGTTGGTCACAGACATTCTGTAGGGAAGGGGTGCAAGTGATGGTGTCAAAAGGGGACCAAGAAAAGACTCAAATCCAGGCCTTACCAAGAGGTGACTGCTCCCAAAACAGGGGTGGAGAGTGCTAAGGGCTGCTTTTATAAGAGCGGGTCGCAGTTGCGCGACCCGCCCATGGAGTTTTTCAAAATCCCGCGAGGCAGGATTAGATGTGACGATGGACGCAATCACATGCATTCAAGGTGGTTGCACATTGTTTGCCAACCGTGAACAGATCACTTTCAGACATTCTCTCCCCCCGCCCCCACGCATATCCTGGCTGCGGGGGGGGGGGGCACGCATAGCCAGGATATGCGCGGGGATCTGCCGGTCTGAAAGCCCCCCGCGCGGCTCTACAGGCATACATGCACAGGGATGCAGAGCAGGAAATCAAGCTGTGCATCCCTGTGCATGCCTGCTGGCAAAGCTGCATGCAGGGAGCCTTTCAGACTGGCCCATCCCTGTGCATATCCTGGCTGCGCATTCCCTCTCGCAGCCAGAATATGCATTGGGGGGGGGGGGGGATGTCTGAAAGTGGTCTTAGTCTGCAGTCGGCAAACAACACGTGACCACCTTGAATGCGCGTGATCACGTCCATCGTCTCATCTAATCACAAGCAGGTCGCACAACTACGACCCGTTCGTATAAAAGCAGCCCTAGCACTCTCTGCCCCTATCCTGGGAGCAGTCAGCTCTTGCTGAGGCCTGGATTTGAGTCTTTTCTTGGTCCCCCTTTGACACCATCACTTCCCCCCGTTCCCTACAGAATCTCTGTGACCAATTTGCTTTTATTCAAATTCACGCCAAGGGTCTCTTACATTCTCAGATTGAATGGTTTTGTTAACCGTTTTATATGTAACTTTCCCTATTTTCTGGTTTCCTCTATGTAGCAATTTTTATTTATGGCTAATTGTTTAATAAATTGAATTTAATAGTTAACCCTTCAAACTGCATTGGGGCATTCAGAGGACATGGGACTTCTGAGGGAGAAAAAGGGCTTTCCCTCCAGCTCCAGATGCACCCTTTACCATCTGTTTGAACCATCAATTTAAGGTATCTGTTATTCCAAGGTAAGCAAGCACTTTCACACAACATGCTCCACTCCAGCTATCTTGGAGTGACCCCAGGAACTAGTAAGAATGCTCTGAGGTTATTTGGAGATCCTTTTCATAGGGCAAAATGCTCCTATACCACAGAGCCCTATGCGTTGCATCAAGTCACAAATGTGGGGAATCCTAATGTAAGGAAGGCCCCTAAAAATTCAGGAGTCCCCCCCCCCCAATATTGGGTCCATGACTAAATTAAGAGTAACAATACAGGGGGACGATAGGTTTAATTCGGGGACATGGAATCTTTTCCTTCCCAGGGTCCACTTTGAAAATCAGTGCAAGCTCTGAGGGCCGTATAGAAGTTGGGGGTAGGAGTACCTAAGGGGTGCTCTCAGGAAGAGGAGGGTCCAGATTATGGATTTGTGTCACAGATCTCTTCCTTGTCCTTCTGTGCATGCCTTCCTCTCTGCTCCCTTACATTAAGCTCAGCCATTTCAGTGTTTGTGGGTAGGAGCTGGATCCAGGGACCAGATCCAGCAACTGGAAATGGGCAAAAAATCCACCCAAAACTAGCCATAGGCCATATTTGGCCCCCAGGCCTGAGGTTCCCCAACCCTGGTTTAACTGAACATCAAAAATTACTTACGGTAACATTTCCCTTTTTCTAGTGGGTGAGTCACGGTGTGGCCGTAAAACATTTCTACGATAAGAGGGGGCCCACAACCATCTTGCACAGGGCTCCATTTTCCCTGGATCCAAAACTGGTGCTGCCCCAAGATGCCTATCAATTAACTCATTCCTATTAATTTATTAAGTATTTATATAGCACCAAAAATGTACCTGGCACTTTACAATAATTCATTATAGACAAGGTCTCCGCCTCAGCAGGCTTACGATATAAGGCTGTTTTAAAACAAGCGCCTCCTCACCCTTTACCTACCCATCATGCATGGTGCAGGGCCATATTGGTGCCCTGTGCAGCCCTGCAACATGCATGATGGTGGGTAATGGGTGGGGAGGCACTTGTCTAAAAACACCCTAAGGGTGAAACCCACCACCCATTCTACATGTTGCAGGGGAGACACAAGGGTGGGGAAACAGAGGGGTAAGAAACCGAGGAAGAGAGACAACAAAGGTGAATTAATTGGTGTGTAAAGCTCATTCGGCACAGAGAGTAGAATTAAATTTTTAATCATGAGCCTCACAATCACTCATACATTCTACCCCAGGGGTTCCTAAATTTTTTGCCCGTGAGACCCCATTTTGAGACAAATATAATCTTGTGAGCCCAGATGGCAACAAAGCCATGCAAAGTCTATCAAACAGCAACTGGGGTTGTGACGCTATTTGTGGATGGCACAACCTCACTTAAGGTCACAGACCAGAGTTTAGGAACCCCTATTCTGCCTATAGCAGTGTTGATGATGATGTGGGACAAAACTCAAAGCCCCAGTCCTAAAAGCACTTATTCCATGAATGGCAATAGGCTGTGCATGTGTGAATGTTTTGAAGTAGGGCTGGATTAATCTCATATTGACTCTTCCCCTGCTATTTTCTGCCATTTGTTGGACCCCCTTCCACACTCTCTTGTATTTCTCTTTCCCTTTCTGCTCATTTTACCCTGCCACTCTTAGTCTTTCTAAAAAGCTCAGTTTTAGCTCAGACACATTTTAATGGTCTGTACTATGCCAGAGGCTAGAAACAATTAGCAGTCATTTTAAATCTAGGAATTTCCTCCTTCCATCCCCTCCCTCCAGGATTTCCACACAGCTCAACTCAACTGCTAAACCATGAATTAGGTCTCAGTCCTGCAAGCACTTATAGTCATGGGTCTGTATGTGCGTGAAAGTGTTTTCAGGCTCAGGGACTACTCTGCATCTACTCTCACACTGAAGTCTATGGTCATTGTGTCAGGTTCCAGGGGTGGAGCCAGGGAAAGGGGAGGAGAAAAGGGGCGATCGGAAGGGGAATCAGATGACTCCAGGGGTAGAGTCAGGGAAAAGGGAGGAGCAACAGGTAGGGAGGAGGGGGGACGGGGTGTAAGGAATCTGGGATGTCCCTTAGTACAAAACGGGGAAACCTCTCAGCCACTCTCCAATACCAAGGAGATAGGGTGTTCAGCATGTATACCAGCACTGCTGGTCTAAGAACGCCTACGGCTCATCATTGAGGTCAAGGGACAGGGAACCAGAGCTAGGGACCAGGGACCCAAGGGTAGGGGATGGGAAAACAAGGTCCAGGAAGAAAGGGCCTTGGCAATAAGCCAATACGAGGGGAACGAGGACAAGGAGCGAGGGGAACCAATGCGTGGGAACCCTAAAGCAAGGGGAGGAATGAGGGGACCCTGAAGCAAGGGAGTACACTGGAGGCATGGGGGACCGAGGGAAACCCTGGGAGCAAGCGAGGGGGCAAGGGAAAAGAATAAAGAGAACAACTAGAATGCAGAGACACCAACCTACACAGAAACTAGGGGGCAACGATAGGAAGGAACAGGGAGACAAAGACAGCAGACAATAGGAAACTAACCGTAGGACATTGAGGGAACAACAGGGAGACAGACTAACATGAAAACAAGGCAGGGTGTGAGAGGGAAACAAACAACCTCCACCCTGGTGTGGGTAGACAAGGGAGGAGGGAACTAGGCAGAATCACACCAACCCCCAAAGAACACACACCATCACAAAGGGAGGGGAAAGGGCCTCATACACTCAGAACACAAGGGGGGGGGGGGAACAGTACACAGAAACTTACCACCACCAGACACAACTCACAACAAAGACAAAGGGAAAGCAAGGTGCATATAGAGAAGAAAGAACAAGGGGAGTGGGCCAAACACAAGTCCAAGAGGAAGCAACTTGAAGCTCCACACCTGCCACCGCCCTCAGCAGTCCTAGATATTCCAGAGCCAATCAGACCATGGCAGGTGTGCATGGTGAGCAAGGCAGAAGAGAGAGGGAGGATGCCACAAACAGGGAGAGAGCCGCCCCCCACAGCACATTGCCAATAGCGCAGGCTGCAGAGAGTACCCCCTAGAAGCCCCAAGGCCTGCCTGTGACACATTGCAGGAATGATGCTCCAAGTTGAGTGCCATCTTCAGTAGTAACACTCCTATGAGAATGATGCAGGTGGGAAGGGAAATTGTGCCTCTTCATGTCAGGCTGTCTGCAGACTCAGGAGGATACCACAGCATGGGTTACATTCTGGTCTCATTTCCAAGGATTTGGGGTGGAGGGGAAGGTTGCTTTTATTTAGGGTTGCCACCTTTGGCTTTTTTTTTTTTTTTAATCTGACATTTCCATTTTGGTCTGGTAAAAAGCCACCACAGGTAGCAACCCTACTTTTGTTTTGCTGCAGCCATGTAGGCTGGAGACGTTTGGCTCCCTCCTCCCCCTTTAAAAAGGGTTCTGCAGAATCTGGGTATTGCCCTGTGGCGTACAGCAAGAGTCCTTTGTCTAAGCATTGGGCTTGAATCTTGCAAGCACTCTAGCTCACTCACATATTCAAACTGAAATAGGACTGTGTGCTCGTGTTCTAGGATCAGAACCTTGCAGTATATGCTGTATAATGCACCAGGGACTGGCTAAGAGTCAGAGGGCTGCAGCCACTAGCCTCAATCTTAATTACTTACTGTCTGTAGTACAAGGAGGGGGTCTCTTGCTATTTGACAGAAGCAGTCATTAAAAGCCTACCATAAAGGGGAAGTAGGGATGGGAAAACTGGTTGTTGATTGAACCATTAGGGCACTTCTGATGTGCATTAAAATGTACTTATGAGTTCCTGTGGGAGGATGAGCTGCAAATTAGGCATGGTGGTGATAACATTGGAAGAGCACACTGCACACGATTGAAGTTTTTCAGCACGCTGAAAAGTGTGCTTGACTGACCTGGATGTTGCAGCTCAGTCAACCGCATTTATCAGCCCACTGAAAAACTTCAAACATGTGCACCACGCCTTTCTAACATTATCAAAGCTGTGCCTAATTTGCCGCACTACCAGAACTCATAAGTACACTTTAATGCATGTCAGAAAGTACCACACCTGGGGATAGGTATGGATACAGAAGTCTCTTTTCCCTTAATACAGGTGGCTGTCCAGGAGCAGGGAGCTACACATTGAGGTGGAGACAGAGGTGTCGTTACAAACTACAGGATTCTGAGCTGGGCTTCTCCTAGTATAGGGTTCAAGGGGGCTACACTGCTCCCATATCTGTTTTTCTTCCCTTAGTGCAGGTGCCTTGATCTAGGGCTCTAATCAAGAATATGCTGTAGAATCTATGATCCCGTAGAGTCAGCTTTGCACAAAATAAGAGCACCCCCCTCCCTTTCAAGAGGAGAGTTGCTGCTACAGGAGCAAAGGGAACTAGTTAAAAAAGAAACTTCATACCAAGAGCCTGTTCCCCCACCAAGAGGACGAGCAGGGGTGGAGGTACTCTTCCAAGTCCCAAAAGCTAAAAATAGCTCCAGTAGAGTTGCTGGAGGAACCAAATTATCCTCAGGGTCTAGGGCAGCAGGACAGTTCCTGTGAGTGGGATGAAGAGGGTAAATCCACAGGTCTCAGCTCTAACCTAATTTGGAGTGAAGTGCCATCAGGACAATGATAACAACCAGCTCTACCTCCCTTTTTCATCTGACCCGCATTCTGCAGTCTCAGTGCTTACCCGATGCTTGGCTGTTGTTGGGGAGTAGATGAAGGTGAGCCGATTGAAATGGAATCTAGACAAGACTGAAGTGATTATGGTTGGCTGACCTTGTGACTTGGAGGCCAGTGATTGGGACCCCTGTCATTAAGGGGGTCTAGCCTCCTATACTCAGATTCACAGCCTTAAACTGCTTCTGGTCCCCTTGCTGTGCCTGGATTGTCAGGTTGCGGCGGTGGCCAGGAGTACGTTTCACCAACTCCATCTAGTTAGGAGGCTGCAGCCCTTTCTTTCTGATTCAGATCTGGCCACCATCATCCATGCTTTCATCACATCAAGGCTACATTACTGTGATGCACTCTATGTGGGCTGCCCTTGATAACTGTTCAGAGGCTGCAGCTAGTTCAGAGTGCAGCAGCCTGGCTCCTTTTGGACCGTGAGCACATTACACCTGTACTTTAGTCTACACTGGTTTCCTATAGCTATCTAGGCGCACCTCAGAGCGATCCCTTCGGTCCACCGGGGGCACCTTTCTGGAGGTCCCCCGTGTAAGACGGGGGGCCATAATGGAGAGGGCGTTCTCGGTGGCCGGGCCTTTGTTATGGAATTCCCTCCCAGAGGAGGCTTGCCTGGCCCCGGGCCTGTTGGCCTTTCAACGTATCTGTAAGACTTGGCTGTTCACCCAGGCCTTCAAGGGGAGGAGGGGGGGCAGGGGTTGGAGGGGAATGTTAAGGGGGGAGTTTTACTTATTGTTTTTATGTATTTTATTGTTGTTTTAACTGTTGTGAGCCGCCCCGAGATGCTGTGGGCATGAGGGGGCAGCCAATAAATATAAAGAAATAAACTCAAGCCTAAAAAGGTACTGTTTTTGTTTGACCCTTAAAGCCCTAAATGGCTTGGGCCCCACGTATCCGAGAGACCGCCTGTCCTTCCATGCTTCACTGCGACCCCTGTGGTCGGCCAGGAGTGCTCTCTTGTGGGTAGCACCTGCCCATCTTATTTGTAAAAGATCCCACAGAGGCGTTCCTAGTGGCTGCCTCAGTATTATAGTGTTCCGTTCCCCCAGAGGTGGTGTAAAACTTTTCTTTTTGAAAAAGCATTTGGGAGATGGAGATGGGTTGGGGAGGGATTTTATTGTATTGTTTGTATTTATTACTGTAAGCTACCCTGAGCCTTCAGGGAAGGCTGGGGTTTTATTAAATAAAAACAAGGGGTTGTTCTAACAGGCCCTTCTCAGGCTCAGGTCACCATTATATACTTTTGTTGCTCTCCATCCTTACACTGCAGTAGAAGTTTCTTCCTAGCCTGCTTGAGGGAACATGGGAAAGTTGTAACCAAAGGTTTTAGCAGCAGTCTCAGAGGAATTACTCCAGGGGTGGTTTTGAGGTAAGACTAGCTACAGCTGTCCTCCCAACCAAGTCTCTGCCAATTACTTATTTAGCACCAGCAATGGACCTGGCACAGTACAAGCAATAGTTATGGATAGGTCCCTTCCCTAAGGGGCTTCTAATCTAAGACAGATGAGAAGGGAGAAATTAACATAGGAAGAGAGAAGGGTACTTTCATGAAGTCAAGGCGTTGCACAGGGAAAAGAAGGACTTTGAATGAAGGAGGGCAATTCTCTCCTCAGGATGAGCTAGGTAACGCCTGATAGAAGAAGTAGGTTTTTAGGAGGGATTTGAAGGTTGGGAGCCAAACTAACGCATGCAAGGGTGGGTGGGGGAGGAGTTCCAAGCATGGGGGGCAGCAAGGAAGAAGGGGCAAATACATTTTGAGCAGCAAGGAAATTGTGAGGAGGGCAGAGGAGTGAAGCTCCTGAGAAGGAATGTAGCAGGAAACAAGTGCAGAGAGATAGGGGAGCAAGGCTCTGAAGAGCCTTGAAGTTGAAGACCAGGAGCTTGTGCCAAATGTGTTCAGGCAGAGGGAGCCAGCATAGGGCAGAGAGGAGGGGATGAACATGGTCAAAGTGACAGGCAAGGTAGATAACTTCTGGCAGCAGAGTGCAGCACTGCAGAAATGGGGCGAGATCAGAGCAAGGAGGAAGTTGCAGTAGTCAAGATGAGAGATGACTAGGACATGGATTAGGGTTTTGGCAGTAGAAGCAGAAAGGCACAGCTGGATTTTTGCAATATTATGCCTAATGAAGCAATAGGACTTGGAAACAGCCTGGATGTGAGGTGTAAAGGAAAGGGCGGAGTCAAAGATGAATCCCTGTCCTGAGGGACAGGCTGGATGGGGACACCTTCAATGGAAATTGAGTGGGGAATGTTTGGTGGGGGAAAAGATGGAGTTCAGTTTTAACCATATTATGCTTGAGTTGGTTTGGGGGAGCCAGATATGCATGTTTTAGAGGACACTTGTGGAGTAATGCAGGTTGCAGAGCTGCATTGGCTCCAGTGCAGCCCTGCAACATGCATTTTTCATAAGTGTCCTCTAAAATTTGCATATTTTGCCCCCCCTAGAGTTGGTGGCAAGACATCTGAGCAGAGATGGCTAAAACAGTCTGCAGTACAAGACTGGAATTGGGGGGGGGGAGCAGCACAGGGGCTGAGAGAGAGAGAGAGAGAGAGAGTGTGTGTGTGTGTTGAGTGTCATCAGCAGCATACAGGCAGTACTGGAAGCCATGAGGTTCAGTGAATTTTGCCCAGAGAAAAACAGCATCAAGAGAAAAAGAAGAGGACCCAGGACAGAGTCTTGGGGAACTCCCAGGGTGGGGTGGCTCACCAACAAGAGACTTTGAAGGAATGATTTGAGAGAGATACAAGAACAGAGTCCCAGAAACAGAAGGAGCAAAGCAAATCCAGGAAGCAGCTGTGGTCAGTGACAAAAAGGCAACGAAGGCGGCAGAGATCAAGCACGACAAGACTGAAATGGAGGCCCTCAGTCTTGGCTAAGAGAAGGTTATTGGTGACTTTAGCGAGGGCAGTTTCAGTCAAGTGGAGAGGGTGGCAGCACAATTGAAGGGGGTCAAGGGAGGAATTGGAAGAGAAGAAATCCTAGTAACTTGCATCTGTACTTCATCCCTCCTCACCCTGGCCTTCTTTCCCTTAGGGATGCAACTTATTTCTCAAGAGAAGAGTACTGAGTTCTACAGAAGAGTCTGCTTAAATTGAAGTTCTCTAGACATAGGCAGCTTTTAGACAAACGGGTCACAGTTGCATGACCCGCTCATGCGATTTTTCAAAATCCCGCAAGGCGGGATTAGACACAGCAAGGGACACAACCACGTGCATTCAAGGCAGTTGCGCATTGTTTACTAACCGTGAATTAAATACCTTGGTGTGAGGTATTTAATTTACAGTCTGTAAACAATGCGCAACTGCCTTGAATGAGTGTGATCACATCTGTTGTGTCTAATCCCACCTTGTGGGATTCTGAAAAAATTGCATGAGCGGGCCACGCAACTGTGACCCACTTGTCTAAAAGCAGCCTTATTAAGGAAGTTGAACAGAAATTCAGAATAAGCAGACTTTAAAAGAGATGGTCCCATACGGACCTCAGACAAGATAGATAAATGGTTTATTACTGGCTGGCTTTCGCCCTTGGCACCAAAAACAAATATATATACATGTACAACAGAATATAAAAACAAAACATATAACTAAAATTCCTAATAGACCTCAGACAAAACAAGCACCAGGTATCTCAGGACACCTTCTGATGCGACACAATGTGCAGCCTTCAGCACCACAAGGAAGTCCGGGAATCAGAAGAGGCACATCTCCCATCACGTGGGAAGGGCAGAAGGGCACATCTTTGCCAGCAAAGATATGATGGGAGACATGCCTTATTTGACTCCCAATTGTAGTTTGACTCCCAACCAAAAGTTTGAGTTATATCAATGTATTTTAACCATTCCTTATGTACTGGCCACCAGATAGCAAGGTGAAGTTTTGTTTTAGTTAGAAGACCTTCATCTTTTTAATTAGAAGGCATTAGTTTTGGGTTGAACCTCTACCAGATGGAGTTGGGTTATAGCCACGTTAAACAACATGTTACAAAAGCAGCAAGGACTGTAAAGCAAAGTTCAGCTTTTACTTCCATCAAGACGCCTTGATTTCCTTCCATTTTGTTCACAGAAGGCTGCCAGCTTATTAAATTGTTCTGAACAGAAGTTCAGACTGAGGTTGGAAAGCAGAGGCCCCTATAACTAGGTGCATATGAAGTGTAGTCCAATTTTGTAAAGGGGTTTGGAACAGGTTAGTGAAACTGACAGCCAAGATTGCTATCTTGGGGGTTGATCTGGCAGCTTTAGTTTGGAGTTTTTAATAGAATTTCAGGGAAGCTAAATCATAACAGGCTACTGAAGTGGATGTAATCTTTTATTCACATCACACAGCAAACACGTAAATTAGTTGAGACAGACCTCAAGTGCCCTTAACCCCTCACAAAGTGCCCTATTGCCCACTTTCCTTTGAAAGCTCTTCCAAAGATTTTTGGATGCTCAGTCCCCCGTCTTGTAAGAGCAAACCCTGCTCCAGAATTGGCCTCCAACCTTCTTCCGCTGCTGTTGGAACTTCAGATATGCAAACCACGGAGACGCTGCGGACATTCACTTCTTACTGGCCTTCACTGCAGACTTTGTGACCTTGGCAGTACTGCCAGCCTTCTTGTCAACAGCCTTGATTACACCCACGGCCACCGTCTGTCTCATGTCACGGACAGCAAAACGACCTAATGAAAAGACTCTTTAGAAAGAGGCCCAATGGCATAACTAGGAGCCCACTATTCTACTGGAGAACATGGGCCAATGAGGCTTTCACAATCTAGTAGATCATGGTTCTCAAATTTTTTTGAACCATGCGCCTCCTTTCTCTGAACTGTGGTTGCTGAGGCCCCATCTATCTATATAGGCCTTGCTACTCTTTCTGTCTCCCCCATCTTGCTTTTGGACTGTCTAATTCCCCCAGCTCAGAATTGAGCTACATATTTCTCATGTCCCTCCCCTGAATGCCTTATTCACACACACACACCCCAGGAGTCTGGCCCCCAGTTTGAGAACCACTGCAGCACAGATTCATGAGTCTTCCCTGTCTTGGACACTACCCCATAAGAGCAGGAAGACTTTTTGTTTCCAAACTAATACAGTTAAGAGAAGGCAGCTTTTAAAACATGTGTCAGATAAAAAGCTAGATACTGCAGTAGTTTCCTAACACACACACGTACACACACACTTCTCTCTTTTTTGTGCTTGGGTGACCCCATTGAGACCTAGACTAACATATGGTGCAACTCACTTGGCCACAATTAACAGTTTGGGAGACTGCTGTACTGAAGAGATTAGGATTAAGAAAAGCCAGTCAGTAGATTTTACCAATATTTATTTATTTATTTAATAAGTTTATACCCCGCCCCTCCTGCCATGCAGCTCGGGGCGGCTTCCAAGACATTAAAATACAATAAAATCATTAAAAATCTCAAATATTATAAAATATTAAAACAGGACTAGGATAACAATATAAACCACAGTGGGTGGGGGAGCTAAAACACCCCTCCCTACCCACCCTCCCTCCCAAAGGCCTGGGCGAACAGCCAGGTCTTACAACTTCGCCGGAATGTTAACAGGCTGGGGGCCAGGCGGGCTTCCTCCGGAAGGGAGTTCCAAAGCCGCGGCCCAACTACCGAGAATGCCCTCTCCATTGTGGCCCCCCGCTTAACACGGGGGACCTCCAGGAAGGCACCCCCGGCAGACCGCAGGAGCCGCTCTGGGGCGTGGA
>QEPC01013809.1:942325-989494 GCA_003113815.1 Sphenodon punctatus
ACCTGCCTGCTGTCATTCTCATCGTAACCAAGCCAAGTACGTGCACTTGAGACCTCGCATCTTCATGAATGTTAGACCCCTTGTCTCTCCCTCTGTTCCCCTTCCTAAGTCTCTCTCCCAGCTCCTGTCTCTCAGATTGTAAGCCCTAGGGGCAGGGACTGTCTATTTTATTACTTTGTAAAGTGCCAGGTACACTGCTGGCACTATATAAATGTTTGTTAATAATAAATAATAATGGTCAATTTCTGCTTTACTAGCCAGCGGACCCTTTATCCACAGAAGGACAGTTCAGAGGGGCATCAGAGGTGTAACTAGATTGGGATGAGCCCTGGAGCAAAAGATGGGAGTGCAAAAGTCCACCTAGCAGGCTCCCTGGAGTGGTCTACTGATGGGGATGGCAGTTATCCACCTGCTCAGTGCTCCCACAGGCTGCCCCATCAAACTGGGGGTGGGGTGGACAGTAGAATGCAACAACTGAACCAGCACTTGTGGGCCCCCAATGCAGCTGCACCACCTGTTGCTATTATAGCCTGGGAGCCATGTTCACAGTGTTTCCCCCATTGCTGCTAATGCACTGAACACAGGTCCCCGATGGTAGCCAGGTCCTTGAAAGGCAGGTGGCTAGGCATCTACTGCTTAAAAACACCTGGCCTTTACATGGCACTCACCTGGGAGGTGAAGCTGCCAGCTTCCATGGGAGGGTCATTCTTGCTGTCTCCAGCCACATTCCCACAGCAAATGCCTTTCACACACATTTTTCACATTGAAGCCAACTTTGTCTCCAGGCAGCGCCTCTGCCAGAGCCTCATGGTGCATCTCCACCGACTTCACCTCAGTGGTCACATTGCTGGGAGCAAAGGTCACAATCATGCCAGCCTTCATGAAGCCAGTTTCCACCCGGCCCACTGCCGATACCTGGGGAGACATACTGGTCAGCAGGAATTTGAGGGCATGATGAATGGGGGCAACATTAAAGCAGTTAAGAGACAGCTTCTATCCTGAGCTGGGCTTGCATCATCCAAAGTGGAAAATGCTCCTTGAACAGTCCAACATTACCCTCGGGACAGCAAGAAGGCCATCTCATAGCATGAGGCTACACGAGTCAGGGAGGACTGGCTACCACATGTTGGGTAGCCTTACCCCTCCCTGGGCACACGATGCAGTGGCTCACATGGCTGGCTACAGCCAGATGTCGTCGTCGCCCCCCCCGGTGCGCTGTGAAATAGCTGCCTGCTACGCAACATGTCCTCAGAAAAATTCCAAGGATGCAGAGCAGCCTTACCTCACATGGGGCAATGCTACCCAGGGTGGGGCAACATGTATGGCTAGGCTAGGCCTCTTCTGTCCACCATGCAGCAAGCCCCACAGCAGGCTGCGAGCATGTCTATCATATGCGGCCACATCATGGCCAGGGACGCACTCAGTCCGGTTAGGCTGATCAGAGGGGAGGTAGAGCCCAGAGGAGCGCACACGCTTCTCTCATGTGACCCCAGAGGCGGCTCTTCAACTTTGACCCTGGTTGAAGCTGGGCCCATCTGGACTCCAAAATGCTTAAAATGTTGCTTAGCATGAGTAGAGCTGAAGCGGACAGTCTAACAGAAAACTAAATAGGATTTCAATTGCAGATGTACACGGGATTTGGAAAGGTTGCAGCCACAAGAATCATATCTGCATTTTTGAAGCTGAACAGTTGAAAACTAATCATGAAACTACCTAGCAAACACCGCAAATATAAAAAAAATATGATTAAGAATAAGGAATTTAACAATAAAAGTAGATATGCACTTAACCGCAAATACAAAAATATGGGACAGGTTGAAGTCACAGGAAGAATGCGACGCCAACCTCGACTTGTTGATCATGCAAAAAGGGGAAATCACAGGAGAAGGGAAAGTAATGGAAAAGGGGATTTTTGAAGACTAACCTTTATTTTGATTGGTAATATTAACAAGTCACATAGGTGGATGGGGCTACACTAACAATAAAGGGTATAATTAGTGGGGAAATAAGGAAGCTTTGGCTCTCACACACATCTCAGAAGGCCAAGTCGTCCCGGCGCAGAGAGAAGCAAGGAAACAGCGGGACCCCAGCAGACCAAAGAAGCCTGGCCAGCTGATTTGTGTTTGCTACTGTTCTCAAGATGTGGGCGAGATTGTAAGCGTTTTGCTATTTGGGGAAGTCGCAAGCCTATGTAATATTGAAGCTATTTTAGAAAGCAGAGATATATTTATTTTTCTTCGAATAAAGAACTCTTGTATGAAACTTTGGGTTCTGTGAATTTTGTACACCTACAGAAGAGTGAAAAGGTGTCCAGGAAAAACTGAAGTGATCCCCTAACCACAGGGCTGGTTACACTCACCCCAACAAACAGTTGATCAGGGAGGGGGCCCAGAGCGAGCGAGCATGCACCCCCCCCCCCACCTCTGGGCTCCCTCGATCAGCTGTTTGTTGGAGGGGGAAGGGGAGCCTGCACTCTTCCCAGGCTCCCCTCTCTCCTTATCCACCCAACTGACAGCTGATTGGGGGGCAGTGAGGGGAGCCTAGGGGGCGTGTGCTTTTTCCAGGCTCCCCTTCCCTATCAGCTGTCGGGGGGGGGGGAAGGAAAGAAGAGGAGCTCACACCCTCCTCTGCCCCCCTCCCCCCAACAGTGAAGTGGGCAGGAGGCTGGATCCTGCACATCTAGCCTCACCCATGGCCTATTCTCCCACCCAGTTCTTAGGGGCTGGAGGTGCAGTCACTAAAAAGGTAGGCACCAGCTTGCTAAATGCCAGAGATCTCAGTTTCTCCACTCACCACCAATCTTGTAGACATCCTGCAGGGGCAGGCGGAGGGGTTTGCTGATGGGACGGGAAGAAGAGATGATTGAATCTAGTGCTTCCAACAGAGTGGTGCCTGCAACATTTCCTTCTTTCCTCGTAATACTCCAGCCCTTGAACCAAGGCATCTGCAATGGGCAGAAAAAGATACTGCCGTTTACATTCCATATGATCTCTGTTCCAAGCACAAGACCCAAAGATTTAACAAGATGCAGTCTTCCTGAGTAGTATCAAGTGCAAACAGGCCAACATTTAAAGCAGGGGTGGGGAATCTTTTCTGTCCTGGGGGCCACATTGGGTATTGGCCACATTCCATACCATGAAAATTAAAATTCGTATTCAAAAAGCCTTTAAACACACACTTTACAACAAAAATTAAATGCCAAAGAGCATGGAAATTAAAGATTTTCTATGTTTCATCATTTACCATCAACACGAACGTAAGATAAGTACTTAATTCCTTACCATACATACTTTCTCTTATTAAATTTTATCGCTCACTAAGCTATCACATTTTTTCATTATTAGGCATTAATTACTGTAATTCAACACTGAACAACTTTTCCAAACTGCCTTAACTGTCATTTCAGTTAACACTTGCCAGTGTAGACAACTGTATAGAATTGGTTTGATAGAATGCGGTTCTGCATGAAACGACAAGACTTAAGGCAGTTTGAAAAAATTGTTCAGTGATGGATTATGATAATAAATGCCTAATGAAAAAAATGTGATAAATATAAGCGAACAAAATTATGCCCCACCCCTTCTGCAAAGCAGTTCAGGGCAGCTTACACTTAAAACAAAAATATAAACACACATAAAATACCAATATAAAGAGTGAAAAAATTTAATAAAAGTATCTATCTTAAGGAATTAAGTACATCTCTTATGTTTATGATGGTAAATAATGAAACAGAAAATCTTTAAATATTTTCCATACTTTTTGGCATTTCATTTTTGTAGTAATGTGTCTTTTTAAAGATTTTTTGAATACAAATTTTAATAAATGTTCATGTTGTGGAATGTTGGATAAGAGGGAAGTTTTCTGGTTTGGAAGTAGTCCGACCTTTAACGTTTTTTTTTGAGGCCATCGTTTTTTTGTTTGAATAATTTAGCTTTTTTTGGTGATGTGATTAAAAATCACATTAGAAAATACCAATACATGGTTGGGGGAAGGAAGGGGTGTGTGTGGACGTGTGTGTGGTGGTGAGTCAGGAGGAAGGGTTGGGGTGGGGGTATGGGAACCACGTTAGGAAGGGGGGGGTCAGGAGGAGGGGCAGGGGTGCACGGGTCGGGTTAGGAAGTTGGAAGGGGGGGCGAGGGTTCTTACCTGTGAGGAAGCACAGCCCATCCATGCAGCACCCCAGGAGCTGCAGCAGCCAGCCAGGCAGCAGCTCTCTGGCCAGCAGCAGCTCGGGGCTCCCAGCAGTGGTGCGGCAGCCAGCCACGCAGGAACACAGCGGGGAGAGTGCACTGAAGGCAGCGCCGGTTCCTGGGCCCCGACAGTGGAGGAGCCACGCGGGCAGGCCCGTCACGGGGCAGCAAGAACCGCCATGGGCAGGGAGGGAGAAAGGAAGCAGCCGGCAGATCAGGGCTAGTGGCAGCAGCGGCAACCTCCACTGGCAGCAGAGCGAGTGGGAGGGAGGTGGTGGTGAATACCTCCCGTCTCCTCCACAATTCTGCCCAAGGCTCCTCCCCCTAAACCCAGCAGCACGGGTAGCTTCGGGAGAAGCAGGGGGAACTACTGCGTATGTGCGCCCCCAGCAGAACTGATTTTTAAAAATCAGTTATTTCATTTTTCACCACACCAAATGTTCAGAGACTTCAAAAACACTTAGTTGACATCTCTGGACTACAAGGCTGTGAAGTCTCAGGGCTGAACGCGATCGGGGTAGGAACGATATCAGTCAGAACAAATCATCTGGAAGCCTGCATTTTGACCAAAAGCCATAACCATCTATGGTTAATAACTTTGGATTTCCTGGCTCAATCTTGTTATAAATTTGCATAGACGCTGGTCTCTAGGGTTATGGCACAAAGTTATATTTTCAGAACTGCAGCTCAAGCAGTTTCTGAAATATAGGGGCTTCAAATTCTCCCCTTTATAACAAAGGACAGTCCTACCTTTAGCTTTCTAGGCACACCCGTGCCTAGAAGATCTGAAAGACCACCTGTCCTACCATGTTCCACTGCAGCTCCTAGTCGGCCAGGAGCGCCCTCCTGCAGGTTCCATCTGACACCCTTGACCGTGGGGCGGGCGTGCGCAGGAGGGCGTTCTTGGTTGTGCCCGTTTCATGGAACTCCCTTTCCCAGGTTTGCTTGAGCCCAGGCCCAAGGATCTTCCAGAAGCAGACTAAAACTTTATTTGAAAAGCATCTGGCGGGCAGGGGTAAGGGTTGGTTGGAAGTTTTGGATGCGGCGTAGGGGAGGGTTTTTTTTTTTTGAGTGAGGGCAGTTTTTATTGTATTCATTATTATAATCATTTTGTTTTTATGGATTGTAAGCTGCCCTGAGCCATTGTGGGAAGGGTGGCATATAATTCAAGTTAAAAAAAATACTGAAGCCCTTAATAGTTTAGCAACGTTATTCGTATCGACACCTCCAATCTCAGGTCTAATTGAGGTGGCCTAATTGAGATCACTAGATCTGCTATCAGACCATTAAGTCAAGCTAGCCAACATTATGTACATTTCAAGATAAGATATCTAAAAATGAGTGATGGGCAAGTTGAGTAAAGCGCAAATTAAGATTCCATTAACAACTTCCTAGACACCGATTTAGAATTCCAACAAAAAATTTACTACACCAAATTAGATGACTATGTATTCTGGTGGATAACTAGATAGGAAAAGAAGTGGGTCTTCTAAAAGGAGATATTCCAAGGTCACCGCTAGGTGGGGATGGGGCTTTAATGGCAAAGGCCGCTATTCCATATAGCGTCAAACACCACTGCTAGGAGAACCGATATTACAGCATCAGAGTACCTTAAGCAATCCTGGGACAGCCTAGAGGGCTAAGCATGCGTTTTAAAAATGGGACTGCAGTCTAGAATCCCATGCCACCCTTTTTAGCTAAATCCACCCCCCACCCACCTTTCTGCCAAATAAAGCTGCTTAGAATGGTCAATCCTTGACAATGGAAAGGTTGTCCCCAAGTTACCCCAAAAAGGGCACAGAAAGCAAAAATGTAGAAAGTAGGCTACTCACATTAGCGCTAGGCTCCAGCATGTTGTCCCCATGCCAGCCAGAGATGGGCACAAAGGCCACAGATGCCGGGTTGTAGCCAATCTTCTTGATGTAGGCACTCACTTCCTTGGTGATCTCCTGGTAGCGCTTGCCACTGTAGACAGGCTCTGTGGAGTCCATCTTGTTCACCCCAACAATGAGCTGCTTCACCCCCAGGGTGTAGGCCAGCAGGGCATGCTCACGGGTCTGCCCATTCTTGGAGATGCCAGCTTCAAACTCACCCACACCAGCAGCCACTATCAGCACTGCGCAGTCAGCCTGGAGCGGGGACAGGGTGTTAAAGCAATTCCTAAGCTGGGCAGTAGGCACTAGTAAGGGGTGTCCCAATCCTGGTACCATGAATATTCAAAGAAGGTACCCTTTCACACTCCAAGTATTGACTGCCTAGTAAAGAGCACAGGAAACACTAATTCCCCTCTGCCGCTACCCCTTATCCTTCAAGAGAACAATGATCCTGGAAGCTACAGACCAGTAAGCTTGATGTCTGTGCCGGGCAAAATGGTGGAAACTATAATTAAGAACAGAATCCCTGGGCATGTTGATAAACAAGGCTTAATGGGGAAGAGTCAACATGGATTTAGCAAAGGTAAGTCATGCCTCACTAATCTGTTGGAATTCTTTGAGGGTGTAAATAAGCAAGTGGACAAGGGAGACCCGGTAGATATAGTGTACCTGGATTTCCAGAAAGCATTTGATAAGGTCCCACATAAAAAAAAGACTCTTGAGAAAATTAAGAGTCATGGGATAGGAGGTAGTAACTTACTATGGATCCAGTAACTGGTTAAAGGATAGGAAGCAAAGAGTAGGACTAAATGGTCAGTTTTCACAATGGAGAGATGTAAGAAGTGGTGTGCCCCAAGATTCTGTATTGGGACCAGTGCTGTTTAATGTATTCATTAATGATCTGGAAAAGGGCATTAAAAGCGAGGTGATCAAATCTGCAGATGACACCATGTTATTCAACGTAGTTAAAACACGAGCAGACTGTGATGAACTGCAACAGGATCTTACGAGACTGGGTGCCTGGACATCTAAATGGCAAACGTGTGGACAAGTGCAAAGTGATGCACATAGGGGAAAATAACCCAAACTAGGAGTATACAATGCTGGGTACTAAGCCAGGAGTTACCACTCAGGAAAAGGATCTGGGAGTGATTGTGGACAATACACTGAAATTCTCAGCCCAGTGTGCAGCAGCAGCAGTCAAAAAAGCAAACAGAATGTTAGGAATTATTCGCAAAGGGATAGAGAATAAAACTGAGGCTGTCATAATGCCTCTATACAAATCAATGGTGCGACCGCACCTGGAACATTGTGCGCAGTTCTGGTTGCCCTACCTCAAAAAAGACCTAGGTGAACTAGAAAAGGTACAGAGAAGGGCAACGAGAATGATAAAGGGTATGGAACGACATCCATACAAAGAGGCTTGACAAGCTGGATCTCTTCAGCTTAGAGAAGAGAAGACTGAGAGGGGATATGATAGATGTTCCATAGTGGTATGGAAAGAGTAGAAAGGGATCAGTTATTTACCCTCTCAAATAGTACTAGAACTAGAGGACACTCCATGAAACTAGCTGCCGGCAGATTTAAGACAATTAAAAGGAAGTACTCTTTCACGCCACACATAATTAGCTTATGGAATTTGTTGCCAGAGGACTTTGTCAAGTCCAGTAGTATAGCTGGGTTTTAAAAAAAAGACTGGATAAGTTTAGAGAGTAGGTCCATTAATGACTATTAACCACATAGCTTACGGGATGAACTTCTTACTGTCGGGAGCTGGGAGCGAACAACGAGGAATGGATTGCTCATTGTGACTGTTGGTTCTTCTCCCATGTGATCAAGATTGGCCACTGTCGGAGGACAGGATGCTGGGCTTGATGGACCATTGGTCTGACTTAGTATAGCACTTATGTTCTTACAGTACATTTTCCAATAACTGTACAAAGGCCAACATTGTATGTTACTCCAGCACTGCAGTTGTTTCACAATAACTAGCAGGATCCTCCATCTAGCTAGTAGTGCATATTCCAGCAGTTGAGTTAACATGGGAAGGAATCCCATTGAGGTGAATGAAACCAACATTACAATGGTCACGTCCTATTTATTTAGTGGGTCTCGCATCCATGCTAACCCCTGTGTGTTTACTACTCTGCCAGGGGAGCACCTCAAAAATGACTACCTCGCACAAGTACTGCCAACCTCAACTGTAAATTGAGTTTCCTTGTGGCTCCCTGAATGGCTCTATCCGGAGAAGAGCAGGCACGGTGCCCGTTACAAGCCAGCCAAGGGAAGGAGGACTTTGGTGGTTTGGTTGCTAAGAAAGTCAAGGCTTGAAGGAATGGAACGATCCTCTTAGCGGGAGTAGGGTCAAAGATGAGAGAGCGAAGAGGGGACATGGGAGAATGAAATGGTAGGAAGGCTGGCACAGGGCAGATACAAGTAGAAAAGGAGGATCAGGGCTGACACCAAATAGAGTTCTTTACCAAAAAAGCTACATGCCCTTCTTTCATTCTCTAGGAGTTGGACATTACAGAGCTACAGGCAGCAGATGCCCAGAAGATCAGAGAACTGCTTTCTCACTCCCAGGATCTAGGCCCCTTGATGAGAAGTCAACCTATTGGGAGTGGGACTATCTCCTTCACACCCCCAATGGTTGCCCATCCAGAACTACATCCTTCAAATCTTACATTGCCTGCCTAGTGGGAAAAGCAACATCAAGCAAAGCCCATGCTGGCTTCTCTCCTGGGGAAGGAGTACTTATGTTAATGGGTTTGCGTGGCCAAAAATCCCATATCAATCAGCCCCCACAGATATTTGGAGGGGGAGAAAAAATATGAATGAGCCCTTACTGTGCATGTATTCAGACTTCGGTCACTTTCAGACGTTTCCCCCCTCCCCCGCACATTCTGACTGCAGGGGGGGAATGCACAACCAGAATATGCGCGGGGATCGGCTGGTCTGAAAGCCTCCCCTGTGTAGCTTTGCTGGCAGACATGCACATGGATGCAGAGCTCGATTTCCTGCTCTGCGTCCATGTGCATGTCTGCTGACAAAGTCGCATAGGGGGCGGGGGGGCCTTTCAGACCAGCCAATCCCAGCGCATATTCTAGCTGCGCATTCCCCCCCACAGCCAGAATGGGCGGGGAAAGGGGGGTGGGGGGAAGAATGTCTGAAAGTGACCCAAGTCTGCAGCTGATACACAAGTGTCCAATCAGATTAAACTCCATCCTTGGCAGCCCGCTCAAGGCTGAGAAAGGGACCTCAAACAAACAAAGTCTCTACCTGGGAGGTGCCAGTGATCATGTTCTTGATGAAGTCCCTATGGCCAGGGGCATCAATAATGGTGATGTAGTACTTGCCAGTCTCAAATTTCCACAAGGAGATATCAATGGTGATGCCACGCTCCCTCTCTGCTTTCAGCTTATCCAGCACCCAGGCATACTTGAAGGAGCCTTTTCACATCTGCAACAGGAGACGCCATTATTGCTCTGCCTGCTTGCTACAGTCACCTAGGACAGGAGAAATATCCGAGCAAATAAGTAGCCCAACTGTGGCTCAGGAACCGTATGTGGCTCTAGGGCAGTTCGAGTGCAGCTCTCTGCCAGGGCTGGTACTAGGACTGATGGACCATTGGTCTGACCCAGTATACGGTCTTGTGTTTTACTTCATTGCACCAGGGTCTTCGTTGCCCCAGCTGCAATCCTCAGAATCTCAGCAGCCAGCATCAGCCAGTCACAAAGAAGGAAAGGGGAGGGGGGGTGTGTGGTCTCCAGCTCATGAAGATTCTTGGGAGATGGCTTTTGAGGTCAAGAATCTTACACATAACAGGGGGAAAATTCCTCTTCCATGATGGGTGTTAATGAAACCCTTCATGATAGAGGCCTGACAGGAAGGAGAAATGGGGCTACAATTGTAGTGGGTCCCCCAAAAGTCTACAAGAGGTTTTTTTTTAAATATACATTAAAATGATGAATAGTTCCAAACAACATATGTATAAATAAGAGTTCCAGTACAATTTCCAGAAACTGATTTCATAACTTAGGATGGAGCAGATGGTAGGGGGTCCCCAACTCTGGAGGATCCCTTGTTTCAATAGGCTTATCAAAATCCCTTCCCCATTGTGACCTAGCCAAGCAGATGTACTTCCTGGCTGCATTCCTGTCTCTTCCCCAGTTCCCTTCCTTCCCCTTATCTAATCTAGATGTAAAGCCATCACAACAGGTATCAGTCTCCAACACTGGTCAGCACCAGGCACATTGCTGAAATAGTGATAGCAGGAGGGAGAGAAAGAGGATCCCCATTCCTCTATGCTAGGGCTCCATCAAACCCCAGCTCCACCCAAGCAGGAGTCAGAACCCCAATCCTGCCTTTCCATGCAAACGGTTGATTGCACGGCTTGTGAGAACGCTACACTGTAACAACAGAGATCCGTTCCACCTTTAAAGGGCAATGCACACATTTAGAGAAGGGATTGAGCATAACCCCAAATCAGTGTGATTTGGCCCCAGGAGCAGCCTTAGTTTAGCAATAATCTTGACTGACCTCAGCCGCCTCCTTCTCGATAGTTCGCTTGTCGATGCCGCCGCATTTATAGATGAGGTGCCCGGTAGTGGTGGATTTCCCAGAGTCCACGTGGCCGATCACCACGATGTTAATGTGGGTCTTCTCCTTGCCCATGATGCCGAGCTGAAAGATTTCTGCTGGGAAGAGAAAGGGCTAACGTTGCAGGAAAACGCAACCCTGGTTCGAGCCCTGCAGCGAAGCGCTATTAACGCCGGGCGCTAAGGCCCCCAGCGGTATAGTTTATCGCTCGTACAGACTCGACTCAGAAAGCACTAACAGGGACACATTCGTGCTCAGGTGAACTACATGGAGGCGCTAGCCTGTTCTGAAGTCCCCTCGGACCCCAGGCACCCAGCCCACCCCAGGCTCTGTGTAAAGGGGCTAATTTGAATTAGCTGCTCTCAAAGTATATTCTCCTAGAAACTGCTCTCAGCCCAAAATAACAGTCACCTTCCTCCACGCAGCGGTTCCCACAACTTCCTAATTCCACGTGCGACGAGTTTTGAATCTCCCGCGGGGGCGGGGCTGCCCCCAACCAGCCAGGTGGATCGGTTTAGGCGCTCGCTCTCAATGGCAGCAGGATCCATCCACCCGAGAAAGCGAGCGGGAGGGGTTGGTGGGCGCATCCCCTGCCCCACAGCATCAGTTGCACCTCCAGGCCCCTCCCCCCGAAACCTTACATAATTTGGGGATGAATAGTAGGGGGTGGGGCAGGGAGCCCGGGCACCAGGCACAGGGCCGATCTCCCACAACCGTTGGAGGTTCCGACTTCCCTGGTCTATACAGAGACATGTGCGGAGGGGGGACTGGGGGCGCGATCCTACACTCGGTTTGAATTTACTCAGTTAAGTCAGCCCCATTGACTTCAATGGGGTCAGGTTTACACCAGGGTTTCACTGCACCCCCCTCCCTCCAGGACCTTTCATCACCTAATCTCCCGGCCTCCCCATGCTATATTGCCCTTCTTCATCTGTCACTCACCCTCCTGGTGATTCTAGCATCAAGTGTCAGAATCCAGGGAGTCACTGGGCTGGGCCCCACGGATTGGGGTGGGGTGGAGAGGGGCAGAGTGGGCTGCAGGGATTCAGGATCCCATGGGGCATTAATAAATTAGAAAATACAATGTAAGTATGAGAAGCACTAGCCTAAAGCATGGGTAGGGTTGCCACCTGTGGTGCATTTTTTACCTGACACTTACATAGGCCAAAATGGAAGTGTCAGATAAAAAAACAGGAAAGGTGTCTACCCTAAGCATGGGCCCACACAGCTTCAAATACAAGGAGGGGTGGAGGGCTTTCTTCTGGAGCCTCA
Source organism: Sphenodon punctatus (assembly GCA_003113815.1). Classification (NCBI taxonomy): domain Eukaryota; kingdom Metazoa; phylum Chordata; class Lepidosauria; order Sphenodontia; family Sphenodontidae; genus Sphenodon; species Sphenodon punctatus. The sequence continues at coordinate 954,261 of QEPC01013809.1, forward strand.
CACTGATGGGTATCTGCGCTCAGGAAACAGCAGCTGTTTGCCGGTTCCGCCTGCGCCATCACGTGTTACGTCGGTGGGTGCTCGGGCTTTTGCTGTAATGGCCCCCTCGGTGTGGCACTCACTCCCCCCCCCCCCCATATTCATCTCAGTTCCTCCCTCCTTACCTTTAAAAATCACCTGGAAACATATTTACTTTCTAGGTGCTTTTAGGATCCACTGCTGGTTCCCTTAATGGACTCTGTCCTCCCTTTTTCCTTCCCCTATTTTAAAATTTGTTAATATTATTTTAAATTACTTTGTTTTAAATTGTTTAAGAATTTTTACATTGTTTTTACTTTATGTAATTTGTGAAGCACTCCGAGGGCCATGTAGGCAGGGCAAATTTTAGTAGTAAATAATAAAATGTATTATTAATTATTATTATTATTACAATGACAAGAGATAAAAGCAATCCTTCCCTATCCCGAGGAAGAGAAGGCAGTTCAATGCTTAGGAGTGAAATTACCAAAGCAATTAAACCAAATTTATCAAGAAAACTTCGCAAAACTCCCACAACAGCAGAGAAGCTGCAGAATGGAAAGACTTACCTTGCACGTGGTTAGGAAGAATAAACTTATTTAAAATGATATTACTGCCCAAAATTTTATATAAAATGATGGCACTACCTATCCAATTACCAGACCAATTCTTTACAGAATGTGATAAACTAATTAAAGAAATAATATGGAAAGGAAACAAACCAAGAATTAGCAAACAAACATTAATGAGGACCAAAGACAAAGGAGGCATAAACCTCCCGGACCTGCGGCTCTACCATAGGGCTGCAGTACTAGGAGCATTAAATAACTGGTACTATCAACCAAAAGAAATAAAATGGGCAGAAATAGAGCAACATGCTTTGGCCACATGCAAGTTGAAAAACATAATACTAGATGAAGATTCCCCAAATAAAAAGAAATGGAAAGACCACCCCTTCGTGTGGGGTACATGGGCAACCTGGCAAAATATAATTAGGAAAAGTAAAATTAATCAAAATTATTTCCCATACTCACCAATAGATTTGAAGTGCTTCCAATCACAGCAGCAGGCACGGTCCCTAAGGAAAAAATTAAACGAGAAAGGAATTGAGAAAATTAATCAGATAATAAAAGATGGAGAAATAATAAGTAAAAAAGACATGGAGAGGAAAATAGAAACACAAATACATCCTTTTGAATACATGCAGCTTAAGCATGCATTAAATAATATAAATAAAAAAGAACATTATACAAGAGACCCCACTAACATAGAAAGGATACTCTTCGAACAAACAGCCATAAAAGGGCTGTCTCTTATACACATCTAGATGTGTATAAGAGACAGGCTCAAGCATGTATTAAATAGTAAAAAATAAAAAAGAACATTATACAAGAGACCCCACTAACATAGAAAGGATACTCTTCGAACAAACAGCCATAAAAGGGAGGTTATCACGTATATATAGAGCGCTGAAAGAATATGGTACCCCAAACAAATAGGATATATGCAAAAATGGAAAGAAGATTTAGGAATAGAAATCACAGAAAAAGAAGAAGCTGAAATAATTGACTACATGCATAAAAATGCCCACTCACTAGAAATTAAGGAATGTCAAATTAAATTAGTAACTAGATTCTATCTAACACCAGTACAATTTAGGCAAACAGAGGAGGGAAGGGTGTCTGTCTCTTATACACATCTAGAAATGACTAAACTGATCATTCCATACAAACCTGAGATAGCTCTGCTGGGCTTGTTTCCAGAGGTGGGAATACTTCGAAAATATAAAGACTCATGCTCGGCTTTTATACAAGCTGCAAAAAAAATCATCGCCTTGCACTGGAAAGACACTAAGGAACTCTCAACAGGAGAATGGATGAACAGACTATGGTACCATCTTACGATGGAAAAGGTGGCAGCAAGCTTAATGGACAAAAAAGAAGCATATACAGCCAAATGGTTTCCATGTGTATGTGTCATGACAAACCAAAACCTACCTGAAGACCAGAGAGCATACTTATTTGACTATTACGTATAACCAAAGAGAACCTACCTGAACCTAAAGGAAAAAGTGAACACATTTAAAAATTGTATCCACAGTTAAATGTTTATAAGTTTGTGTATATTGTTATTTAAAATAAAAGTTTATAACTTAAATATATATATATATATATTATATTATTATTTATTTATTACACAATTCAGGAGGCCCTCAACACATGGGACCTATGAATAAACTAAAAATAACAGCCTGTGTGTCCTGTATGGGTCAGCAATGCAGGAAGCCATGGCTCTGAAGAGGACATTACATAAAAAATTAATGATGGTGCCATTTCCCTTTTACTAATGGGTCATTTGGTGTCCATCAAATATTCCCATGTTGGGAGGGGATGTCACACCACTATTTCTCATGGGCCCCAACGTCCCTGGATCCAGTACTGCTAGCATCCTGCAACGCACAGCATCACCCTCCAGCTTTGCCACTACATGTGCTTTCCGTAGCTATTATTTATTATTATTATTCAGACAGCATAGAAAATATAATCAGTTTGCAAAACATGATCACCCAGTGGCTAACAGCTATGCATGTTTTTACAAGTATAATGATGATGATAATAATAATATAATATGGCACCAGCAATGAACCTGACACTGAACATCATTACTTAGAGACAGATGGATCCCTGCCCTTAGGGGCTTACAATCTGGAAGAGACAAGGGAGGGGAGATAGGAGAGAGGGAAACATAAGGAGAGTAAAGTTAAAACATTGCAACCCTGCTAGGGTTGCCACCTGGGGTGGTTTTTTACCTGACTCTCCCACAGGCCAAAATGTAACTGTCAGGTAAAAAACAACCAAAGTTGGCAACCCGAAACCCCACATCCTGCAACCATATAGTACAATGCTGCAGCTCCCACTGACTTATGCATGCGCTAACTGTTAGTGCACACATTATCTGTCAGAGGTCTATGCTGATAGTCTAACGGAAGCTAATGGGTTTGTGTGTAGGATGGAGGCCCAAGAACAGAATTCGAATTGGATAAAACACAAATCATCACACACAAAAAAGCCCTTTTCAGATTCTGTATTTGAAACACAAAAAAGTTCTGGAATTTTGGGATCTGTTAGTGTGTTTTGTGCATCTCAATTTCCTCTTTTAATCTGATGTTTTTAATTGTTGCTCCAGCAGTTTGATCATCTTTAGTTTTATGGTATGTTATGCTGGTCAGAAGGGAGCTCAGCTCCAACAACGGTGATCTATAGGAGTGGAGTGTGTGTTTGATTTAGGTTTATTTTTTATCTTTGAATGCTTTATGGTTTGGGGGCTTATCCTGTTTTTGTTAGGAAATAAATGAGTTTTTTTGCACCTCAGTTTACCCAAAATGGGATCGAAGGTTGCCAATTAACAAGCCAAAGTGTGTGGGTACAACTCAATTTTATTGGATAGACACTTAACATCTGGACATGGCAGTGCGTGTTACCAGTTACAAACCCCAGTAACCCACCCCAGGATATCTTACGTGTCAGAGGCCACAGTCCGAGATGCAGGCTGGTTCAGAGGAGAATGGAGGGGGCCCAGCAGGCAGCTGGGCAGTCTCTGGATCTTTGAGAGCGACGATTAGGATCAAAGACCCACACGGCTCACTTGCAAATGCTAGTGGCCATTAGCGTGAATGACAAAGGATAGGGGTCTGGGTGTTCCTTTTTATAGTTTTATTTATTAGGGATACATGTTGCAGGGTCCCCCCTCCTCTTTGATCATGCGAGGTGCAGAAATAGGCTGACTTCATCTCTTTACTATTTGTCATTCAAACTGCTTTCACTTTGGAGGAGTTTTTCCTTCTCCACTGCTTAATTGCCGGTCTGACCCTTTGAGGTTACCTCCCTATCTCTTTCAAACCTTCTTCAGGACAGATAGTGGCCATCTGGGGTAGTTGGTACGGCCTTGGAAATACATTCTTCCTGCTAGAGTGTGAGTTATTTATGACTTCACCTTCTTATGGGCCTCCTTTGTCTGTGCCAGCCTGAGGCCTATGTTTCAAGTTAGCTGAACTGAGTTTGTTCAGGCCTCATGCAACCTGTGTCTCTGACCATGGCCAATACTGTGCCTAGTCAATTCGTATTTCCACAGACAGCTGAAAGCAGAGCTGCACCCAGGGAATTGTATGGGATAAGGCGAGGGAGTGAGATTGCCTTGCCTGGTGCTCACTGATTCCAGGGTCCTTTGCTGTTTACTGTAGGGTTACCACTTGCGCACATGTGTGTGTGTGCACATAAACACACAGAAGTCTGCATCCTCCCCCTCTGCTTGCTTGCTTCTCAACCAACTGTAGCAGCTACCAGATTTTCCCTCTTAAAAGGGTTCAAAGATTCTGAAACACAAAACTAAAAAATCCCCCCAACTCACCAAATGTTGGCACTGAACCCAGAAGAGAAATCAAAAGTACAAAATGTGCCACCCTTGCACATCCCTAACCAGCACCAGGGGTGGCAAAGATGACTTCTTAGCACACTCTCAAAGGAAAAATGTACTTATTTTCAATTGTGCTCTCTAGGGAGGCTTTACTGGGCACAATCCTCCATCCATTGAAGTCAATGGCAAAACACCCAGTGATAGTAATGGTGGAGGATTGTACCAACTGTGTATTTACTAGACTCCAGCCCACAAAGTGTTGTCAATATAAGCGCCACAGAAGTGAGCAGGGCTTGTGCTGGCACTGTGCTTTGAGGGTCTACTCAGCCTCATTCTCCCCCATTCTCAGTAGCTCTTCCACAACTTTAGAATTCCCTTCCCTGCAGCTTTGATAAAGCCTGAGCATCCTCAGATGGCAGTATAAGACCTACTTATTTGGCTGGGCTTTTAGCAGGCAGGGATAGGGTTGGGCAATAGGAGTGGGAGTGGTTTTAATTCAAATTTTAAATGGTGTATTTTTATTGGCTTTTATATTTTTTATGGCATGAGTCATCCTTGAGCCTGTGGGAAAGGGCAAGATATAAACCCATGATTAGTATTGGTTACTAGTTAATATTTCTATTGACTACTTAATTTCTATGCCATATTCTTCCTTCATGATCTCTATTTGCTTCCCTAAGTGACCTGATCCTACAAGAATGTATATGCCAGTAGTCCCAATGAAACAATGGGACTATGGGTGCAATCCTTCATCTGTTAAAATCAACGGGGAAGTTTTGCCATTGACTTAAATGGGTGGAGAAATTGCACGAAGTCCTAACCTTGTTTGGGTGCTTCCTCCCTTTGCTGAAATCAGTGGGAGTTTTGTCATTTACTTTAATAGAGTCAGGGTTGCAGTCTTTGCTAATTATCTCTGCTAATTGGTATTTCTTCACATACTTTTATTTTGAGGAGAAGATGGAGGACATTGTGGCTGCAATCCTGCATTAACTGGAGAAGTAGGCCACTGCCTTTGTCTTTAGTAGCAGATGTTTACACCCTATAAGATAGAAGTGGAAAGAAGGACTCCAGTCATCAGCTGTACACCACAGTGGATGTGGCTAACCAATCTGGAGTCAGATTAGTGCTCAGCATTAGGAAGGGGTGTGGTTAGCCTGGTACCTATTCCTGGTTTAAATAGAGTGCAGGAGCAGCATAGCTCATTGTAACTTTAGAACCCGCCTGTCTCCTTTTTGGGGTGTAAACCCAGGTAAGTGTTGCTTGGGAAAGAAACAGTATAATTGTGTTGGGGATGGCTGGGCTAGTTTCTTCTAAATGGTTTTATGTTGTGGTTTAATGGGTAGTGTAACTCCATATGAGGCTATCCAAAGGGCTGCTATAAGCAAAATGGTGCCCAGTTATTATTTCTTGCCACTGGGGCAAGGATTTAAGGAATGGGCTTAATTGAAGGTGTGGGGAAAAAACTAAACTTGGCATTGGGAGGGATTTCCTAGATGAGCAATGAACTTGTCATGGGAGGGTGTGGAGGCCCCACCACTGGAGGCTTTTAAAAAATAGCTTAGTCAACTTGGGACTAGTGTAGGTACATAGCCTAGTGGATAAACTGTTGAACTCGGGAGACCAGGCTTCAAATCTTGTCTTGGCCATGAACTTGCTAGGTGGTCTTGAGAATGTTCTCTCTTAGCCCTAGTTTTCTATCTGTAAAATAGGGAATAATGTTGTGAGGGTGATGTAATGAAGGATTGTACAGCACTTTAAACTCTGCAAGTGTTATAGAAATTATTATATGTGAAGTCTTCCTGCTTAATGGCAGGCGGTTGGTCTGGATAAACACCTTGTGGTTCCTTCCAGCCCTGTCATTCTGTGACTTTGCTTGCCCCTTGAGAGTTGAGCTAACCAGAAATAGTAAGATCTTAAAATAGGACTGGTGCTCTGTTTTCTGTTCTAGCAGCCCTGGAGATTAGGTCAGACTTGTCCTGCAGAGAAGAACTCTTCCCTAGCTTTTAAAATGCTATGCTTGAATACTAATCTACCTTGTAGTTCCCTCAAGTCAGGGTTTGTGAAAACTTTGGTACAATCTGAGCAGTCTAATCTTCCAGTGCCTAGCTACAGCTGTTCCCAATTGAACTTGAGACTAGATGGTCTGGAGCTTCCATTTTTAAAACTGTGTCCTACAGAAACCTCCAACTGGCAGCATGGGAAAAGAGAAGATCCATATCAACATTGTGGTGATTGGCCATGTGGACTCTGGAAAATCTACCACTACTGGGCACCTGATCTACAAATGTGGGGGCATCGACAAGAGAACCATTGAGAAGTTTGAGAAGGAGGCAGCTGAGGTCAGGCACAGCAATGTTGCTTTGAGCCAGACTGATTTGTGTATGTTGTTAATCGGGAAACAATCTGTTCAAACTAAATAAGATGTTAAATTGCATAAACCTGAAGAGTAGCTAAATGGAAACTCTTAAACATAATACCCATGGTTTAGGAAAGCAGAGTGGGGAGTTTCCATGGACCTCTTCTAAAATGAGGAGGGGAAAGCATGCACTTGAGGATAACTAGGAGAGAGGTCCATGATCTGGATCCTCCCACCTGCCCCTCTGAGCACACCCCAACTTCTGTCTGAAAGTTAGTACAAGTGCCATGGGCCAAAGTGACCCATGGGAAGAATAAGATTCTCCACCTATGATCCTAACAAGAACTCCTGTGTAATTGGTGTCTTCCATCTCAGATGGGAAAAGGCTCCTTCAAGTACGCCTGGGTGCTGGATAAGCTGAAGGCTGAGTGGGAACGTGGGATCACCATTGACATCTCTCTGTGGAAATTTGAGACCACCAAGTATTACATCACCATCATTGATGCCCCTGGTCACAGGGACTTCATCAAGAACATGATTACTGGTACCTCCCAGGTAAGGGCTGGCTTTGCTTGACGGTAAAGTGCCTTCAATCCCAATTCTTTGATCTCTGATTCAAGGTACCTTTCTAAAAGATCCCTTCCCCCATATGCTAGTGGGACATGCTAATAACCCTCTAACCTCCTGGCCTGCCTGATTAAAGGGAGGAAAAGTAGCTAGTCTTGTAGGTCCCTTCTGAAGCTCTGCTAAAATCTTAGCCATGTTGTCTCCTCTCCAGGCTGACTGCGCAGTGCTGATTGTGGCTGCTGGTGTAGGTGAGTTTGAAGCTGGCATCTCCAAGAATGGGCAGACCCGTGAGCATGCCCTGCTGGCCTACACCCTGGGGGTGAAGCAGCTCATTGTTGGGGTGAACAAGATGGACTCCACAGAGCCTGTCTACAGTGGCAAGCGCTACCAGGAGATCACCAAGGAAGTGGGGGCATATATCAAGAAGATTGGCTACAACCCAGCATCTGTGGCTTTTGTGCCCATATCTGGGTGGCATGGGGACAACATGCTGGAGCCCAGTGCCAAAGTAAGTGTCCTTGACTTCTTGACATGGCATTCTGAGAGAACAAGAATTTCATTCCATAATGGAGAGAAGTAGCAGAAGGCATGAGAGTGTAACATTCCCATGGAAGCCAATTCCTCAGCTTGGGGCATTGAGATTCTCTCTGAAGGGCATGGGCAGGAGCTGGTGGCTGCCTGGGCTTTAATTCGCAAGAATGGGGTTTAGTACTTGCCGGTGTGTTTAATTTTTCTCTGGTCCTGCTAGGCAGCAGAGCATACAAATGTCCAAGCTATGTCCTGTGTGGGCATTTGAGAGCCAAATGTCTTGCCTTAGCTGTCTCTTTCTTGGCAGATGCCCTGGTTCAAGGGCTGGAAGATAACTAGAAAAGATGGAAATGCTGCTGGCACCACTCTTATGGAAGCCCTGGATTCCATCATTCCTCCTTCCCGCCCTGTCAACAAGCCCCTTCGTCTACCTCTGCAGGATGTCTATAAAATTGGTGGTGAGTGGGAGTTGGAAAAACTCACTGGGTGTTGCAACTTATTAAATAAAAAGTGCTAGGCATCTCAACTGACCCAGTGTCTTGTCTTCCCTAGGTATTGGCACTGTCCCTGTGGGCCGTGTGGAAACTGGCTTAATGAAGGCTGGCATGGTCGTGACCTTTGCTCCCTGCAATGTGACCACTGAGGTGAAGTCGGTGGAGATGCACCATGAGGCTCTGGTGGAGGCGCTGCCTGGGGACAACGTTGGCTTCAATGTGAAAAATGTGTCTGTGAAAGACATACGCCGTGGGAACGTGGCTGGAGACAGCAAGAACGACCCTCCCATGCAGGCTGGCAGCTTCACCTCCCAGGTGAGCAGGGCTTTGGAAGGCCCTTGATAGTTCCAGAAGGTTATCAGTCTTCTAATAGTGTCCTCCTTTCCTTCTCTAGCTCTTTCCAGTGCTAGTATGGCTGCACACTTCATCTTGGCCTTGAGTTGCACTTTGTCAAAGTGGCATTAATTAGAGGTGGATTTCTGGAGAACCCAAGCAAACTATGGCTCCAGATTTTGGTGAGGGGTGCCAGGTTATTAGAATGGGTCTCAATCTAACTTTCTGTAGACTGAGCTGAAGCAGAAGTTCATTCTTGCTAATTTCAATGAACTTGATTCTCCAGTAAGCAAACAACAAACTTGTGTTCCCTGCATCTTGTACCCTGCATACCATGCCTTGTTTTGGTGGCGTATGGATAGTACAGAATTGGATATTACCATGTAGTAACGGACTAGATCTTAACAGGAACAGAGTCCAGTGCAGAGGCGTCACTAGGGGTGGGCTGACCAGACTGGAGCCCTGGATGTTTTCCCTGGAGCCCCGGATCGCAGGCTGTGCAGTATTGAAACTGACTCGGCGAGTCAATTTCAATAGGTCCTTACTGCACATGTCTCAGGTGCCTGCGCCTCTCTAGCTGCCCAGCATGTGTGCGTGACTCCTCCAGCTGATCCATGCTCCCGCAGCACCACATGTGGTGAGCTGGTGCTGCTTGAGCCTGCACTTTACGGGGAGAAAAGGCGTGAGGGTGAGCAAGGCAGCCGCAGCTGTATGACTGGCTGCAGCACACGAGGAGCAGCTACTGGGTCTGAGTGGCTGGACACTCACTTCCTGCTGCGCTTGTTGACCCGGTGAGGTGGTGACCAGCCCTGTCGAGCAGGCAGCCTGCCTGTAGCAGCAGAGAGAAGAAGCAGCTGGCTTCAGATTGATCCCTCCTGCAGCCCTGCACATTTCCAGGACTGAAGAGTCTGTGAAAGGAACCCAACTGCTCTGAATCCTGGGCCAGGCAGGTAGGTGCTTGGGGTGGAGGGCTGACACTTCCTTCCCCTCTCCCCAAGCACAGCCAGTGACCTGGCCTGTCCCTCCTTCCTGCCACTCTTGTGATCCAGCAGGATGGGGGAGAGCAGCAGGGGAGGGATGGAGATCCCAGAAGAGCCAGATCCCCTTCCAGGGCTAGCCCCAGGCACGTGGAGCTGCACATGATCCCGCTACCAGCTGGGGCCCCACGCTTGGATGGCTGGGCAGCAGGCTGCAGCCAGCTTCTCGCCCAATAGGTGGTTCTGCCTCTGCCTCCTAGTTTACAAACAACTCCTCCCCATGGGAGTGATCAGAACGTTGTTACCTTGTAAAGAAGGTTCTTTGAGATGGCTACCAACATTCTCACAACTGGGTTGTGCATGCTCACCCTAGTAAAATAATAGACCACGTGATAGTCTTGAGCTCCTCTAGTATAAAAAGCACTCTCCTCCTCCACACACCCCACCCCCAGATGACAGTTCCTTCCAACCCTTTCTAGAAATATAAGGAAAAAATTCCGTGCAGGGCTGGAAGGGTGGGTGCAGTGAGAATGTTCGCAGCCATCTCAAAGAACCTTGTTTACAAGGTAGCAACCTTCTGTTCAAGTGGCTCCTCAAGGTCATTTTTACATGGCTCCACCGGGTGGGGGTCCATGGGCCCAACCCTGCATGGGCAGGGCATGCACACGGCCTCACACGCACCCCCACTCATCCACACCCATGGAGTAGCTGCCTTTTCACCTGGTTGCTCCATGCATGGAGACAAGCGGGGGGGTGAGTGAGGATGTGTGTTAGGCGGGCACGTACTCCCACTCACCATGGGCGTGTGCACCACGTTGTTCACATGGGGTTCCCCACCCATGAACACACAGAAATCTGCATGTTCATGGATGGGAGAGGCCCGTGTAAAAAGGTCCACTTTCTCACAACCGTCTTACTTGTATTACCTTAGGTAGGAATTTACGATGTAAAGCTGTATATATTCTATCTTGGAAAATCTGCAAATATGGTTCTGAGATTATTATAGCTGCTATTTCATTAACTCTTCTTAATGAAGTTATTGCTAACAGGAATACTGTCTTTAAAGGCTGCACCCCATAGCCAGTTCATTTGCGCCCCCCCATATAATGAATTCACACTGCCCCAGGGGTGCAAATGAACTGGTTGTATATCTAGAATGTCTCTTTGCATGGCATAATACACTTAATAGGCTGCCTTTTGGGATGTCTTGTGTGTTTGATTGTGGCTTGGCCATCTGGAATTTAGTGCTCCGCATGTGCTTTATTACTTGCTTTCTACTTGTGGAATGCTTGTAGCTGGTTTTGGGAGGGGGGGACGGGGACGGACACCCAGTTGTAAACCATCATTGAGGGTGCAGTGAGCACAGGCAACCTCCATCTTGAAGGGTAAAAGTGCCTTTAGAGTTAATGCACATGCATACGAGTCAGGCACCCCCCCACCCCCGGCAGTGCCTCTTTCAGGGGCTTGTGCCCAAGCTACTTTTTTTTTTTTTTTTTTAGAACCTAAAAATGCCCCTGGTCCAGTGGTGCTTTAAAAACTAATATTTATTAGTGCATGAGCTTTTGTTGGCACAAGCTGACTTCCTCAGTTGCATGGAATGGATAGGCAGACTAGATCTTGGTGTGCCTCACTTGAATAAGGCTACAAGTTCATAACAGCTTGTCTGAAAGAGAATGAAGAGCTCTTCAAAGAGTATACCCTAGCACTATAGATATGCTAACAAAGAATGTTAAAAACAAGGTGTGAACTTTTTGTCTCGATGTAATAGTGCCTTTTACAGGCCTAATCTGTTGCCCTCCTTCTTGGTAATTACTGTCCCATGGAATTCCTACTGAATCTATAGAGTTTGGCATGATGGACAAAGATGAAAAAGGTCAACAAAATAATACTAGCTGAAGCTACATCAAGATGGCTTCTGGAAGTAGTAACAGCCCCTGTTTATATGCCAACATGTAAAATTTGGATTTCAGCATTTTGTCGTCCACCTGTTCCAGTCAAAACACAAGATCTTCAGATTACTGAATTGAGATGCATAACCGAGGGTGCTAGTCTTCCCTACAGAGCATCTTGTAAAAACACTTGTAAGCAACGTTCGGAAGTCTGTCTGGTAGCAAAGCAATTGAGCCAAGACTGAAATGCAGAATTTAGGGACTGCCATAACCTAAACTATTGCACTAGTGACTATATTACCGCAGCCACCGTTTTTATTTAAATTAAAAAAGTCTTGGGGCTGGGACTATCTCTTGTCTTGCTTGGTGTGAGCTACTCTTGCTGGGAGAGTGTTATGCCAGGAGCTGGGTGCTTGGTAACTGCTGCCTGGAGAGTGCTGTGACTTTCTGGTGCTGGGAGTGAGTGAGTGGGAGTAGACAGAACTGATTGTGGAGACTTCACTTGCTTCCCTTCTCTGCCTTCCCCCCCCCGCCCCGTGCACCGGCTGAGTGGGACAGAGAACCCTGACTAATTGAAGGCTACTGTGCCAAAGACGGGACCACATCATACAGGGCTTAAAAACCGTGCAGTTGGCGCTGCGCCATTGGCATGCGCCATGGCAGCGCACCTAAGGGCTGCGCAGTCTGGGCCAGGGCCTTCCCCTTGACCTTGTTTGGTGAGTTATGGTGCAGAGAGGAGCAGAAGGTCTAACTTCCCTGCATCAGCGTCTGAGTTTCCACATTTAAAACAGCCCAAGATTGTGGATTTTGTCAAGAACATGTCTGTTACCTGGCATATACTGGCCATTCCCACCTCTTAATAGATTTGACAGCTTGATTCTTGAGGATGGCGACCTGGGTGCACATTGCCCTATTAATGAAGAAGCTACAGAAAGTCTGTCGAGTGATGTATCTTATAAGGTACTCCGTTAGCACTGGGGCTAATTGCCCTGGGACTGATGTACTCAGTAACGGTGTAATCAGACTTGTATGTTCAGATCGGAGTCCATTTCCTCCCTGTATGGTGGTTTTTACAAAATGGGGTGATGCTTTGCTTTGTGTTAAAGAAAAATTGCAGCGGGTGATCACTGAATTGGGTGGCTGCCTGCAGAATGATGATCAGTGTGCGAGTAGATCAGCGACCCAGCCAGAGAATGGGTATATTCCACACATCATAATAGGACTAATGTTGCAAAATCACCGCTTTCAAGAACCCAATTGCTAGCAGGGAACAGATCGTCTAGACATAGAAGGATGAGGGTAGTGAATACAGCAATCTGGATTAACACTAGATCCCTGTGGAATGGGGTTTTCCCTAACTGGGAAACGAAGCCTATGGTGGCGCATAACATTTCGTTTCTAACCGGGGTTAAGTTATGACCCGAGGAAACTAGTAGAATTGTTTTCCTTTAAGCAGCAGACTAATGGCTTGTGTTTTTAAATTTTACTTCCATAAAGAAGATTGGGTTCTGAAATTATTTCAGGATTGCCGTTCGCTCGAACAATGGGGTGTATCTATTGATAGGTTTTTCTTCTATTTGCAGGCTAATCCAACTGGCACATTTAACAGTAGACTGAGCCAGGCCACACCCTTGGGTGGGGTGGAGTTGGTTGACAGGGCACTTTCTAGCTCCCCCGAGATCCGGATCGATTCCTGGAGCAAACCCAATGGGACTCAGTCTCAAGTGGGGGGATTCTAACAAGTCTGAGGTTCCTGATAATAGCCTAAAGACCTCACCAACAATTGACTCGAATGCCCAATTAGATGGTAATGAGCCCTTCGGGGCACTGAAGATAGTCCCTTACAACCAGGATAGGTTTGAAGCTTTTTGATTTATGCTCAAACAAAACTTTCACCGATGTAGATGAGGTCGAGCTGTTAAGTACTTTTGATGCCATGTCTCCCTTGGAGCAGGACTTGTTCCTGGGGAAGCTGCTAGCCATTCGGGACAAGCTGGTATGCAAGACATTGGATTATAATAGTACCATGGGTTCCCATCAGGCTTGTCATGCACTGGCTCAGCTAACAGAAATGAAAGAACTTGCCCCCAGTGAGAGAGGTTCTCCGCATCATGCGAAAGATATTAGGGCTGATTCTGTGGAGGCAATTGCTTGTGTAGAAAAATCAAAGGGTGGGGCTGCTCTTGATTTGGAGAACTCTCTGCATGGCAACCTGGATATGGCCTTCTCACAGGGAGACAAGGGATTGAGTCAGGGGTACGTGGCCTGACAGGAGGTGGTAAATCTTGTGGATCTCAGGAGTGCCCCCCCAAGAGAATTAGGGGATGATAGGGTTGGTATTGGTGGTGGTATTTTTGGGATGTGCAATTTACCAGCCCCTCTCAATTTGGCAAGGGATAACCTAAGGCCAGTTGATGACAGACGAGGCTGGCCAGGAACTGAGGGATTGGATAGGGGGTGACTGGGGTTTGGGCAGTTGCCAGATATTCTGGGGTTTAAATCTTAAAATTGTATCCTAGAATATAGTAGGGTGGTCCTGGCTATGGAATCATGAGGTATGGGACTTCCTGGATGCATTCAACATCCTTTGTATCCAGGAGTCCTGGCTCGTGGATGCCGCCGACATCCTTATTCCAGGTTTTCATGCTTGGGATGTTCCGCAGTCAGGACTGCACAACGTGGCCAGCTTTCGGGAGGGCTTCTTACCCTTCTTAAAAACACTTTGCAATTCTCTGGCAGATTGCTAGAAAACCCTCCTGGGAACGTTCTTGCGGTGCTGTTTTCATTGGAAGCAGTCAGTGGAGTGATTCTGCTCAATGTTTACATCCCCCCCCCCCCCCCTCTGAAATCGGCATGTGATATAGCTTACTGGGAACAGTTAAGTGACTATATAGATTTTGCTGGGAAATGAGGAAATTTGCTTGATTAATGTGATCACCAAGTTCTAGGCCAGATATTTACTTGGCAAGTTGGAAGCTTGGGCCAGGTTGGCAAATTTATTTTCCAGAAGAACAGGCGGGCTTCCGGGTGGGACATTCTACGATTGATGATACTTAGTCATCTAATGGAGAAGTATGAGAGAATCAGGAAAGTCAGTTTATAGCTTTCTTGGACTTGCGTTTGGCCTTTGATCTCCTTGATAGTAATATTCTCTGGGATAAATTATTCAGTACCAATATGGATTGGAGATTAGTATGTTTTGGTACATTTGTTGTATACCAGCTCGGCTCTGAGGGTGCGGGTGGGCAATGATGGTTGACTCTCAGATCAGGTTCCTGTGACCAATGGGGTAAAGCAAGGCTGAGTCCTTGCCCCTTTCTTGTTTAATTTTTACATAAATGGGATAGTGGCTCTAGTGACCCGGGATCACTGCCTCCCTGCAACGGTTTTGGGGCAGCCTCTTGCAATCCTCCCATATGCCGATGACATGGCAATCTTGTCACCTTCTGGCCTGGGTCTGAGGAGAACATTGTCAGCAGTTGGCCAATTTTGTGCAAGTATGCATCTCTTCATTCATTATCAAAAGACTAAAGTGATAGTAGTGGGCCGGTGTCCTAGGAGGTATAGGTGGATCCTTGATGGGGTTGAGCTTGAGCAGGTTTCTGTATATTCTTCTCTGGGACTACATTTTGCTGATCTTAGCTGGCAGAGGCATATTGAGATGGCCAGGCTTAAATTTCAGCAGACCTAGGACTGCCTACTGAGATTTTGGAGGCTCTATGGTGGTAGACTGGTGGCGCCAGCATTGAAGCTTTTTGATGTGAAATCCAGACCGTGTGCCCTGCATGAAGCCGAAATCTGGGGCCTGGCTTCTGTTGAGGTCCTTGAGTTACCTCAAAATCTGTTCTTGAGAACCCTGTTCGCAGTGCCGAAGTGTGTTCCCGCTTGTCTATTGCAGCTTGAAAACAGGACCTTGCCTATAGAAGTTAAAGTCATGGAACCAACTGGAAGGCATGTCAGAGGATAGACTACCTCGTTGGTGCTACGATGAGGCCAGGGCATGGTCCTCCCCGCACTCATGGAGTAGTAGGGTGATGAGCCAGCTAGCTCAATCTGGGCCTTTCCCTGGAGATGTTCAATTCTATCCCTCAATGCAGTAGAAAGAGACTTATACAAAAACAGCTAACAGACCAAGCAGTACAGTTGGATTTAGGGGAGATGTGAATATTTAAGAGCATTCCATTATATAAGTTCAAGCTCATTATTGGGCCCGAGCCATATTTAGACTGGAAGATCCTGGCTTGCGTAGAGCTTTTACTCTCTTGAGGTTTGATCTACTACCTACCAAAGTGTTGATAGGGAGGTGTCATGGAATACCTTATGAAAGGAGACTATGTTCCTGCAATTCAGGATGCATTGAAGATTTATTACACACTTTATTTGCCTGTCCCCTTACACAATATGCAAGGGAGCTATTTCTCTCTCCAGGGCTCTTCTTGATCATATTCCTCCACTACTCAGTTGCTGGTATCCTTTCAACTGCTAAAGCTGCCGACCTTGTAGTCAGCTTGGCTTTGATGACCCGTGAGCTTTGCAAGCGTAATTTTTGAGTTCTATTTGTCTCCTTGGCAGGCTACATAGCTCATGTCAGCATTCCGCCATAACTTATGCGTTTGATGAATGGGTATCCTTGGTCCAATGCTTAAGTATATTGTGTATCCTGTATCCCCCATGGTTTTTTTGTACCTGAGATTTTATTTAATTTTTTTTCTCTTATACTGGGACATGGCAAAAGCTAGCTCCTACAATAAAATAAAATATTATATTATCTTGTCTTGCTGTATAGCAACATAACAGCTTCCCATGGTGACTAAATTCCCATGCAGACCTGGGAGGAAAGGGGGATATAAAATGTCCTACCTTACAGAGCACTTAGCTGCACTGCCTATACATACTCTAGAAGCTGCTCTGACATCTAAGCTCCATTTGCCTAAATCAAACATCTGCTGCTATCCCATTCTTACGTAGATTATATATAGTGTCTCTCTTCATGTAGGTCATTATCCTGAACCACCCAGGCAAAATAGCAGCTGGCTACTCCCCAGTGCTGGACTGTCACACTGCTCACATCTCTTGCAAGTTTGCTGAGCTAAAGGAGAAGATTGACCGCAGATCTGGCAAGAAGCTGGAGGACAATCCCAAGGATCTGAAATCTGGGGATGCTGCCATTGTTCAGATGATCCCTGGAAAACCCATGTGTGTGGAGAGCTTTGCAGAGTACCCACCTCTTGGTAAGATTAGGGCTCTCCTGGGGAAAAGTGAAATTGCATCTGCTCACTGATTCCATAGTTTGATGGTGCATCTCCTAAAGTGTCCTGCTACAAGACCTTTTTAAAGGGGAGGATTTCAGGACACTCATTGGCTAGAGTCCAGTCTCTGGGGCTGAACTGTTCAGTGTAGTATTGCCCAGTGAAATGTCCACACAAGTTGCAACCAGTGAGCTTTTTATGCCAGAAGCTGCAGACTTGCAACTACATCACCACAGCCCAATTGAGGCAGGCTCAATTAGGTTTCCCCAAGCCATCGGTCATTGCTATAGCTATATTGCAAACATCTGCCTGCACAACCCTTGAAGACTCTATTCTGTGACCATAGATGGTGGCAGCATAGAAGTCAAGTCAGGATTAATTGACCCACCATATGGGGTCACAACTTGATTTGGGAACTTTTGAGTTAGCTATGGCCCATTTTAAACAACTCACCCACTCCTGCACTGGACTGTGTGTGTGTCATTTGAAAGCAGCAGCGGGTGGGGTGGACATGCATGCTCCTGTGTAACATGCACCTCCGTCCCCATTGCCCCTGCACAGAGCAGCTAGAACAAACAGGTTGCTCCATTGGGGGGGGGGGGGGGAGATGGGTGTGCACCTGTGGACACCACCCACCCTGGCCGCAGCCTGTTTAAAAAGGGCAAAGAGTTGACAAAAGTTTTATATGATCCCAGGGTAAATGTGTTCAAGGTATAATTGGCCCCAACCATCTAGCATGTAATGCCACTGCTGACCACTTCCCCTTCTCCTGATAGGTCGTTTTGCTGTTCGTGATATGAGACAGACGGTGGCTGTTGGTGTAATCAAGGCTGTTGAGAAGAAAGCTAGCGTAGCTGCCAAAGTGACCAAATCTGCTGTGAAAGCCAGCAAGAAGTGAACAGTGGAACCCTTCAGCCACTGACCACCCTCTAGACCTGTTCTGCAGCTTGCCAGGTGTGGGCATCAAAATGCACAGGAAATGTTTGGAGGAAAGGAACTTTCTGAAGCTTGTGGCTTCTTTTTTTTTTTTTTTTCTTTGGTTTTTTTCTGAGGCTGAGATCTTTCTGAACAATGTCACTTGAATAAAACTGCACTTGGAAAGTGGTGGCTCTAGAGTGTGTGGGTGTGTTCCTCTGTCATGTTTGTAATAGTCTTCTCTAAAAAACCCAAGTTCTGCAATTGCAGGGTCCAGGCCCCTCAGCCGTACTTTATTATTATTGGCCCTTTTTCCACTTTCTGAATCTGGCCCAGGATCCAGTTGCTGCATTGTCTTAAAATGATGGCACTGAGGGCAAAGAAACAGATGAGGATGGGTCCATGGCCCCTCACTAACTTGAGTGCATTTCTGTCGGGTCTGTGGTGATTGTGCCTAACTTTCAATGTGGCTTATGTAGGGAATCGGCTTCTCCACTACTGCACGGTGAGGTTCTGAGCAATGCTGACTGCATGCTAATTGGGAAGAATGGTCCCTGGCCTCCAGGAGCCATAAAAATGTGCCTGTCACCAGCGATGCTGTTGGTCCCCTCAGGGTTCTAGGGGGTTTGGGAGTGACAGTTTGAAGGGAGCAGTTGGTGAGCTCCTGAGGAAGGCAGTGGTGCAGTACTACTGTGAATACCTGTGTTAAATTCACATGTAACAGGAGAAGAGGTACAGTCTGAAACAGGGGTGGGGAACCTCCAGGGGCCATCTTGAACATTAATACCAGCTCAGAGCCACATAGAAGATAGGGGTATAGCCAGGAAGAGGCAGCTCCAGACCATGGCTTTGTCCTTGATCCTTGTACACATGCTCATCTCATCTGCTCCCTTACCCTTGAGTTCAGTCGGAGTGGCTGGGAGAAGGAGCTAGAGCCAGGAACTTGAAAGGGGCCAGAAAAAAGGGCTGCATTTTGACCCCTACCCAGGGGTTGAGGTTTCCCAACCCTCCTTAAAGGACAAGGGGGGTGGGGGAAATGAGCTGGGGAGCACAAGGCGCCAGAACAAACACCCACCCACACACACCCTGAGGTCTTTACTGCATTTGTGGGTTTCAGTTCTGAAGGGATTTCCTCACCAGGCAGTCCCTCCAAAGAAGAGGTGACTTGGGTATGGTGCAGCAAGCCTTTGGGAATGCTAGTCATTTTCCCCATGGTGCAAGTGGCTAGCTCAATAAATCCCGTAAACAGAGGCTGGTGCTTTTGTAGTCTTGAGGGGCAGCTGTATCCAGATGATGCTCAAGAAACTCTGTGGCCCGTTAGGCTGGTGCAGCTAAGGCACAACAGTCTGGGACCTACAGTACACAAAGGAGTGACTGTAGCCAGCACATCTGATCACCTTTTTGACTTTCCAGCTCAATGGATCAGGTACCCATTCACAACTGGGGAGACTGGAGGTGGTTATCCAGTCAGTGTGATCCCAAATGGGACTTGAACCACACCCTTTAGGGATGAAGTTGGGCTTAACCACTTGGCTATCATGTCTCTCAACAGGGGAGGGGATTGCTCTTTCTGTAATAGAGGTGGCAGTAGCAGCTAACCTTTTTAGAATGACTCTGGTGAAGGGAATGCTTCACTGCTAGCAGGATGCTTATCTGTTCACTACTGGAAATGATTTGTAGTACCTAGATGGGGTGTGGCTGCTCAGGCCTGTTGCCTAAATGTATCCTGTGCCTTCTTGCCAGATCCCTCCTCTTCCGCCCACCACACATCCTATCTCTGCTCCTTTTGCCCTTCTTTCCCCACATTAAACGTTTTTGCTACTTTTGTCTCTTCTTCTCTCTTCCCCCCCCAAATACTCCTGAGGGCCTTACAGGTAAGGACTGGATCTGGCAGCCAAATCTAGGAATTGGGAAGGGTCAAATGAAACCTGGTGGCTGACCTTATTTGGGTTCAGGGTTCCCCACCCTTGTGTAGTAGTAAACACCCCCTAATGTGCTTACTACACTAGGTACTGTCTTTTGTACTGTTGCTTTCTTGTGTCTGAACCACTTCACAGAAACAGAGCAGCTAGCTCGGATTCTAAATCTTTAGCATGGATTCCTCATCCCAGTCCAATACAACTTGCTGTCAAGGCCATTTCTCCCTGGCAGACTGTTTATTGCTAGATGCTTTAGTGAGGGTTTGTGCCTGTTTAGGAACAGGGTAGCTGTCTGGTACTGTCCCTCTGGAACTTCTTGTAGCCAGATGTGGGAAGGGGTTTGTGTGGAACTTTAAGCTCTTCTTTAAGGAAATGGGTTCTTCTAGCACAGTTGAGGTATGGATTAAAGGAAACTTCCCCCATCTTCTGAACTAGGGAGGCCTCCTCTCCAGTAGGGGGAAAAACTCCAGAGTTTGCTGGAGATCGGGGTGGGAATTAACTGCCTACTTGAGTCCACTTCCTAGATGGAGCCAAACGCTAGCTGTGCAGCATCAAAGAGGTAGGTATAGTCCCCTCTTACCTGTGATTTCTCTAAGGGGAAACCTCTAAACTGAATCCTCCAATGCCCATAGGTGGCTTTTGTACTAGCCATTGCCAAGAGTTACACACATGCCCTAAGGCAGATGCCTCTAACCCCCTTGCTTCTCAAACAGGGGATGCCCACCCCCAGAGATCTGTGTGTGGAAGGTATTCTTGTGGGGAGTAAGCAGGGTCTCAGCTGGCAAATGTCTAACTTCTCTCTGACTGAATTAGGTAGAAACTCCAAAGTAATATGGGGGGGGGGCAGCAAAGAGTCAAAGAGCAAGGTGTTTGGGGGGTGGCAGAGGTGATTGGGGGGGGGGCAGCTCAGTTGCCACTGCCAAATGGAAGGGGGTGGGTGGATCAAAGAAGTTCAAGAACCACCACTCAAACTGGTGGAGGAAGGCTCTGTAAAAGTCAGGCCTTACAGTCAACAGTGAGTGTTTTTAAGATGCGACAGGTTCTAGCCGTCACTGTGACCAGAACTTGACCTGGATCCCAACCATGGTGTGGACTAGCCTGGGCTGTGACTCAGGGATTTCTCAGTCATAGCCTGGGCTAGCCTCACCACATTTGGGAGCCAGACTGGGCAAACATCTGGCAGGTGCCTTCGGGCATAACCATGGCACTGTTTTAATCTACGCAAAAGCAGATTAAACTGTGTTGCGTTGCCATCACACCTGAAAACACCCAGTGTAATTAGGGACAGGGACAGGCTGTGCAGCTGCATGAGGGCCTACCAGTTGGGGTGGGGAAGGGAACCTCCACTCCCTGGTGCAGCTGCACCCCCTGCTATGGGGAGAGGGGGCCATTCCATCTTTGCACCAGGGCCCTTTGCACCCTAGCTGCATCCCTGCCAAGGTAAGACAGGAGTCTTACCTTAGCAGGTGCCCAGAGTTCATTACTAACCTGCATTCAGTCACCGTTTAAGGGTTAGGCTGTACAAGGTACTGGCCTTCTGCCACGTAAATAGCCCCTTCAGATGCTCCTCTTAACACTGAAGCCAAGCAAAAAAGGTCAGTCATTTGTTGACAGATGAACTTAAGACATTCTCAACCAGAGCAATGAAAGTCATAGAGAATAAAAACACAGCACCAGTGCAGCGCTGTCTGATAAACACTGAGATGAGGGGGAAGGTTAAGAGGGAGGACCAAATTCAGCCATGGTGTAACTTGCTGGAAGTCAGTGGTATTACACCACAGCTGCCTTTTGGGCCCTGTACAGATAGCCATTAAATTGTTCATCAGCTAGCTGTGATTGAGTATTAATGAGCAGGGCTTGAATTATAAGGAAAAAGGTAGGGCGGCCTTCAGTGAAATCCTGGCCCCCTGTAACCTTCTAAAGCCAGTAGCTGAGGGGGCTGTTTTTTTTAAAAAAAAAAAAGAAAGTAGGGGGGCAGGGCCCCTCTGGCCTCCCTGTAATCCAGGCAGTGCTAATTCAGATGCAGAGCAAGCCTATCTGCTTCCTCCTTATCCTGGACAGTTTAACAGAATAGAACACAGACCCTTCCTTGGAAAGAAGCTGCATGTTTGCAGGAGTAGGCTTGTAGGGGAATTGAAGCCAAATCTCCATGGTAGGGTGGGTAGGGAACTTTTTTCCTTTGGCCTAGATTCTGCTGCCTACCAGCGGGCTGTACCCATAGAGATATTGACCTACATCATCTGGAATCTTCCTAAATGTTCGTGCTTAATCCATAGAGACCCAAGTTATTTCAGTGGCAGACCAACAGCATTATCTGAGATGGCAAGGAAGAGGGATTTGCAGGGCATGGGTGCCAAAGCAGCTGTAGCATGTGGACTATGGAGAGAGAGAGAGATGGTTGTGGTTATGAGATGCTGGGGAGGGCATGCTGAGACAATGCATGGCTGGGCACAGGAAAGTCCAGGTCATGAATATGTTATGAGAATTTAGACCCTACACTGCCCTTGTCTTGTTTTTAAGCTGAAGGAAGGTAGGTTTAGATTAAATATTAGGACGCAAGCTGCCTAGGGAGGTTGTGTTGACACTTCTTTGGAGGTTTTCAAGAAAAGACTGGGCAGGCATCTCTCAGGGGTAGGAGGTATCCTGCCTCAGGGCAGGGAGTTGAACTAGATAACCCATGAACTCCCTTCCAACTTTACGGCTTTATGATTTTATGCTTTTCCCTTTACTCTGAGCATGTTCGTTTTAGCACTTGAGAGCAGAGGGTAGATCTGGGGGCTAGATTGAGGAATTGGAAATGGGCAAAAAAAGCCAACAACCCAGCAGCTGGCCATATTTGGTCTATAGGCAGGAATCGTCTCTCTCCACCCCAATTCTGTGCTTTACAATCAGTTACACAATGTGGCCCAGAGTCGGAAAAGGTGTCTAGGTCTTTGTGGATAGGTGGAAGGCTATGCTATGCCAAGTTCTTGGATTCTACTGGGTGTAACACAGGAGTAAGGTGAAAAGCTGTGAACTGGAGAGGAGTTATAGAAGAACAGGTACATCTTACAATCTCCAGTGGTAGGTAGGAATACCAGAGCAGAGGATAGAGTTTTATACAGGGCTTCAGAGTACCATACTCAGAGTTACTGCAAGGTACAAAACATCCTGATGTATTGCGTGCAGTACAGACTACAAACTCAAAATGGTAGTGTAGGAAAAGGTCAAATGATGAACATGGCGTCATCACATAATATTCTGAGCCATTCAGTTAACCCCTTAATAACCACTTTACTACACAGAAATCAAAAGGGCTATGGAGAAGAGGGTGTCATTTCTATCCATTTTTTTGGAAGTGAGGATGCTCATTTATGGTTTAATTTCTCTTTAATCCTTTCATTTCTCACCAGGAAGAAAACCTATCAGATTCACAATTCACTACTAGCTTTTCCTTGAAATCCTGTAGGATCCAAGCTCCAAAGCCCAGGTCGGACCTCATGCCCTCCACTCCATAAAATGCCAAGCGGGAGTGGTGGGGCAGGGAAGCTTTCTCAGAGGAAGGGCAGAGTGGGCGTAAGCAAAGAGTCATGTGACAAGGGGGTACAGCATGGTCAGAATGTGCTGCTCTCAGTAGAAGCAAACACCAGGATGAGGAAGCTGGGGAGAGTGGAGGCATCTGGCTCCCAAATTCAACAGTCCTCCCAGGAGACTCAGACACATGCCACCCGGAGCAGAGAAAAGATGAAAAAGCTCTTCAGGCAACCTACAGGTTGGTGCCTCAATGACCATTCAGAAGCATTTAAGCTTCTTTACAGTGTGCTAGCAGGACAAACTCTCTTGAGCAGGGTTGCTACCGGGAGACGCTGGGTTCTGATGTGTCTGAGCTTTGGGGAAGCCCTGATTTTTCTGGGTTAGCCATGGGTGCCTATGGCTAACCCAGAGAACATCTGGGGGTGGGCCATAGGAACTATCCTGCCCCCCTTCCAACCCTTGCCCCAGCCCCTCTGACATGGTCCCATCCACCTCTGGGTTTCCTCTCTTGAGGACTTGTTCACAAGAATGCTTACTCTGAAACAATTACCCCTTTATCTCACTTTTAATTTGGATTATATTCACACAAACCTAGTTTAAAAAAAGTTGGTGATGATTTCTCCCCCCCCCCCCCCCCGGAATATGTACTCCTGATTAAAGAGTACGTGCTACTTACCCCCAGGGAATGAGGGCAATTAAAGCATGTTAAGGCACTTAATATCTAATAACCCAGTGGTTCACACAGTCGCTAACTCCCTGGTAGCCTCCCCTGGGTAGTGTATGCAAAACATGAATAAGCATTTGATAAGGTCCTTCATGAGAGACTCTTGAGGAAACTAAATACTAGATCTTTCTCTAATCACAACTGTTGAGCACCAGGCACATTGATAGTGCTGTATAACAATAAGAGCAGATAAAGATCCATGATCTCTGACACTTCTCTTTAGGAGACCTAAAGATGGTCTATTCCTATCCTACTTCCACAAACCTGAGTGATAAAGCAGGGACCTCAGCAGCAGGAGGTTCTCAAGACTGGAAGAAATATAGCCTTGAACAGATGAAAAAGAGGGCACATTTGAAGCAGCTAGACAAAGCAGCTGACCTTCTTAAGAACTTCCTTGGGCACTTCATTAGTTACCTGCAGGAGTGTCCTGAGAGACCCTACTTCAGAGAGGTCAGAGAACTGAATCCAGGCAGCAGCAACGAATATGAAAAGGTAGCACAGAGTGCCTCAGCAGTGGGGGTAGCCCCTAGGCTAGGGATAGAGGGGTATTGGAGAAGGGAGACAGGTGAAGAGACAGGATCGGTATCAGGACCTAGCCTGCCCTGTACTGTCCATTGGTCAAGGCAAGAGACAGGGTCGTTTGACTAGGCTGAGTTAGGAATCTGAGTGTCCAGGAGCTGGTTGACAGAGCCCAAATCGCAGGTCAGAAATTGAAAGCCCGAGTATAGTGCCAGGTTGTGAACCAGAGAGTCATATCAATCAGACAGGGTGTGTTGGCATGGAACTGAAGGCAGCCTAGGAAGGACTATTATCACAGGCCAGGAACTGCTTGTGTTGTTTAGATGGTTCCTGTTTCTTGTGTGGACCTTATATGGAGTAGGGCAGCCAATGGGTAGTCAGGTGGGACCAAACAATCAGGAATGAGTAATATAAGACAGTCTGCAGTTATGAAAGCCCAGCTTCTGAGAGCATATATGGCAGCCCTGGTGGTAATATTCAAGGAGCCTATGGTCTGGATTCAACTCACTTCCACCACGCCCGGTCACTGGGGCGGGGCAGATTAAAGCAGAATGCAAAAGAGAGATGTCAGTCAGAAACAGGTGGAAAGGGGAGGGCTAGGCCTGGAAAAATCCAACAGCACCCCAATAAGTGATGATTGTCCATAGCCCTTTTGCCCAGGCGAGTTTGACGTGATGCTCAGAATGCCGCTTCCAGATTATATTCAGCACACTGAAGTTGAAGGCTACAATGGGTTGTTCTACACCCTGACACTGTTGAGAGAGACCCGCAGCTTCCCAGCTGCCTTCCTGCTGAGCGATGGACAGACTGTTTCCCCTGGGAAAGTCATGGAAGAATTCTGGAAGCATGTAGATCAATTCATCAAAGTGTTCTACTCAGGTGAGGTCCTATGGTGGCCCAGCTCCCCCTTTCAGTACTCATTTCTCCTCTAGGCCTGAGTTGCTCTAGTCTGAGACAAGCAAACTTGGGTTTCACTAGTGACCTAAGAGGATCTGAACCCCAGGTCTCCAAAGGTAAAAGACCAAGTCACGAGCTAGGCCTGCCCATGTAAGAAGTGATGATGAGTGATGTGCAACTCAGTCTCCTGGAGGATTTGGTGGGTGTGGGCTCTATACACAAATGAGGCCTTTGATCAATGAATTTATCTTTCTAAGCTTTACCACCTGTCTGTCTATCTCAGTGCCTTTCCCAGATTGGCAGATGAGACTGGAGAAGAAGAAACCGAACTGCCCAAGGGTGACCCTTGTGATCCTGGATAATCAGGGTGCCAAATTCATGTCAGTTGACCTGATCCCTTCCCTGGAGTTCATTGGTAAATGGCCCAATATGGATGAGGAAGGGCTGAAGGCCCAGGAATTGTTGTGGAAGAAAGAAGAGTCTCATGTGACCCAGAAATTTTACTTCATTGCTAAACAGCCCCCAGGGAGAGAGAACAAAGGTAATTCTCCTCAGCAGACATGCTGAGCACCAAGGCCTCTTTGCCCACTAATGTGCTTAAGGAAGGAGTGTCAGGCTGGATGCCTGGGTAAGGGTGTAGTAATTTGCATCATGCAAATAAGAGACATCCCGAAACTCAGAGAACCCATGGGTTCAAGGGCCCATCACTTGTTTCCATAGTTACAACAGAGCTGCCCACCCTTTGTGTCCCAATAAGATGAAAGATGGGACATTAATCTCACAGAAGGAAAAACATGGAGAGTGGGTGGATAACAACTCTTCTCAGGAGATCAGATATATGGTGCTGAATAAAGGGCAAGGGTTGTATTTGTGTACTGAGCAAGGGGAACTATATCCCCAATGCCACCTCCCATTTCCTACTGTTTAAGTTCTGAAGCTATAACCTCTGCCTGGCATTCCCACCTGGGATGGGTATTCCCTGTTGTTCCAGAAGTGGAATAATGCAAGTGTGGCCTGGACAGGACAAGCTTTTGAAGAATTATGCAGTAAGGACTTGAGGAGGTGAGTTAGAAGACAGGAAGGGGACCCACAAGCAGTAGGTGGGTGAAGTCTCAATAGCCAAGAGATGGTGGCATGAGGGAAAAGACAGGAGCTCAGGCGAAGTAGTTAAGGATGCAGAGGAGCTCAGGCTAAGTAGTTAAGGATGCAGAAAAGCAGGGACCGTGTTCACTGCATTTCCCCTGTTGGCTGCAATAGGGAAAAATGCAGTAAACACGGGTCCCTGCACAAAAGCAGTGAAAGAGAGAGGGCATACAGGCAGGGCCAGATCCAGATATTTATTAATTTAGACTTATAGTCTTCCTTTTTCCGAGGACGTAAGGCAGAAATGTGCCACCTGTGCAACTGCAAAGGACCCCATGTGCAGGGCTAGCCCTAGAACAGGAGGGGCAAGAGGTAGACCCTGCAAGAAGTGCCTGCCCAGGGAATCGCCAGAATGACGGCAGTCCTGCTGTCACTCTGGAGACATTCCTGGGGCTCTGCAGCAGCCACTGGGAGGTTCTGGGGTACAGGGCCTCTGGGGGCAAGGGGCCACGGACAGAGGCCCCTGTCACCCCTGTCTAAGGCCAGCTCTTCCTATGCAATTGGGGCCCCGTACGTGGGGTCCATGAATAAACCTGAACGTGAGGGTGAGAAGCAGTCATGTGAATTATGGGCTCTCAGAGCTTCAAACGCTGGGAGCCCCAGATCATGGAGGGCCCAAGGCAATTCAGGAGGGTGGGGTCATGCCACCATTTCACACGGCATCAACTTCCCAGGATCCCACACTGGTCACAGGAACCTGAGGGGGATGCAGAGGGAAAGCAAAAGAGGAATCTTGCAACTGGTGAGGGGAGGTGTGAGGGAGTGACGGGACAGAGAGGAGAAATCCTAAGGGTAGGACAATGAAAGAACAACTGGGTGTTAACAAATGAGACCACAGCCCACTGGTGTCCAGATTTGTTCTGTGCAGCCCTCAGTCACATGTTTAGTAAACAGGCAGCCTGCTGCGTGTATTTCATGTGCGTTTGTGCAGGCCCCACTCAGACTCCATTCACAGATTTAGCATGACCAGCCTAATTGGTAGGTGTTCTCTGCCCTACTCCACCCACCAGTCCCCTCTCCCCCAAGTATCCCACCCCCTGTCATGACTTTCAGCTGCTGCAAACCATGGAAAGAAGTGTCCCAGCTGTTTCTCTCTTCTCAGCTATTCTAACTCGGGAAGGTGGTTCAGTGCCTGCTATCTCTGCCCACCCCCAGAGGTTCATACCTGGATTTATATCTGCCAGCACTTGGCAACTGCAATTAACCAGTTGCTATGCACATAAAGCTGAGCTTAAGTAGCAAATTGCATACATTATTGTGGGCCTATACTGAAAAGTGAAAACGAAAGTAAAAAATGAAATTGAAAGTTATCAGTCCTTCCATCCTCTCACCCAGTTTCTTGCATCCACAGTTCACAGTGGTGAACTGGCAGGAAACAGCACATAGTTTTATTGGGGTTTTGCCTTCCGTGGTGTTGGAAATCCCTCTTGGTCTGCATAAAATCTGCAGTCAAACATGCACCTCTTATAACCCCTTTCTATCCTCTTCTGCATCACCATACAGTGCAGATGGAAAATGTCCCCACTTGTGAGGACTTTCTACACTTCTTCAAGTGTCCAAACCTTGTATAGGGCAACAAGCTCCCCTTTGGTCACTTCACATTCCCTCTACACCGAAGTACTTGTTTTCCTGAAGATGTTAATCTCTTCAACCCAATCAAGGCACTCCTGGTGGCCTCTTGGGTGTCTTCTTGCTGTCATCAGGGCAGTGATGAGAAACAATGGCAAAGAAGGTCTAGCCCCTGTTATTGACAGCCTTACTTCTGGCATTGCACAAACCTCAAGGAAACACTTGCTTTTTTTTTTTTCTTTTTTTTTAATATAGTTTTCTTTATTTATATTCATTCCAAAATATCACAAATATTTCTTTCATTTTTGGGCTTTACAACCATCGCCCGTATTATATATAACATATTTCTGTATTTTGTGTAGTTTTATTATCTTCCCTCCCCCCTTTATTTCCTTCAATGTATTGGAGGTATATATATATATTTTTATTGTTCGTTCATACTTCAGTTCTTTTGGCATTTCAGATAATTTCTTTTTCATGGAGGTAATGTACTTTTCCATCCGGCCTTTTGTATAGTTGTAGAAAGTTCCATATCGAGGACCATGTAGCTACAAAGTTCTTCTGTTTTTTGTAGAAGTTTGCTTTTAATTTCTCCATTGAGAAGATGAACCACACTCTGTTGACCCATGCAGATTCCGTTAACCCTTTTACATTTTTCCAGTTTTTAGTTAATACATTTATACCTGCTAATATTAAAATTACTATCGTATCTTTATAATGTTGTATCATCTCTATTTCAGGATATACACCTAGTAGCATAAGTTCAGGTGTAAAGGGGATGTTACATTTGGTAATCGCCAGGATGTGACTATGGATCATTTTCCAAAATTTTTGTATATCTCCACAGCTCCAGCAGCAGTGTAATAATGTCCCCACCTCCCCGCACCCATGCCAGCATTCATTCGTTGCACTACCCCCGATGTTTTTTAACCACTCCGGGGTCCTATAATACCTTAGAATCAATTTCATTTGTGGTTCCTTCACTTCTAGTGATTGGGCTGACCTAAACATTCTCTGTCTTATCATTTCCACCTGTTCTTTAGACCATTTCTTGTCTAATTCTTTCGCCCATTTTTCCTCATAACCTGGATTCTTTGGGTACTGTATGTCCAGCAGTGCTTTGTTTATTCTAGATACCACCCCTTTATGTGGTCCTGGTCCCATTATTGCTAGCTCCAGTGGGTGACTTGGTCTTAGTAGGTCTTCTCTATGTTTGGGTATGTCTATTAGGTGCCTTAACTGTCTGTACTCTAGGTAATCTATCTGTGTTTGTACTAGATTTTCCAAATCTGTTTGTGCCATGAACTCCTCTCCATTATATAATTGTTGTATTTTATATATGTGTTTACTTTGTAATTGTTTCCCTAGTTTTGGTATTCCAGTTGGGTGTCTATTTAGTTGGTCTTTTATTGTCATCCATGGGGACGCTGTCTCCTTAAGTCCAATTTTTTTCTTGTTCTGTTGCCATGTCTGCCATGCTGTATTTGCAAATGGATGTTGTGTCCATTTAGTTTTGTCCCTTTCTTTTCCTAATATTATCTGCTCTCTAAATTCCTTAATGTTCAACATCTCTTTTTCTATTTCTACCCATGTTGTCTCCTTGTTATCCATCAGCCACTCCCTCACCCCCCTGAGCACCGTCGCTCTGTAATAAGTAATCAACTCGGGGCAACCTATTCCTCCTTTTAACTGATGTTTATATAATAATTTTTTATTTATTCGGGGTTTCTTTCCTTGCCAGACAAATTTCAAAACACTTTTTTCCATTGTCTTAAAGTAAGACCTTGGTATTTCGATTGGGAGCGCTATCAAATTGTACAATATCTTAGGTAAGATCATCATTTTTAGTAGGTTAATTTTCCCCATCCATGAAGTTGCCAGTGCATACCATGTTTCCATTTCTGCTTGTATTTTTCCCATGTTTTCTGCAAAGTTTGTCACATATAATTTTTTCAGATCTCTAGTAATCCATATCCCTAAATATTTGAATTTATCTTTTTCTATTTTAAACTGTAAGTTTCTTTCTAGTTCTTTTACCATCTTTTTGTCCTCTACATAAATCATGGCTGAGGATTTACTATAATTTATTGTATATCCCGATATTTGACTAAATTCATCTATCAATTTTACTAAGTGGTGTATTGATGTGCTTGGATCTGTGATATACACTAACATATCATCGGCGTATAACGCCAGCTTATGTTCCTGTTTGCCTATTCTCACCCCTTTAATTTGTTGCTCGCTCCTTATAGCAATGGCCAATATTTCCAGTACTAAATTAAATAACAATGGAGACAAGGGACATCCCTGTCGCGTACCCCTTTCTAATACGAACTGTTCAGTCAGTTCGCCATTAATTAGCAGTTGCGACACTGGTTTTTTATATATGGCTTGTACCCATTGCAAAAAATTACCAGCGAATTTCATTTTTTTCAATGTTTCAAAGAGACATTTTATTTCAATTTGATCAAATGCTTTTTGCGCATCCATAGACAGAATCATTGTTGGCATGCGTTGTACTTGGACAAAGTGGCATATGTCTATGGTTTTACGAATGTTGTTTGCCCCCATTCTATTAGGTATAAATCCTACCTGATCTGGGTGGACTAGTTGGGCAATAATATCCGCCAGTCTGTTCGCTATTGCTTTTGTAAAAATTTTGTAGTCTGAATTCAATAATGATATAGGCCTATAGTTTGAGCAGTCTTCTTTATCTTTTCCCTGTTTTGGGCATATTGTTATAATAGCTGCATTGAATGATGGTGGCATTTCCTTCTGCTGTGCAATCTGATTAGGAAACACTTGCTCTTGTTTGGATCCCACTCTCTCACTTTGTCTTGGGCTCCCACTGTTGCATTCTGCAGAACTTGGAACTGCAGCAGGGTTCCACGTTGTCTGCACTCTGCCATGCATACGTAGAACCCTAATGTGTGCATGTGCCACCCTATGCAGACTCCAAGGATGGGTCTGTCAGTTTCCTCATCCAATTGTCAGCAATGGCCAGTGTATTCATGAGTACCTAATTTCTCAGCCCAAGGGACCCTGGCCGGCCACAGCACCCGCATTTGAAATCTATTTGGCTTTGCAGGGCAATCTACCTGCTGCAGTGGTATTATGTCCCCTTATACTTGTTCCAAGCAAAAACTGTTACTTTTAAAAGATAAGAAATTTATGAGGAACTTTCAACCAATGGGTAATAGCATCCCAACCCTGCTTCGACATACATTCCGAGCACAGTGACCTTCAGTGCCTTACAGATCCCCTCCACCTGCCCGCCATAACTTAACATACAGTGGTCTCCCCCACCCGAGTGAAAAAATGGCATGCTTCCATGATGCTAAAATCTGCACTATTTTGTAGATACGTTTGCTTGTGCACTGATGTGGTTGTGACAGGAATGCCTATGCATTTTAATTGCCACCTGGACTGACAGTTCAGGTGCATGTACGCACACACAACAGAAGCTTGGTGAAAAGTTTTTCACGCAATAGCTGACCTGTACTGCCACATGACCAACATCAGCCAATAAGAGCTCATGCATGGTGCACCGCTATTACCCTAGCACCACATGACAAAAAGCAGCTAATTGCAGCACGTAGCCAATCCCAGCTATGCATCAGCCTACCTCTTGATGCTGCTGATCAGAACATTTGGCAATGGTCAGCAGAATTCACAAATGGTGGAACTGCAGCCATGGAGATGTATGCCAAGAACTTCCTTGTGCTCCAGACCTTCCTTTCTGCTGCTGAGCAGAACCAGCAAGCAGTCCAACAGATCCAAGCCTACTGCGGTCATTGGTGCAATGTAATGTCAAGGGCCAGAAAGGCGCTCTCTCGATCTCTGTTCAGGATAGTGGGGCACACCATACTGCGGAAGCGGCTCCTTCTTTGGTGCCATAAACCTGTTTACCTTCGGTGACACCGGACTATGCTGGGGAGGATCAAAGTCATGCAAGGGTATCTGATGCATGCAGAGAGGTACCTGTTGGGAGGTGCAGCTTCAATCACTGATGCCATGCGCAGGACTGTATCCGCCGAGAGGCTTGTCTGGGTGAAGGAGAAAAGCACAAAATGATGGGAGAATGTGCTGACCTTGTAAGAAGAAGCCGAGTGGGTTGCAAACTTCAGGATGCCCCATTGCCTTGTCCTGCAGATAGCTGAGATCCTCAGGCCACTACTGAAGAAACAGAACATGGTGATGTGGTTGCCTGTCCCTACGGAGAAGCGTGTTTCCATCACCATCTGGAAGCTCCGCACTCCCGCTGCTCTGCTGTCCAGCAATTTGGTTTTAAAATCTCCATACTATTGGAGGCACTATACTAGTGGAAGTTTACACAGTGATTGTGGAAGTGCTGCTGGACCGTGTGGTGCAGTTGGCTGACCCCACGGAGGTAATGGAGGAGATCTTGAACTGTATAGGTAGACTACAGGTCTAACAAATATGTAAAGGTTAAACATATATGCAATGTGAAGGCTGAGAACTGAAAACTCACTTCATGCAATGGAGAACTGCTAAGTCATGACCTTGAGCAAGTGTGTAATCAGAAAAAGCCTAACACCTCTTCAGACACTAGCCATAGACCATTGAGTTGCAAATGGATCTCTTTCTGTGGACGTGACTGAAAGCACAGAGTCACTTGGTGGGAAAATCAAACAAAGGATCCTGGAAATAGGGGTGATCGATGGGAGCCATATTGCCATCATCTGTACACCTCATAGAAATGATGGCTACCTGAACCAGAAGAGGTTTTTCTCCATGGTTCTCCAGGCTGTAGTGGATCACAGTCTGTGCCTGTTATGTGGATGTGCTGGCCAGGTGATCCAGGAAGAACCATGATGCCCACAATTGTAACCTGCAGCCATGCTGGCCAGCAGGCAACACCTGCAGTTGAGAGATACTCTAGCTGCACTAGTGCTGGTCCATAGGCAGCACCTGCTCCAGCTGATGAGGCCTTTGCTGATGCTTCACACCTGAAATTTTGCATGGCTAAGCCAGTCAAAGAGGAAAACCTTGAGTTAGGAGCTCAGTTGAGGTAGGGGGAAGCTATGGTGGTGAACAGAGGTTGATTTTAGACAAGCACCTTTCCACCCATTACCCACCTATCACCCACCTATCATGCATGTTGCAGGGCTACATAGGGCGCTAATGCAGCCCTGCAACATGCATGATGGGTGGGTGTTTGGTGGGGAGGTCTAAAACATCCAGAGTTTAATGACAGCTCTGTAGGGTTGAGGAAGTTGCTGAGTAAAAGCTATGGTGAGGAAGAGAGCTTAACTGCAGCTCTGGAGAGAGATTGGGGAAAGACCTAAGGCATATGGGCTGTGTGGACTATGGCTCTAGAAGAGCCCCACTCAGAAAGTGTTGCCTGAGCTGAGGACTTGACTGGTTACAGAAGGAACCACTAGTGCTTGGTCAGTAGAGCTATGCTGTAGGCCTGATTGATGATGCAGAGACTGTATCAGAGGAACGGTGTGAGTGATATGGACTTGATATATGGGACGCGTAAGGTGATGGGATAGTGTATTTCAATAAAAGACACTTGAGCTGAGACTCCCCTGAAGAGTGTGTTTTTTGGGGCAGCATCTCACCAACACTCACCCCTAGGTACCCTTGACCCTGCTACAGGCCCCCACCCACCCTCAAGTGCCAGTGCATGGCCAGCGGCCTCCCCAACCTGCTTTCAGTGCACCCATCATCCATCCCATCCCTTCCTACCCCCAACCACCAAAGCAGCTTATTACTATGCATGCCATATCACCATTCTCCATGACCCTTGTCTCCCTCAAACTTCTCTCTTTTCCCAGAAGAAGCAGGGAAAGCATGGCTTATGAAAAACTAAAGAACTTTATTTTTTTTAAAATAAACTATTTCTTCTTGCTCTTGCTCCTTTTAAGGGCAGCTGGGCATGCTTGCTTCGGTGATGGGACATATTTCCAATCTGCCTCCTGTGGATCTGGCTGTGGAGGAGTGTTCACAGGAGGCATGTGGGAATGATTGGTGGGGGAGGGGAGCATGCCTGGCCCAGGAATTGTTCCCTAGCATGAGCGCAGTGCAGAGGGGGCTTGGGGGCTTTCCCTAGGGGGGTGAAGCGTAAGGGAAACCAGGATGGGTGGGTGTGTTCCATGTAGCGGTGTGTGAATGGCCCATGGGGGTTAAGAAATGGCACCTGCCCATAAGCAACAGTGCTTGCGGTTGCAGCAGCAACATGCTCGAGTAGGGAGCTCTGGAGCTGGATGGACTGGAACAGACTGCTTTGTGTCTGTGCCCACATCTCACTCATTTCTTTGCCCACTCGATCACACTGTCCAAGCGCTCAAACTGCCACCAGAGGCAGGCCCAGTGCCTGTCCTCCCGCTGACAGTGCAGGAGAACCTTGGCATCAAAGGCTTTGCATTGTGCAGCATTCTGCTGCATCAGCTGCTTGTGCTCCCTGGTCATGCTGTTAATGGTGTTGCAGATCTTGTCTGCCCACCACATGGTCTCCCCAAGCAGTTCCTTCCTTTGCCAAAGTGATGCTTACCAGGTGCCTGTCTGTCATTGGGGAGTGGGACCAGATGCAGGCGAGCCAGTTGAAGGTGAATCCAGACAAGACTGAGGTGATGATGGCTGGCCGGTCTTGTGATCTGGGAGACATATGGATCCCTATTATTGATGGTGTCCAGTCTCCTTTGGTCATTCAAGTTTGCAGTTTTGGGGGCGCTCTTGGATCCATTGCTGTGCCTGGATGGCCAGGAGTGCTTTTCACCAACGTCATCTGATGGTAAGACTAAGACTACAACCTCTCTTATCAGACTCAGACTTGACTGCCGTCATCCATGCCCACCTTCTGTCGGGGGTGGGTTGGCAGAAGCACATTACACCACTGCTCCGGAATCTGCACTGACTGCCAATAGCTTTCCAGGCACAATTCAAGGTGCTGGTTTTGACCTATAAAGCTCAAAATGGCTTGGACCCCAGGTATCTGAAAGACCGCCTCTTCCCTTATGTTCCATTGTGGCCTCCACGGTCGGCCGAAGGCATCCTCTTGTGAGTACCAACTACTCATTATTATTATTATTATTATTAGACATTTATATAGCGCCAGTCGTGCGACCTGGTGCTGTACAGAACATAGAAATAGACGCGGTCCCTGCCTGTGGCTTACAATCTAAAAGACAAAGGGGACGGGGGGGCGGGGGGTGGAGACAGGGAGAGGAGACAGTGGGAGAGAC
>QEPC01013813.1:4833-19668 GCA_003113815.1 Sphenodon punctatus
AAATAGATTATTTACCCTATATAGAAATGGGAATGATAGTCATCTGTCCCCTGATTTTTTTGAGTTAAAGAAACAATCTAAGTCTCTTATTCGCTTGAACAAAAGTCATATATTGATAGGAAATGGCACTCGTTGATTTCAGCATCAACATCTAAGGACTCTAAGTCCTTCTGGAGGATAATAAATGACTCTTTCATAGAGGAAAGAAGATCACCAGTATTTCCTATGCCCAAAAAGACTTGGGAAGGATATTTTTCTAAATTATTTCCCTTCAAACCAGAATAGTTTGTAGTGGACTCTCTACCTCCAGGGTTGGTAGAGTGGCCGGATCTTTCGAACGATGAAACAGCTTCGTTAATAGACTCTTTTAAAAACAACAAGGCACCGGGGCCTGATTATATCCAAATTGACTTTATTAAAAGGTATAGAGACGGGTGGGTTCCGGTTTTAACAGAATTGTTTTCGTATATTAATAGAAGAGGGTTGATGCCAGTAAAGTGGGGACAGGCCAGTGCTGCTCCTGTATATAAGAAGGGTGATTTATTGGATCCTAGTAATTATAGACCTATTGGCCTATTAAGCGTAATAAGTAAAATTTATGCTAAATTTCTTTCTCAACGGCTACTTAAATGGATTATGGACCAGCAAATAATTCATCCTGAACAGGCTGGGTTTCAAGCGGGGTGGTCGACAGTGGAGCATGTCTTGGTTCTTGCACACTTAACGCAGAAATATAGGCTATCCAATCAGAGACTGTTTACGGCATTTGTCGATTTAAAATCAGCTTTCGATTTGGTGGATAGAACTTTGTTTTGGGAAAAACTGAGAAACACCTCCATGGACCCCGGCTACTGTTTTTAATGAAAAGGTTATTTGCTAAGTCATCCCTGGTTGTTAGGGTTAACAATGAGGGTGACACGACTGATGAAATTCCTATAACATCAGGAGTTCGGCAAGGCTGTGTATTAACCCCTACATTGTTTAATCTGTTCCTGAACGATCTTATTCCTAGGATGCCTGAATTAAACTTCAAGAAGTTAAAATTGAATACAAGTTACATTAAAAAGAAGTTAAAGTAATAAATCTGGATCCAAACTTAGGCTGTTTTTACATGGACGGCGCCACCCAGCGGTGGGTGTTCCGGCAGTGGGGGGAGGGGGTCTGTGTAAATAAGCCGGCAGTGGGGGGGGATGGGTGTGCACCAGGTATGCACTCATGTAAACACCACGGGCAGTGGGTGTTTGTGTGTGCGTGCTCCCGGCGCACACCCATCGCCACCCACGGGGCCATCCGGAAGAACAGAGGAGGCTCCATGGGTGGAGATGGTTGGAGGTGGGTGTGTGTGTCTGTGAAAAAGGACGCTCACCCACCTCATGAGCACCCCCCACCCCCACCCACCCGCGTCCATGTCAAAACGGCCTTATTCTAAGTAAAATATAGATATATAATATGAAATCATAATACAAATATCTCAGTAATAAAGAGACAATATATAGAGACAGAAGTACATAGGAAAATATAAATGAAGGTATACAAGAAAGATTATGTGTTTATATGACCATATAAGAAAAAAATAGAAACCTCTTGCAAAAGGGGTAATCCAGCACTTGGCAGTAAGCACCAGCGAGGAGCTGAATAACCATTAACTCCTTTCCAGAGCTTCTTCATAGACTCTTTTACATTTTAACATCCATTCCATACGTAACACTCTCATGTAGTAAGTACGTCTTCATTTCATAAATAATATCTCTAAGAGATGTTTCTTCTTCTTCAAACCGGATCTAAGGCGTTGGTGAGATGCTCTCATAAGGACAGGGTGCCCTAGCCCTTAACTCCAAAGAGCCTAGCGTCACAGAATTTGTGTTATCGTAATGTTCTTGCCATATTTAGGAATTTCATCTATTTCACTTCATCTCTGAGTCCCCTTTGTCCCTCATGTCATAGACAGCGCTTCGGGCCTAGCAATTAGGTTATTTTGAGAAATCTCCAGTTATGAAGTCTAACTCCTCACACCCTTCCGTCGCCCCAACCAGCTCCTCAGCCACCTAGCAACGAGTGCTGCCCCATGAAGTAGCTCCCCTTACCCCCCTCCAGGCTGCAACACAGCAGCCTCCCCTAGTCCCACCAGCTCACAAGATCCTGGGCGAGTGAGTCCTAAGTCACCCACAACTGAAGAGCTGCAAACCGAGGTTTAACAATGGAGGAAAGCCCCAGCCTCCCGTGCTTTGCTGATCACCTGTGAAGGACAATTTGCTTTTATTGCCCTTTCTTTTGTCCATGCTTTGGGGAACATTCTGGGTGGCCGTCACACAGGCTTCCACCTTAAGTCATTTCTCTCAGCCAGCATTGCCAGTGCATCGAGATCAAAGTGCTCTGGTTCAGCTCCCAGGATGCTGCTGCTTTCAACGTTTAACTCTGACTGCTTTTAGACGAGCAGTTGGAACCAGTGCACTGAAGAAGGCACTGCCTGAAAAGGCTGCTGTGAATTCAGCCTTTAGCTTATCCCTTGAGGGTGATTTACAAATTGTTTACAGCACGATCTTGCCAGCTAATTCATTTACACAGGCAATGTGGGGGGGGGGGGGGAGCAGTTTAAGTTGGGTTTTTTGTCTCGTGTGTGAATGAAGCCGCCACCAACACAAAGCCCCTGGCAGCCCCCCGTCCTCCAGGCCAGTTTACGCTGCCATCTGAAGGGCTCCCCCTGCTGGACAGAGTACATAGGGCATCAGCATAAACAAGGAACAGCATGAGTTGTTTGTCCGGTTGCTCAAACATCTGTGGCATGGGATGACATCAAGTTAGAACTACGGGGCAGGATTCCCTCCTAGGGTTAATGGAACATATAGAGTCACCCTCTGAGTGCCCGCTTTACCTCTTAGTCATCTAATGGCCCAGCTGACTCCCTAGCAGACTTTCTGCTACCCGCGATCATTGTGTTTTCCCTATTAGCAGCAATCAGGAAAACACAGTGAATGTGGGTCCCTGTTAGGGATGAAACGAGATCTCACATAACTGAGAAATCTCATCACAATCCCAGTTCTTAGTTCATCTCAGATGAATCAAGAACTGGGAATGTTTCACTGAGTTGTTGTTATTAATTATTAATTATTAATGATTACTTATTAATTAAGAAACAATTATCAATTATTAATTATTGATTTTTGATTTTTGATTATTATTTAGCAAGCATTTATATAGTGCCAGCAATGTACCTGGCACTTTACAAAGTAATTGAATAGACACAATCCTTGCCCTAGGGCTTGCAATCTGAGAGACCGGGGGGGTGGGGGTGGGGGAGAGACAAAGGAAGGGGAACAGAGGGAGAGACAAGGAGTGTAACATTCATGAAGATGCGAGGTCCCAGGTGCACACACTTGGCTTGGTTACATCAAGAATGATGGCTGGTTGGTCCATGTGGTGAGGATATGAATGAATACACAGACCTCAGATAACAGATTGTAGTGGATGGAGGGTATCAGCAGGAGTTAGGTGAGGGGAGCGAGAAGTCGGGGAGGGCAGAGCGGAAGAGGTGGGTCTTGAGGAGGGATTTGAAGGTACGAAGGGAGGAGGCGAGGCGGATGTGAGCAAGAAGGGAGTTCCAGGTGTGAGGGGCAGCTAGGGAGAAGGGACGAAGGCGGTTAGGGGAGCAGGGGAGGCATGGGAGGGCAAGAGAGGGGACAGAGGAGGAGCGGAGTTCATGGACTGGAGTACGGAGGGAAATTAGCGCAGAGAGGTAGGGGGGGCAAGGTTGTGAAGAGCTTTATAGGTTAAGACTAGATGCTTGTGCAGGATTCGTTCAGGAAGGGTGAGCCAGTGAAGAGAGGGGAGGAGGGGCTGCACGTGGTCGAAGCGACGTTAGAAGTGGATGATCCTGGCAGCAGAGTTTTGGATGGAGATAAGGGGAGAAAGGGGAGAGCGGGGGGAGGCCAGTGAGAAGGAGGTTACAGTAATCAAGGCGAGAGATGACCAGGGCATGAACAAGGGTTTTGGCAGAGAAAACAGAGAAAAGGGTGAATCTTAGCAATGTTATGGAGGGAGAAGCGACAGGATTTGGGAACCGAGTCGATGTAGGGTTTAAAAGAAAGGCGTGAGTCAAAGATGAATCCTAGGCTACGGGCTTGGGGGACAAGAGGGATGGTGACCCCATCGATGAGGATTGACAGGGAAGAGGGAGAGGAAGGATGAGGGGGGGGAAGATGAGGAGTTCTCAGCTAGAAAATAATAGAGCCATTTTGTGCATGTACAATAATGAGTTTTTTATTATTACTATTTAGTTTTCTCACCCCAAAACACGTCAAGGGACTGAGATTTCGTGAGACCTCTGTTCTGGTTCTCAGAATCACAAATTTTCTCATGGGAAAATTTGTTTTCTCATTCAGTCCTATTTTTGATGTCTTTAAAAAAAATTAACAATAATTTTTGCATCTTTAGCATACTCCTCAAATTTCCTCTTGGCCTGGAAAGGTAATAGTACAGCACTGAAAGGTATAGTACAGCATTGTATATGTACAGCACTGTGTACGACAAGTAGCACAACAGAAATGATAAGTAGTAGTAGTATTAGGCCTGCCTTATTAAGGGTTTACATCTAACTTGCTAGTGTTCATGCTCCTTCTNGCCTCTTCCAGACATTTTATCCTCTTGACTGCTCAGCCTTTTCGTTTCCCTTCAATTCATTCTCATTTTTCTATAGTTCCCCTTTTTAAAGATAAATGCTGTTGCAGTAGTTTTATTTGGCATTCTTTCCCTTATAAGTATGTTGAATTTAATTATACTGTGATCACTATTGCTAAGCAGCTCCACTACTGCTACCCTTTGCACCAGATCCCTGCATGACATTTTATTTCTGCATGATAATTCATGAAACTTGATCATGACATCTCATGAAATTTTATCTCTGCATGATATTTTATCTCTCAGGTGACATTTATACAGTCAACAGAGGGGTAATTAATACCCTCATCCAGAAATCTGGGTGTGCATATTTGGAAATAATTCAAAAGGTTAGTGGCCCTAGGTCTTCGTCCTTTTAAGACATTGTCACTGGCATCCTTGTGCACTTTTGTGCAAAATTTCATTCATTTACCATTAACCATTTGTTTTCTGTGGGCATATAGGGGTAACTTTGTATCCTATAGAATGAGTTTTTCCATTGGGATGCAAATTTGCATAACCTGTTTGACTGGTTTCAGATTAGCAGATAACACTTTGTCCCAGGGGGGAGGAGATACAACACTCTGGAGTTTGCCTCACAAGAAGGCACTATGGGAACAGTAAGCATTTTATCCCCCCCCCCCCATATTTATTTTTCAAAATGAATCCAATTGTGTGGCTACTAATTTTGCATATTTGGGTTAGAAACATACCCCAAAAGACACAGCCTTATCTACGTTGTGTATGTGGGGTTTTTTTTGCATAGGAAGGGGTGTAGGGGTGTATTGGGACCCATACTGACTTCTGCTGTCACATGGAATGAAATTTAACTGAGGTACATTTTTACCCCACAAAAACATTTCCGGGGTATAAAGTTCCCCCGCCCCCATTCCCCCCCCAAAAAAATTATTGATTATATGTCACCTATTATTATTATGTTTCCAACTGTAGTTGCCTGTCTAATCTCCCTCAGAATTTCATAATCAGTCTCACTGCCTTAGTCAGGCAGTCAATAGTATAGCCCACGGCTATATGTTTCCTATAGGTATGAATGCAATTTCTCTGAATGGAGATTCGAAATTACAGTGTGTTTCCTTTAAAATATTAATCCTACCCGGCTCTACACTTTCTTTAACATATAGTGCCACTCTGCCACCAGCTTAACTAACTTTGTCATTTTGATATATTTTGTAGCCCTGTATTACAGTGACCCATTGATTGTCTTCATTCCACCAGGTTTCCAAGATGGAGGAAGCAATAAGGTGTTTTGTAAGTACATTCAAACTAATTACTCAAGGGGAAATGTGTTAATAGGTGATGATGACACTAAAGATACAATCCTCCTCCAACTGAACTCATGATTAATCTTAACTGATCCTAATTAAGGGCAGCGGGATTGTCCCTTGAAAGTAACTCCCATCCCTCAAACTCTCTCAGTTGATATTTCTTTGAAAAAGGACCAGGATTTCTCTTTGCTCAGAAATATGTTTGATTCTAACAGAAATATGGTGTCTCTAGGAAACACCTGAGAATCAGGAAAGGCTTGTTGCAGAAGCCAGAGGCTTGAATTTGTGCCTTCCTGAGTTGCCAGACTAGCAAAACATGCCAGCACCTGTCAAACCTGGGGACTGTCTATGTTAATCACATTCTTAAGTGTAGAGATGGACTAATTTTCAAATTGGTCTCGATGAAGGTGCCCAAGTGTAGAAAGTTCTCTCAGGGCTTTTCTTGGCATCTATTTTGGGGGAAGATAAGTACCTCCTAACGCATCTTAGCTTTGCCTGTGCTTCCACAAGCAGAATAGTAAAGTGAGGATATGAGGGGAGGGGGAGGCAGGTACGTCTAGTGCAAACAAATGGGGTTACTGAAGGCATGGCCAGCCCTTGGCATATACAACATGTGCAGTCACATATGGCCCCATAACAGCCTGGCCCCGCTCCTGTGGGCGGCAGCCCCAGCCCCTTATTTAAATTATGCAAATTCGGACCCACACGAAGACTTTGCACATGGCCCCACATGTCGACACTACAAATCCTGAGGATAGAAGGGAAGGAAACTCCTACTCCAGAGGGCTTGATCTTCTACACGTGGGGGGGGGGGGGAGAGGTAATTACCTCCCTGTCTTAGTTCTCATGGTAATCCTAGTATTTCCTAATTTTTGGTTTCCTGGCTTGTAGCATGTCTGCTGCTTCCCCCTGGCTGCTTGTATTGTGTGCTCCCCCTGCTGGCAGTTCCTTGCAAGTTTCCAAACAGGGCGATCTGGAGAAGCACGGAAGAGTTATTAACCCCTGGTTCCCCCTTCTAGAATGGTGAAGAAGAGGAGGTTGCTCTAGAGTAACTCCTTCAAAACAGCTAGCTTTGCTGTTGAGAACAATGGCAGGATACTGAAATCTCAAAATGGGATTGTGTAGGCAACAGGGATTTACAGCCCTTTACCCCTGTCTAGGGAGAACTTGCTTACCTGGATGTCCTTCATATCATTAAATGCTTTTGTCATGATTCGATTGAACAGCTCCTTCTCCAGTGCAGAAGCATCCTGCTGAAATATGTTTTCTAGGACCCAGTACAGGTCTGTCCTTTTTTCCTGGGGAGAGGAGAATATAATATTATTACTAGGTATTGCTATAGCGCCCACAATGTGCCTGTCACTGAGCAATCATTTGCGGAGCTGCCCTACCTCATCCAGTTGGATCTGCTCTAACAGAACTGATGTTACTGCTGGCAAGTTGGTCTCTGCCAGAGAAGCTGTCTGACGTGCAATTGTATCCTTGTTTCCCTCATCCATTGAGTTTATCAAGGAGAGAACCAAGTTCTGAACATCTGAAATGCAAGAGAAGAAGACTCCTGATTATCGCTGGGAGTGGGAATAAAAGAAGGGAATAGAAAAGAGCAGCAGAAGGGATGGGGGAGGTACGAGGAAGGAGGAGACCAAACACTCAAATCAAAATGGGAGAACTGGGTGGATTTCAGGTTCCTGCCAATCTTAGTGGGAACAAGTATTTCTTCTTTCCAGTTCCTGGATCTGACCCCTGGATCCAGTTCCTACTTCCAACCACTGAAACACTGAACTCAGGAGAGAGGGAAAGATCACTCCTTTTTCCTGAGTGCACTCCAGGTCCTAATTTATATGTGGTCCTCAGAGCTCGTACTAATTTTCAAATTGGACCCTGGGTCAGAAAAGGTTGCCCACCCCCTCCCCTATGCTCTGTCTACATTCCCTATAAAAAACATAACAGATCCTTGCCTCTGGCCTCTTGTTTATCCATAAGTCTATCCATTGTTGCTCCAAGTCTATCAATTGTTGCTCTATGTCGCAAGCTGAAGAAGAAATGATCCCTCAAGTCTGAGGTGTCAAACAGCCAAACAGCTTTGCTGTCACTAGGAAATTCGTGATGAATCTATTATGATTTTTGCTTTTAGTCTATATGATGTCATACCCCATTATGTCACAGATGACCAATGACGGGTTGTGTTTCAGCCACTACCTAACACTGTATGTATCCAGTCCAATAGGTGGCCCAATTTCTTTCAAGGTAAAAATCAACTGTACTCTTTTTTTTCCCTTTGTTTTCACTGGGGATAATCTTTTTGTCCCCATACTGTAAAAACTATCAGGCAGAAATGCTCTGCTCCACAGACTGGATGAATGTGGAATAGACTAGATGACCCTGTATGTATTAACATGTTTGGTGGGCACATCACTGAAAGTCCTGCTGCAGGCATCTGGTGGAAACAGGAGACATGTACCTATGGCTCCTCTATGCTCTGGATCTAGAGATTCAGAAGAGTGTTTTTTCCCCATTTGCTTCAATACATACATTGCAAACAATACTCTCCTGTCTCCTCTCCATGACAAATGTTACGTTTCCTAGAATCAGAGCCCCTTTTTACACAGGCAGCACCCAGAAATCTGGGTGTTTGTGCATGGGTGAGTCTTGTGTAGACCCCACTGTGGATGGGGGTTGGGTGTGCGTGCGTGTATGCACACGCATACACACCCACCTCCACCCATCCCCCACGCACGGAGCAACCGGCAAAAACTCTGGTTGCTCTGTGCTTGTTGATGGGTGGAGATGGGGGTAGATGGGTGTGCACCCATTTACACCCTCCCCCCCCCCGACCGCAGCACACATCAACCCCTCTTTGTGCTGTGGCCCATGTAAAAAGTGTAACGATTTAGGAAGGATTATCTAATCCAGCCCTAGAGATGGGTGAACATAACCGAGTTTGGAAATTCGGTTCGGTTTGAAAATTGAGTTCGGTTCAGAAGTTCAAATAGATAGACTGAACTATTTGAGTTCGGTCCGAACTCCCAAACAGAGTTCGGAAATTCAAACCCCATTGAACTAAATGGAATATTATCTTATAGGGATGGGCGAACAGAACCGAGTTCAGAAATTCGGTTCATTTTGGTTCGGTTCGAAAATTGAGTTTGGTTCGGAAGTTTGGTTCGGTAAACCGAACTGGTCAAGTTCGGTCCGAACTCCGAACTTCCGAACCGTGTTCGCCCATCCCTATCCAGCCCCCCGCCACCCACTCGAGGCGAAGATGCCCTGTGCCCTAGATTATCAAACTGGGAGATACAGAAGGGGCCTGGGGTAGTGCAAGAAGAACTTCAGCCGGTAAAAAAGTAACCTA
The DNA here is from genome assembly GCA_003113815.1 of Sphenodon punctatus. Classification (NCBI taxonomy): domain Eukaryota; kingdom Metazoa; phylum Chordata; class Lepidosauria; order Sphenodontia; family Sphenodontidae; genus Sphenodon; species Sphenodon punctatus. Next base: position 14,125 of record QEPC01013813.1, read on the forward strand.
GCTCCACACTCTCATTGAACTAGGGAGGATCTCCAAAATAATGGTTGGCAAGGGGAAGAGAGAGAGGAAGCAATAGGAGGGTGGGAAAGGGGAGAGAGTGGAGAGAACAAGATGTGTGTGTGCGTGTGCGTGTGCGTGTGCGTGTGCGTGTGCGTGTGCGTGTGTGGTAGGGGGAGGGGCCTCAGCTATGACAGAGAAGTGGAATGCAGATCACGGTTTAAAAACTTTCTGAGAACCACTGCCCTCCAAAAACGGGTGGCACAAGCAGACAGATGCTTTTGCCACCCGTTTTTGGAAACATCCAAGGAAGAAGATCCCACAATCACCCTAGGCATCCTCTTCCATCGCCCAACTGTCCTTACAGTTAGGAAGTTTTTCTTAATATTTAACTGAAATTTACTCTCATACACTTTAAGCCCATTTATTTTTGCTCCATCAACTGTGAAATGGGGAACACTGTTCTCCGTCTTTTTTGTGGCATCCTTTTTAGACATTTGGAGACTGTTATCATGACCCCCTTTTGTCTTCTCTCCTCTGCACTAACCATTCTCAACTCCTTCAGCCTTTCACACATGGCTTCTAATTCTAGTTCCTTTGTCATCTCAGTTGCTCTCCTCTGAATTAGACCTGAAATCAAAAGGTGTTTTCGTATTCACAGATAATAATATTCACAAATATTATTCACGTTTTTGGATAGCCTGCCAAATATTAAAATAAGTGTTTGCCACAGAAAGGATATTTGCGTATCTGTTTGTTGGGATATTTCATTTTGGTTATTTTAGCCACTTTGGTATTCTGGTTACTCCATTTTGACATGATTTAGTGCTTCTACACAACAGTCCAGTTTACGATTGTGCTAAGCAGCGTTCAAATGCAGAATAGCACTAGAAAGTGCCAAAATACCAAAGTGACCAAAATAACTGAAACAAAGTACCTGGAATGGATATTTTCTGACTAACAGATCCATGTGCAGGCAGCCCATCTTCTTTATGTTAGTAGCCATCGACGTGCAAGACATTATTGTATGTTTTGGTGATGGGATCCCCGAGTTAGGGCAACTCAGTGGTTTAATGCAGAGCTGGGGAACCTCAGTCCCGGGGGCCAAATGCGGCCCACGGTAAGTTCTTATGTGGCCCTTTTCCAGTGCCTGGATCTGGCCCCTGGATCCAGTCTCTACCCCCAAGCACTGAACAACTGAGCTCAGGATAATGGGGCAGAGAGGAGGACATGCACACAAGGGTAGGGGACAGAGCCATGATCTGGGCCCTCCTTTTCTTGAATACACCTGTTAAGCACTCCAGCTCCCAACCTCTATGTGGCCCTCGGAGCTCGTACTAATATTCAGTGTGGCCCCCTGGGAGAGAAAAGGTTCCCCACCCCTGGTTTAATGGTTGAGCAAAATAAATCACACAATTTGCATCTTTTTAATGCCTGTCTCCCAACTTCTGAAAATCAACCTTTTTATAAGAGAGAAAGAAAAGGCAGACAGGGTGAAGATTGACATCCATTTTAGAGAACTAAATTCTGTTTTCCGTTAGATAAAGGCATCTTCCATCATGTTTATGAACAACTTTTATTTATTTCCATTATTTGTGCTTTCCAGTAGATGAAGGTACATCAGTGGTATCGCACTACAGCAGCCCATAGGAAATGTCTTTAACTTGCTTTATGATCAAATCATTTTAATAAGAACGGTGAGGAGCAGATGCTCAGTTAACATAATCAGAGTTGTTCCACTGAAGTCTGTGGAGGTATTCTGATTTACACCAGCAGGAATCTAGCACCTACATCACATTACTGCCTGACTCCTTCTCAATCTGTAAGAAGACCATGTTTTTTTAAGCGGTTTTAAGTCTGGTTGTAAATCATCTCAGGTTTAAATGGTTGGAACAAAGTTTAATCAGCTTATTGTAGACTAAGATTGGGTTAAAAACTCTTTTTAGAACTCTGAAACTAGGCTTTGGGGTCAGTTACTAAAGAATGTTAAAAGTGCCCAACTGGGTCATATCAACAGTCCAACTAGTCAGGTATCCTTTTGCTGATAGTGGTCAAATTTGGTTGTGTTGGAGGTGTGCACAACAGATCATAATGCAAGGATTCATTTTCTTCTAATGATTCTCAGGCCCCAACAGTCAGAGGCCTTATCCCATGACAACTTGACTAAGAGCAATTTATGGACTCAGCCTCTAAGAACTTATTCAAACCATTTTGGATAAATTGAGGCCCATTCAAATTTTTGACAAAGTAAGGCAAAGTTACCAACTTTCTAAGGCCGAAATCCAGGACGTGTCATAATGTGGCAAAAACTCTGTTCAGTTTAATATCTTGCACCTGTTCCTGGTGGGTCTCCTCCTGGTAAAACCTTTTTGAGCTGGTGCACTTGCAGTCCCTAGGAGGGCCCATCTAAGGTGAACTCTCCTGCTGCTGGGACAAAATCAGAACTATTTTCATGCCAGAACAAGCCACTGCAAAGCAGGGCTGTCCTTGGGAAATGGGGATGGTTGGTAACCACCAGTTTGTATTTTTTTTAAAAGAAAAGCTGTTGCCAATCAACCCCAACTCTATCAAGGGAAAACCTGGGGCTGAGACTCCTGCATCCGGCTCTGCTTGGGGTCTAGAGACCTGCAGACCAAACTGACTGGAGCCATTGGGCTTGATTTGGCTTGACAGCTTTCCTAGCTCACGCCTGTCCGAGTGGGGTCAGGCTCTTCACGGACAGGGACATTAAGGCATTCATTCCTCTACCCTTTCCCTGGCATAGTCCTGCCCTCACAGGGCATATTGCCACTCAGGGAGATCCTGGTCCCTCCTCACTGTGACATCACCGTGCTCTGGAGGAGACAGGAGCAGCTCTGAAGCTGCCTGCATCACGGCTTGGGCTGGGCTGGTCCCAACGCAGTCATGCTCAGATCGGGCCTGGGCTGAATTTTTCTAGCAATGACAGGGAGTTTTCTGCCTGAGACGTGTAAACAGGGTTCAACTGAATTTCTGGACTCCACTCAAGTCTATGACCAAAAAAAAAATTCCATTGACTCTAAGGAGGGTAGGTTTTCATTTTAAAGCTGCAGGAATGATCTAGAGCATTCTAGAGTGTCAGGAATGTTCTAGAGCTACAACTATTTCAAACAATCAGAGTACTTCGACTGAATAGAGGTGAACTTCAATCAAGTCTCTGGGCTTTGATTAATCGGGTCCAAAGTGCACATGATAGTTGGTGCGGAGTTAGTGGGCGTCTACAGCTCCTCGACAGGGTGGTGCCTTCTAAGAGGTCATTCATACAGCCCACTTTGCCCCATTGCAAATTCACCATTTGTTCCTTAACTGTGGTTGCCTTGTCCCCATAGCAGGGCATTCACACAGCTGCTGGCTTGTCTGCATTTCAATGGCCCATCCTGGCAGCAGATGGCAGGCAACAAGGGGTCATCAAGTAGCACGGGAAGCAGTAAAGATTTTATACAACACTCAAGAGTGGGAGTTTGTGCCACTACCCTTTTCTCAGAGTGTTGTATGAATGAGCTCCCAGGCAAAACAAAATACTTCATATTCTCTAACTCAGAAGGAACATAACCCCTCCTCTTAGCCACACCTTCTCTAGGCTGGGTTTGCCTTCACTACTGTTAGGGGAAAGAGAGCAGGCCCCAAAAGAGAGAAGTGTTGTTGACAGGCCCTTCACCACGGCTGAACCCCCCTGTCAGCACTAAACAGCTGATCAGAACTGGGAACCAGCACTGGCGCTGCTCAACAGCTGATCAGCAGTAGTAGCGGTGGACATAACTCCCCTTTAAAAGAGGACACTTGTGCAAAATACATGGTGCAGGGCTGCACTGGAACCAATGCAGCCCTGTATCATGTATTTTTCATAAGTGTCCTCTTTTAAAGGGGAGGTATGACCACCCTAATCAGCAGTAACCTCTTTTATCCAGATGCCTCTCATTTCTGGATAAGCAGGTTGTCCCTCACGGTGCCTGGACATGGGCAGGCAGACTGCAGCCATTTCTGATGGTGACTGGACATGGGCAGGCTGACTGAATCAATAGGGAACTGATTTGCGCATGCGCAAGGTAAACAATCTGGAAGATTGTTGCAGCAGTGGCGCTCTGGGGCATTTTGTGGGGCAGAAAAGAGCCACCCTGTGACAAACGGGGTTGTGGGATGTTTATTATGGCCCTCTGCTGGGCGGCTGTGTCGGGGGCCAGCCACCAGCCGGCCGGGCCCCCCAATGGGGTGCATGGGTCCGTGGGCGTGCCCATGGGTACACATGCTGGCTGCGCATGGGTCCTCGTGCCTGCATGGGTGCGCGGTTCCGTGCGCTCCTTGTGCAGCTGCATGCCTTCACCCATCAACCCCCATGTCTGTTTGCAACACCGTGGCCTTGGCATCCCGATTAGCTGTTATGTGAGTGCTATTGTGTTGGGCAGCTGTGCCGGGTCTGCACCCCATGCCTCGCTCTGTTGTGCTACAATGTTGCTGTCTGTGGCCGCTTTTCCTGTCCTTGGGACCCCTCGGAGGCCCGCCTGGCCCTGGAGGGTATGTGTGCCCCCCTGTCCATGGTGTTATTCTCCCTGTCTAACTGGACCATGACTGGTTGTCCGTCCACCGTGCTCCCGTTTCCCAGCCCCCAAGGGGCCCCCCATATCTTGACCTTCTGCGAGACCATGTTTCTGTGTGACCTGTGGCAAACCCCAGCCATGCAGCTGCTCCTGGGCAGTCCGGGCAGCCGTGCGGGTACCTTTGCGAGCTTGAGCTCCAGACTGCGCTACTTTGGCTATGAGGCGAGTGCTCATGATTGCCGGGTGCATGCGGACATGCTGGGGCTGGTTCGCTTTCCTGATGGACGCATCCCGGACATGAGGTGTTCTCATGTGCCCTGGTCTGGGGCTGAGACCGTGTCTGCGCTGTGTGTGTGTGGCCTGGACACCTACAAGCTGTGCCTTGCTGAGGGGGACCCTGACTTGGCCGTGTCCTACTTTGCCTGTGTTCACGGGGCGCGTGGGTTCCAGTGCACCCGTGTGGCAGTGTACCACCGGCTGCTGGAGCTGGGATATCTTCTTGGCCCCCTTCTGCTGCCTGCTGTGTGTCAGAGCCTTCTGTGGTGGAGCTGTTGGCCCTGTTGGGGGTGTGGTTCCGTTTGGACGTCCAGCTGGGTCTCTCTATGCATGATCCATTCGAGGCCTACTACCTGATCACCCACCACATGTCCTTGCTGGGGTACCACCGGGGCTTGATCCATTGGCCCCACCTGGTTCACCGGGTGGGGCGCCTGGCCCCTGGGCCTGAAGTGGCCCCCAGCGGCTGCCTGTGAGTCTGTTAGGATTTAGGGAATTAGCTCTCTTTGGATCGGGGGACCCACACACCCTGGTTTGCACATATGAGAGATTCACATAGAAGGGATCTTAAATCATAGTTATAGATTTATTTAGTTGTTCACACATTTATAAAGCCCAGTCTATAATGATCCAGCAGCAGTTACCTAGCTATACAATATCCCACACCCAAAGTCAGTCTTACATGTCTTGAAAGCTCAAAACGGTGGATGTCATCTGT
>QEPC01013813.1:35519-45920 GCA_003113815.1 Sphenodon punctatus
GGGGGGGGCGGGGGGGAGTGGGGGGGGTTACTGGGAGGAGGGGGAGCCAGGAGGGAGCCAGTGGGGTTTCTGGGAGGAGGGGGAGCCAGGGGGGTTGCTGGGAGGGGGCAGAGGAAGTTGGGGGTGCTGGGAGGGGGGAGGAGACCCGGGGGGGTTGCTGGGAAGGGTAGGGAGTTGGGAGGTGCATGTGAGCCTGTATGAACTACCGACCACTGACCTGGCAGGAGAACTGGAGGCCAGGTAGTTGCAGTGCCGCGGCGGGGTCCGGGAAATAGAGTCCAGACTAGCTGCACTTGGTGGGGCTCAACGCACTCCTGTGCACACGCCAAAAAAGTCCATTAGCAGGCCGCAGCTGCACTCTCTGCACTTCCGCTCTGGGCGAAAGTGCAGAGAGCATAGCTGCAGGAAGCCAGCAAGGGCAGATGGTGAGAGACTTGGATGGAAGGGGAAATCCGGACGCTTTATTGGTCTGGTTCCCCTTCCATCCTGGACAGCTGGAGCTGTCCAGAAAACTAAGCGGTCCGGGATTATCCCGGACTCCTGGCCACCCTAGGTGAGATGAAAGAATTGAGGGATTCCTCATATTCATGGAGGTCCTCGAGAGGATAGTGTGGGGCCTGGTAGACAGGTTCCACCACCTGGCCAACCCTCTGTCCTGTACCCAACCTCGAATGTAGAAGCTGGCCCCTCAACACCCTGGCAAAACCCCACCTGCTGAGGGAAGCGGGACAAGCCCAGCTCGTACCCATAGTCACACTTGGTATTATCCCTTTGCAGGAATGACCCTGAGTAAAATGGAATTTCTATTGAAGCAAGTGGATGAGAGAAAGATGAGACAAGCATTGTGCTCTGGTCGGTGCCTGCATGTTCGCATGCTTTCATGCAGACCATCCAGGAATTAGGAAACTCTGTCTAGTGTCAAGACCAGGATGTCAAATGTCTGGAAGTTGAATCCCTGAACTGCTCTTGCCTCTCTGGATGAGGGGAGGCAGCTGCTGCTCCAAGGAGGGCAATAGGGCAAGGCTGCCAAGGCCAGGCTTGTGTTTCCCGTAAACCCCTGGGGCATTTCTTGTCTGGCTCCCTGCTCTTACAAGGCAGGGAGAATCATGGCAACAACAATGACCTGCAGGCAGCTCCTGAGAAAAGGGTGGCTGTGGGCAGGTGAGACACAACCCATCCCATCCCCGGGGGAGTGAGTGAGAGAAACCTCACTCGCTGGACTAGATGCAGCCCCTGCCCAAACCTTCCTGTCACTCCTGGGTCCCACGTTTTCTATTTGTCGATGCACCCCAAAGGAGAAGAGTGTCGCAAAGTGCCTCAGTGCCCCCAAATGGAGAAGTACTTAGTGGTCCAAACCAAACATAGTCTGGCCTGAATATAGGGTAACTATTTCCAATTTGTAGATTTCACTGAGATTACACCTTACTAAGTGGGTAAGACCTTCGTAGTAAGTAAAGTAGTGACAATATATTTATAAGAAGGAACATGAGACAAAAGAATATATAAAAAGCATATAAGATTTACACAAAGCGGAAGTTGTGCGCGTGATCGGCAGCCGCGCATTCTTTTCCGGCCGCGTATGTCCCCCCCCCGAGAAATCTGGCTGGTTCGATCGCAGTTGGCAAAGAATGCGCGGCCGCCGATCATGTGCACAACTTCCGCTTCCTGTTCGTGTTAAACAGCGCTGCGGCTGTTTCGCCGCTCCCGCGCCTGATCCCCGCTGCACGTCTAAAAACGGCCTTTGTCAAAACCTTAAAGAAAAAGATATGCTTTCATTCCCGGCTCAGTGTTCCATTTTTACCAGATTCCAGTCCCAGCTTGCCTGTATGAGAAGGCCTCCAGAGATCCAGCGAGTTTTCTGAATTTCTCTTGCTGGCAAGCCATGTTTTAAACACAAATGTCTGGGGGTTCAAGCATTTTTCACATGCTGGCTAAGTTAATAATGACTGGTTCGTTTACCATCTTCTGGTGACCAACGTCAGTTTTAATCAACATATAGACTGTCTACAGAGAACTTATCTCCTTTTGGCTACATGTGTCTTTCTGAGCTACACGGGTTTAGCTATTAACTCTGTGTCTATGTGAGCTAACAAATTAACTCTCAGACAGTAGTCTCAAGTCACAAGTCACATTCTAAGACAAAAAAGTATTGAAAAATACATCAAAAATACATCCCGGTACATAACACGAGGACACAAAGCTTTGGGTTTTAATGGCCACACTCTTTATTCATCGAACAACTGGGTGAGGAAAATTGCCAAACGTCAATTTGGGTCCAGGCAGCGTCAAAGTTAAATTAGCTAACTAACTTGGAAAACTGGTCCTGATGCACTCTCAGGTCCTGTCTTCCCTCAAACCTTAAACTATACCTCCCCCTCCATCCCATGAAGTGAATCATGGGTGGGATAGGACAACCTGGACTGGAGTAAGAAGCAGGTTTAGCAGGGGCCCGAGGCCGCATCGATGCCTAGGGTGCCCTGATTATCTCTCCCAGGGGTGTGAACCCAGTTCTAAGCCGTACCCTGCTTATGAACTGGGTCCCGCATCCCCAACTCTTAAGGAGATATCTCCCTCATTCAACTTCCTACTATGAATTTATCATCATTTTAAGCCAATTTGACCTCTGCCACCAGAGGAATGGCTGGCCCTGGCCTGGTCCTCGACCCCCACCCAGACTAAGCACATAGAAGCATGACTAACCTTTCCTTCAACTCCCCGAGGTGCAAGTCAACCCCTTCTGGGGAGAGGTGTACCCCTTCCCTCTGGAATAATTCCAGGCAGGAGTGCTTAATTCCCGCATGAGTTATGCATTCCTCCCCTAACTGCCTAATCCATCTCCCAATCTCCCTGGTTTTCCTGGCCTTATCTATTTTCCCTGGTTAAGGTGTGTTCAGCCACTTTATCCTTTCTACTAGGTTAGTCCATACCAGCTTGGTGTTTGGAATTTCTTTTCTAACCTCTACTAAATCCATTTTTATGTTAACTATTAAATGAAGTCCTTTATCTCTAGGCAAGTTATTTTCCCTTAGATGCAGCACCAGGATGTCGGGTGGTTGCCCTGTTCTACTGGTATGAAGGGTGGACATGAGATGTTTCCAACGCATGCCCCGCCACCCCTTTCTAAATTATTTCAGCTTCAGAAATGAGGCCAAGTTGCGACCCCCAGTGTGTCTTCCCAGCCACTTTTCCCAGCCAGTGCATCAGACTGTGGCTAATGATCCGGACTAGTTTGCATGGATGGGTCCATCCTGGAGTATACAAAAATTGGAGTTATTGCCTTGGGTCTTGCACATACATGCAGAGCGCATTCGGCCACCATCTTCCCAAACGTTGAATAGCTGCACCTATCCCGAAGGAGTGGGGGCTAAAATGTTCAGGGGGTCTGTTAAAGCACTGGAGAGCACCCTTCAACATGGCAGAGAATTGGTGACGGGTAAGGGGGGCTCTGCTGACATGCAGCAGCAATGTGCCTTGCCTACCCACATGTAATCCTTGATTGCGATAACCTGGAATAGCACAGGATCCCCAGCCTCGTGTAGGGTGACTTGTAGACCTAGCCCTCTCTGATCTGTCTTGGATAACCTGATTCTTAGGACACGCATGTGTTCCCTGACAGAAACGTCTTATAGGGTGAGGGTCATCCCTGAGCGGTCTCTTGCTGAGACTGAGACAAGCTTGCTAATACGGAATGCACTGAAAAATGCCAATTTAAATTCCGTGGTGAACAATTGAAGTTCAAAACAAATCCTAACAGATTTGACTTAAAACTCCGCATAAATCAACCAATAGTGGTAAAGTGATAGGAGCGTTGGTGTCCACCCTCCTCTCCTGTTCTCTATGCTAGGGATGGGCAAACGCGGTTCGGCAGTTCGCAGTTCGGCCCGAACTCAGCCTGTTCGGACAACCGAACTCGAACCCGAACCCGAACATACCGAACAAACTGAACACTGAACGGCGAAATGGCTGAACAGTTCCGTCAGTTCGGATCGCGTTTGGATGAGTTCGGGTGGCAAAAAAAGTGTCACTGGAAGGTCAAACATGACAGGGAGGTGTCAGTCACTGAGCAGCAGACTTCCAGGCACCAGGAGTGGAGAGGCTTGCAAGAAACAAAACTAATTATCTGCCTCCCCCCTTCCCAACACCTTCTGAGCTAGTCACTGTTCCTGAACAGCAGGCGTTGAGTAGGATTTTTAGATTGCTTTAAGTTTCATTTCACTTTTGTAATGAAATGAAACTTAAACCATAAACTGAAACCTTGTGTTATGCACTGTACAGACTCATTGAGTATGTAATGTATGTATTTCACTACAGACTCCTCTTCTGTTTGTGATTCCCCCCATCCCATATATATGGGATATATATATGGATATGGGATGGGGGAGATAGATAGATAGTTAGTAGAGAGTTGTAGGAGTTAGCTTAGTGATAGAGATAGCGTTAGTGATTTAGTTTTAGTGTTTGTAGGATTAGGTCTGTGTACTTATTAGATAATCCATTTAGTTCATAGCATTTAGAATAGTTAATAGCAGTTAGATTTAGTGTAGATAGATATATATAATATTAGATTTAAAAAATAAATTAAAAAACCAAATAAAAAGCAAAAGAAAACCATATAAATCCCAATAAAAAACCAAAAAAAATATAAAAAACAAAAAAAACACCCATAATAACACTTCCCGAATGGCCAAACGGCCGAACCGAACAGCCTAACTGAACAGCCTGTTCGGATGACAATTTTTCCTGCTGTTGTGCCTGGGAGAGCCCCATTCTAACATAATGCCAGCACAAACTGAAGCATATGCCCAACCACACTGTACCCTAAAGTCCTGGAATTCCTTAAATGCCCTAGCATAGGCTGCCCTGGTCCATTCTGATATTGCTCCCTGTATGATCTGCAAGAGGTATATCCAAGGGTCCACAGGCTTGGTATCATTGCCTCCGGTGTTCTGCTCACTCCAGGTGCCAGGAGGTGGAACCGCTCCCTCTGGAAGCAAGAAAGGGCATCAGCTGTGTGGCCATTGTTAATTCCTGGAACATGCTTGGCAATGAATAGAATATTATTATTCAAGCACACCAGGGTGAATGCCCTAACTAGCTTCATTATTCGGGGAGATTTTGAAGAGAGCGAGTTGATTACATGAACCTGTTAGCTCTACCTCACCAATATATGTACATTGGAGACCTGACAGGGGTTTAGCCAAGTATCTTAAGATGGACATGCACCCAGTCTCCTGAATTTGCCTCTCAAGGTTTCACTTTGAACAGATGCCTAGTGGAGTGGTGGTGGGCCATGGAATGAGTGTTCCAAAAAAATTAAAAATATGCCCTTGTGACTTAGGTGTGACTGAGAATTTGATTCACTATGTTCTCGAAAGTTCCTATTTTACAATTATCAGGAAAAAGTTGTTTGCCCCTTATTTAATACAAGTTCAACGGCTGTCCAAAAAAGAAAAACTAATTTGGCTATGCCAGCATTTGGATGCTGAGGTTCTTAGAAGCCTGGCAACCTTTGCAAGAGAAGTGGCAGAGATAAGGAAATTATTTCCGAGGATGATTTTGCAGCAGTAATAATTCTGGCACTGAAAGACTTTATGTTAGAGTACATATAGGTTTCAGTGGCCAGAGCTGCTAGCATCTGCTTTGTAGAGAGCAAGGTGAGGCCGGAATCTTTAGAAGTCGAATGCTGCTACCACGTACTCTGCAATGAGTGAGGCAAAATGGTTCTTTCCAGGCTTTAAGTGTTGTCTATATCTGCCCTGTAAAAAGTAAGGCAATACTATATTTATAGGGGCTAAGGGCTGTCAACATGAGCTCTGTATTAAAGAGCTAGGTTAGACAGCAATTTTCAGGGTCCAAGTGCTGCCAACATGTGTTCTGCTAAAGAGCAAGGCAAGTTAAGAGATTACGGGCTAAGAGCTGTTGAGCATGGCATGATTTAACAATTGAGACCAAGGTTTAGAAATGGTCCCTTTACAATTAAGATGGGATTGAGAGGGTGATATCTCTTCCTTTTGGCACAGATGTTGAGTATGAAGATATTGTATTAAGTGTGTTTATAATTGTTTGTATACAATATTCATAGAATTTTATTTTTTGTTTATTTCTATCGATCTTATATTTGATGATTTGATTTTACATTGTATTTTATTGCTGTGTTTATTTGATGGTTGGCCATGGCAGAAGTCAGTGCCTTTAATAAATATTATTATTATTACTACATGAACCAGGACCAGGTTATTGCACCAAAATGTTACAGAGCAGTTTGAAATTTCTGACGTCCATAGGTGGACTGCTACTATGATTGGAAAAAACATCCAAGAACATTAAGTCCCTGCTCAAACCGCTGGCGATTCACTTGACTGGCCAAGATTCAGCCCACCATTTGCCCCTGAAATATACACCAAATCCACAGCTGCCCACTGCATCAAAATGGACCTGGAGTTCTGCTTCGAGCAACAACTGCTGTCGCCAGAAACTAACCCCATTGTAGTTGGACAGGAAAGTCGCCCAGATGACGAGGTCCTCCTTCAGTTCCCTTTGTCAGTCTAAGATGCTAACGTAGGGGAAGGTTCCCAGGTGTCTTAGCATAAAGCCTAGATAGGAAGGCTCTGCCCAGAGCAATCACTCGACAAGCAAAATTCAGACTACTGAGGAGGGACTGCGGCTGGTGAACCGTGATCTTATTGGCCCTCAGTGCCACACCAATGGTCCCTCTCAAGATGTTAAGCTTCTTACCTGGCAGCCTGGATTCATCCCAGATGGTGTCCAGCTCGAGTCCCAAGTATGTTAAAACAGTACTGGGGTCCTTTGTCTTTTCACGGGCCAATGGGACCTCGAGTTCGGAGACCACCAGCTCAAAGGTCACCAGGCACTCGGTGCACTCTGAGGTGCCCATCCTCTCTGTGAAGAGGAAATCGTTGAGATACTTCATGACTTGGCGGGTACTAGCCCTTTGCTGAACCACCCAGGCTAACGATGTACTAAACATGTCAAAAGCCAAGCACGAGATGGAGCAACCCATTAGCATGGCCTTGTCGAAGTAAACAGATCCCAAGATCCCAAGGATCCCAATAGCCCAAAACTCTATGGGTGGGCTGGGAGAAGGTTTAAGCATTTTTAGCAAGTTGCTCAAATTCCTTTTTGACCTGCCTTATTAACTTTTTACATCTACTTTGGCAATGCTCCTCCCTATTTACCTCATTGGGACTCTCTTTCCATTTTTAAAGGATGCCTTTTGGGCTCCAATAGCCTCCTTCACCTCGCCATTTAGCCACACAGGCAGAGGTTTGGTCCTCTTCCTACCCTTTTTAATTTGTGGAATATATTTAATCTGAGCTTTCAAGATGGTGTTTTTAAATAGTCTCCACGCTGCCTGTAGACATTTAATTCTTGCAACTGCTCCTTTACGTTTTCCTCTAACTAGTTTCCTCATTTTTACATAGCTCCCCTTTCTAAAGTTATATGTTACTGCAGTGCTTTTATTTGGCATTTTCCCTCCTGTGAGTATGTCAAATTTGATTATACTATGATCACTATTGCCCAGCGGCTCCAGCACCATTACCCCTCGCACTAAATCCTGCACTCCACTTAGGACTAGATCCATTATAGGTCTTGATTTAAACCGAAATATTATGTATTCTCTATCTTGCTTATTTGTTGTATGTTATTGTATTATATGTATGTCTTTTGATTTTTGTCTTGCAATGACCAACGGTCACGCAGCTAAATAAATTTGATTTGATTTGACTAGATCCAAAGTGGATCCTTCTCTTGTTGGTTCCAGGACGAGCTGCTCCAGGAAGCAGTCATTTACAGTGGCGGCTGGTGGGTTTTGAGGTTGGTGGGTCACCAAGTCCAGCTGGGTTGCCGGCAGCTTTGCTGCCAGCGAGCATAGGGGTAGAGGCTAGACTAGGGGTGGAGCCAGGGCAACGGTAGTCAGAGCCAATGTCTGCCCAAACAAATAGGTATAAGTCACACCTTATTCAGCAATTTCATTTAGGCATCTATATTCACCTACTGCATCTGCCAGGTTTAAAAGCAGGCAGACAACCTTAAACCTCACATATTTAACACATATAAAACCTCAAGGCCTTTGGTATCATTTTAATCCTCATGAAACACTGAGCAAAATGATGTAAGAAAAACACAAATCGAATTGAAAGCCATGAAAACTAGAAAACCAGACATAAACCACAAGCATCACATTGCCAACATTTTGAAAACATGATCACAAGACTAACAGTTACATCTCAGGATTTCAAAACCTCAATTTTATCACAAGCATCATTTGTGCACTTGGGTGCACACTGTGATGGGGGAGAGGGAAGCAGGGGGATCTGGGTGCAGGCTGGGGGGGAGGGAAACCAGGGGGATCTGGATGCAGCAGCTGTGGGGGGGAGGGGAACCAGGGGGATTTGGGTGCAGTGACTGTGGGGGAGGGAAAGGGAAGCAGGGGGATCTGGGTGCAGGCAGGGGGAGCCTGCCTGCTTCTGGGGTGAGGGGCAGGCCCTCCCTCCCCCCCAGACCCTCCCAATCCCACGGGTGGCTTGGACGCCATGGCCACCAACCTTATGTACCCCATTCTGCCCCCACTATGTCCCCACGTGCCCCTCCTCCCCACATGCCCCCACTCCCCAGTTAACACTCACCCTCCCACTCCCCCACTCCCCCACTGTCCCCAAGTCCCCCGGAAAAAACCCAGTCCCTACCTGATCGCAGAAGCAGGTCCGGACCCGACCGCTGGTAATGCTGCAGGCTGGTCAGTGGCACTGCAATGGAGGGTTGGGAGCGAGTGAGTGAGGTCTGAGAGACCCCGCCCATCCACAGCAGCTGTGGTGCATCCTGGAGAGGCGATTTCAAAGATGCCCCTCCAGGCCATTAAAATAGCTGGGTAATGGGTTCCAATGAGAACCCATTGCCAAGCTGGCTGGCCACCCCCCCAAAAACTGTGCAGGCAGCCTCCTGTTAGGTCATCGGCAGTGCCAACCTACCAGAACCTGCGGCATCGCAGTAACTCCAGCCACAGGCAAAGCGGCTGGAGAAGTAGTGCGCAGGCGCAGCCTCTGGGTATTTTCAGACGTTACGAGATCACCATCAACCACAGTGAACCACGGTCAATTCCGCGGCGGGGCCAAAGCACCCTGAACGTCTGTTACGTGTGCGCCAGATGTTCACCACAGTCAATACCCACATGGGGTCAAAATCAACCATGCTTCCGGAGTTCCCCCTACCCCCCGGACCATCTCCGAAAGCATGGTCAAAGAGATTCCTGACGGGAACCAACAAAAAGTAACGTCTGGCCAGCAACCACTGTTCGGAATCAAAGGAAATGATTCCCAGCCGGGGATAAAGCATGCAGCGTCGCTGCCAGGCAACCAGCAACAACACAGGCTGGGGAGGGAGATTTAAAGGGCACATGGCAGCAGCCGGGATGAGCCGCCCCGGTGCCTTCCGGGTGCTTTGACCACAGCCCGGCCCGAGATAGGCATAACGTCGGTTGTGCTGCCCTGGGCCATGATCTGGCGGTCCGATTCCCTACCATGGTCCCAATCCCATCACGTCTGTTTGGGGCTCTTTTTGACCATGGGGGTGGTTGTTCGGTTCACCACCACTGGGAATCTACTGTGGTGACTCTGGACCACATAACATCTGAAATCACCCACTCTCCCCGGGCTGGCGTGGGGACTCTGAGCATGCAGCTCATGATCGGTGAGAACGTTAATCCCATCTCGAAGGACCTTGTTTACAAGGTAGCAACCTTCTGATCCAGAAGGTTGCTACCTTGTAAACAAGGTTCTTCGAGATGGCTCCATACATTCTCACATGTGCCACATGTTGCTGCACTCTGGCAGCAGTGCTGACATTGACAGCACCGGTGTCAGAGTGCTGCTTGCGGGGCACACACACACCCCAAGTGCCATAGCGAGGGGCCACTCCTGGTCATTTATGATATTCACCCTGTCAATATAAGGGTAATTGAAATCGCCCATTATTACTGTGTTTCCAACTTTAGTAGCCTGTCTACTCTCCCTTAGCATTTCACAGTCAGTCTCACTGGATATAGTGATTAAAATATGTGCACATACGTAATCAACGTGCATACAAATTTGGGCTGTAACATTTAATCCATTACACGAATTAATTGACTAAAGAGTTGATTAATTGATTCCTTTGACACCAGGAATTCCATAGCCCTTTCCCACTTATTATTAATTATTATTATTATTATTATTATAAGCATTTATATAGCACCAGCAATGTACATGGCACTTTACAAAAAATAAGATAGACACAGTCCCTGCCCGAGAGCTTACAATCTAAAGACAGGGGGAGGGGAGACAGGGAAGGGGGAACAGAGGGAGAGACAAGGGATGCAACATTCATGAGGATGTGAGAGCTCAG
>QEPC01013813.1:49170-60109 GCA_003113815.1 Sphenodon punctatus
AACAGTCATTTCCTCAGCATTTAGTTTTGCTAGAGATTGATGAAATAAGGGATCTTTTAAATAACTCAACAGTGAAGCAGTGTTTAAGATTTCAGTATTTCCCATTTTAGCTCTCAGTCTAATGTCTCAACTTTAATAATCACTCAGTATCAATATTAAGAATTTCAAAATTCTGACTGCTGACATTCCAAAATTTAGAGTTCTCTCTCCCCTTTTCAAATGTGTTGTAAATTTCACAAAACCCAATTAAATTTCTGGAAAACCTTTAGTGCTCACAACCAGTGTTCTCAACAACATTTTTGTCCTTATGAAATTTTGGTCCAAATCCCTTTGGCAAGTATAAGCCAAGTCAATCTTTGCAAAGAGATGGTTCAGAATTTCTTTCAAAAATCAAACTGATAAAAATGTAATTTTAAAAAAATAAAAAATCACAGTTCATGAAATAGACTTAAAACTTCCTGCAAAATTTGGAAATGTCAATGTGAGCATTCTGTTTCAACCTGTTTGATAGTCTCTTTCACGTTGCCCACAGAGTTGCATGGACATTTCAACAAACATTTTTTTTAAAATGTTATGTTCGATTTAAAAATTCCTCATGAAAATGGCCTGCCTCTTTTTGAGCAGCTCCACTTGTAATCTAAATAGACAAGGCAGAAAAAGAAATGATCTTCCTCCTTTTTCAGAGGGGAAAGAGGTTAAGTGACTTGCCCAATGTCACACAGAAAAATAGCAGAGAATTTAATCTAATCCTCCGTTCCATTGTGTAACGGGGCATATAAATAAAAAATAATTTCAAAAAAAATATTTAATTTATTAAAGTATTATCCAGCTCCAGCGACTCAGGCCCACACAGGAACTTTGCTTCCAAGGTGCTCTTTATTCAACAGGGCTTTAGCACAGTCCATCACCATTGGTTCACATAAGCACAGTCCATTATCATATCAAGCTCTCGGTGCTTCCCCCTTGGGTCCCTCCTGGCTAGACACAGTTCCCTCCTGTAGCCAGGTTCTCCCCAGGTTTCCAGATCAGTCACGCCACCCCCCAGCCCAAACTGGGTGTCTACTCCCAGGCCCCTCTGGCCAGGCAAAACCCTCCTACGGCCAGCTATGAGGCAGAGCCCTGGCTCCGGCCTCGCCTTTCTCCTGGCTTTTTTGCTGTTTCTAAGCCTATAGGCTAGCTTGGCTATGCCTAACCCAGGTGGCTCTTCTCTGGCCCTCCAGGTGCCTAGCATTTTAGAGGCTTAGGCAACATGTTACATTCAAATATGCCAGTGCTATATTCAAAACTAGTGTGGTGCAGAGGATTGGGTGCTGGACTTGGACCTAGGAAGCCAAGGTTCAAATCCTGCCCCAGTCATGAAATCACTGGGTGGTCACAACCTCTCTACTTCAGTTCCCCATCTGTAAAAATGGGAATAGGTGTGTGTCTTTCCCTGTATTCCATCCCCTCATCCTTGCCCATCTTAGATTGTAAGCCCACTTGGCAGGGATCTGTGACAGGAAAGTGTTGTGTGTGCTTAGAAATGATAAGTAGTAATAGGCAGCCCTATCTCATTTAGGCGCTGTCCTCTTCTACTTAGCACCTATACTGGCCTTTAGTGCCCTTTAGGTGCAAGCCTAGAGGCTAGGTGCACTCCAGGCCAGTGCTACCCACCTCAAAGGGCCAGGCTCTGTGACTGCAACACACTGCCTTTAACCAGAAGGCTATCTGTTCCCAGCCTCGCCATCCCCAATATCCAAGAAATCAAGGCCAAAGGAACACATTGGGGAAATCTGTAAATTTTTACAACATGACAGTTCCTAGAATTGGTGTGATCCAGTAAACAAACTAGAGTGCTTATACTGGGACATGAGTATTCAAGACTGATCCTGAAAGCCTCACCCTGGTACAAGTGAAGTGAATTTGGCTTGCACCAGTGCAGCACTTTGAGGACTGGAGAGCAAGTCTTGGTTCGACTATGGACAGACTTGGGCAAGTTGTTCTCTCTCAGCCTCAGTTCCCCATCTGTAAAATGGAAAGAAGATACTGACCCACCTGTTTCCCAGGAATGTTGTAGAAGAGAGGACGATAATGACTGCAAAGTGCTTTGCACAATGAACGTGCTGTAGGAAGAGTAGTATCATCATCATCATCATCATTGCAGCCTGGATGTCATTGCTGAAGATGACAGGGCCAAGGCGGAAGTTTACTGCACTCCCGGAGGCCACATGTTCATATTCTTTTAATTTTTTTCTGCCTTACCTACCTCCACCTGTGGCAAAGTTTCCAACCAGCTGAAACTTTCAAAGTAATTCACGTAACTATTAGCAGGGAGGGAAATCATTGCCAAGCCCATGCTACGGCCCTCTAAACAGAGCTGTTTAACTATGATGGGTGTAAATATTTAACAGCCCACCTAACCGAAGCGGATAGACTAATCCCATCCACTATTTAGTGAGTCAGGAGACGCATCAGCTTGCTTTTTATCTCATGCTGAGCAGCCACATTGTAGCTGAGAATCCCACACTCTGCTCTCCGAACTCCCCCACAATATTATATCAAGGAGCCTCTCTTTCCATTTGTCTCCAAACTGGTTGCATCCATTTATTTTTAATTTTTATTATTATTAATTATTATTATTATTTTATTTTGTTATTATAGCCCCCTTTTGGGAAAAGTCTTTGGCTATATTCTCACCTGCAGCGGCGGTGGCAGCAGCGGGAGGGAAGACGCGGCAGCGCAAAGGAGCCGGATGGCGGGAAAGAGGTGGTGCGAACGGGGATCTGCCGTGGCTTCTCTCGTGCATGTCAGGGNAAAGGAAATGATTCCCAGCCGGGGATAAAGCATGCAGCGTCGCTGCCAGGCAACCAGCAACAACACAGGCTGGGGAGGGAGATTTAAAGGGCACATGGCAGCAGCCGGGATGAGCCGCCCCGGTGCCTTCCGGGTGCTTTGACCACAGCCCGGCCCGAGATAGGCATAACGTCGGTTGTGCTGCCCTGGGCCATGATCTGGCGGTCCGATTCCCTACCATGGTCCCAATCCCATCACGTCTGTTTGGGGCTCTTTTTGACCATGGGGGTGGTTGTTCGGTTCACCACCACTGGGAATCTACTGTGGTGACTCTGGACCACATAACATCTGAAATCACCCACTCTCCCCGGGCTGGCGTGGGGACTCTGAGCATGCAGCTCATGATCGGTGAGAACGTTAATCCCATCTCGAAGGACCTTGTTTACAAGGTAGCAACCTTCTGATCCAGAAGGTTGCTACCTTGTAAACAAGGTTCTTCGAGATGGCTCCATACATTCTCACATGTGCCACATGTTGCTGCACTCTGGCAGCAGTGCTGACATTGACAGCACCGGTGTCAGAGTGCTGCTTGCGGGGCACACACACACCCCAAGTGCCATAGCGAGGGGCCACTCCTGGTCATTTATGATATTCACCCTGTCAATATAAGGGTAATTGAAATCGCCCATTATTACTGTGTTTCCAACTTTAGTAGCCTGTCTACTCTCCCTTAGCATTTCACAGTCAGTCTCACTGGATATAGTGATTAAAATATGTGCACATACGTAATCAACGTGCATACAAATTTGGGCTGTAACATTTAATCCATTACACGAATTAATTGACTAAAGAGTTGATTAATTGATTCCTTTGACACCAGGAATTCCATAGCCCTTTCCCACTTATTATTAATTATTATTATTATTATTATTATAAGCATTTATATAGCACCAGCAATGTACATGGCACTTTACAAAAAATAAGATAGACACAGTCCCTGCCCGAGAGCTTACAATCTAAAGACAGGGGGAGGGGAGACAGGGAAGGGGGAACAGAGGGAGAGACAAGGGATGCAACATTCATGAGGATGTGAGAGCTCAGATACACTTTCTTGGCTTGGTTGAAGTAATTTGGGAGTTTACAGATAGCAGATGAGGGATAATCCTGGGTGGGGATGAATTAGCAGGAGTTAGGAAAGGCAGAGCAGAAGAGGTGGGTTTTGAGGAGGGACTTGATGGTGTGGAGGGTGGGAGCCAGGTGGATGAGGGCAGGGAGGGAGTTCCAGGCATGTGGGGCAGTGAGGGAAAAAGGACGAAGACAGTTGGGGGAGCCGGGGAGGCGTGGGAGGGTGAGGAAGGAGATGGAGGAGGAGCGGAGTGCTCGAGCAGGAGTTCGGAGGGATATCAGGGCAGAGATGTAGGGGGGAGCGAGGTTGTGAAAGGCTTTGTAGGTGAAAACAAGGAGCTTGTGCACAATGCGCTCAGGAAGGGGGAGCCAGTGGNAACAGTCATTTCCTCAGCATTTAGTTTTGCTAGAGATTGATGAAATAAGGGATCTTTTAAATAACTCAACAGTGAAGCAGTGTTTAAGATTTCAGTATTTCCCATTTTAGCTCTCAGTCTAATGTCTCAACTTTAATAATCACTCAGTATCAATATTAAGAATTTCAAAATTCTGACTGCTGACATTCCAAAATTTAGAGTTCTCTCTCCCCTTTTCAAATGTGTTGTAAATTTCACAAAACCCAATTAAATTTCTGGAAAACCTTTAGTGCTCACAACCAGTGTTCTCAACAACATTTTTGTCCTTATGAAATTTTGGTCCAAATCCCTTTGGCAAGTATAAGCCAAGTCAATCTTTGCAAAGAGATGGTTCAGAATTTCTTTCAAAAATCAAACTGATAAAAATGTAATTTTAAAAAAATAAAAAATCACAGTTCATGAAATAGACTTAAAACTTCCTGCAAAATTTGGAAATGTCAATGTGAGCATTCTGTTTCAACCTGTTTGATAGTCTCTTTCACGTTGCCCACAGAGTTGCATGGACATTTCAACAAACATTTTTTTTAAAATGTTATGTTCGATTTAAAAATTCCTCATGAAAATGGCCTGCCTCTTTTTGAGCAGCTCCACTTGTAATCTAAATAGACAAGGCAGAAAAAGAAATGATCTTCCTCCTTTTTCAGAGGGGAAAGAGGTTAAGTGACTTGCCCAATGTCACACAGAAAAATAGCAGAGAATTTAATCTAATCCTCCGTTCCATTGTGTAACGGGGCATATAAATAAAAAATAATTTCAAAAAAAATATTTAATTTATTAAAGTATTATCCAGCTCCAGCGACTCAGGCCCACACAGGAACTTTGCTTCCAAGGTGCTCTTTATTCAACAGGGCTTTAGCACAGTCCATCACCATTGGTTCACATAAGCACAGTCCATTATCATATCAAGCTCTCGGTGCTTCCCCCTTAGGTCCCTCCTGGCTAGACACAGTTCCCTCCTGTAGCCAGGTTCTCCCCAGGTTTCCAGATCAGTCACGCCACCCCCCAGCCCAAACTGGGTGTCTACTCCCAGGCCCCTCTGGCCAGGCAAAACCCTCCTACGGCCAGCTATGAGGCAGAGCCCTGGCTCCGGCCTCGCCTTTCTCCTGGCTTTTTTGCTGTTTCTAAGCCTATAGGCTAGCTTGGCTATGCCTAACCCAGGTGGCTCTTCTCTGGCCCTCCAGGTGCCTAGCATTTTAGAGGCTTAGGCAACCATGTTACATTCAAATATGCCAGTGTTATATTCAAAACTAGTGTGGTGCAGAGGATTGGGTGCTGGACTTGGACCTAGGAAGCCAAGGTTCAAATCCTGCCCCAGTCATGAAATCACTGGGTGGTCACAACCTCTCTACTTCAGTTCCCCATCTGTAAAAATGGGAATAGGTGTGTGTCTTTCCCTGTATTCCATCCCCTCATCCTTGCCCATCTTAGATTGTAAGCCCACTTGGCAGGGATCTGTGACAGGAAAGTGTTGTGTGTGCTTAGAAATGATAAGTAGTAATAGGCAGCCCTATCTCATTTAGGCGCTGTCCTCTTCTACTTAGCACCTATACTGGCCTTTAGTGCCCTTTAGGTGCAAGCCTAGAGGCTAGGTGCACTCCAGGCCAGTGCTACCCACCTCAAAGGGCCAGGCTCTGTGACTGCAACACACTGCCTTTAACCAGAAGGCTATCTGTTCCCAGCCTCGCCATCCCCAATATCCAAGAAATCAAGGCCAAAGGAACACATTGGGGAAATCTGTAAATTTTTACAACATGACAGTTCCTAGAATTGGTGTGATCCAGTAAACAAACTAGAGTGCTTATACTGGGACATGAGTATTCAAGACTGATCCTGAAAGCCTCACCCTGGTACAAGTGAAGTGAATTTGGCTTGCACCAGTGCAGCACTTTGAGGACTGGAGAGCAAGTCTTGGTTCGACTATGGACAGACTTGGGCAAGTTGTTCTCTCTCAGCCTCAGTTCCCCATCTGTAAAATGGAAAGAAGATACTGACCCACCTGTTTCCCAGGAATGTTGTAGAAGAGAGGACGATAATGACTGCAAAGTGCTTTGCACAATGAACGTGCTGTAGGAAGAGTAGTATCATCATCATCATCATCATTGCAGCCTGGATGTCATTGCTGAAGATGACAGGGCCAAGGCGGAAGTTTACTGCACTCCCGGAGGCCACATGTTCATATTCTTTTAATTTTTTTCTGCCTTACCTACCTCCACCTGTGGCAAAGTTTCCAACCAGCTGAAACTTTCAAAGTAATTCACGTAACTATTAGCAGGGAGGGAAATCATTGCCAAGCCCATGCTACGGCCCTCTAAACAGAGCTGTTTAACTATGATGGGTGTAAATATTTAACAGCCCACCTAACCGAAGCGGATAGACTAATCCCATCCACTATTTAGTGAGTCAGGAGACGCATCAGCTTGCTTTTTATCTCATGCTGAGCAGCCACATTGTAGCTGAGAATCCCACACTCTGCTCTCCGAACTCCCCCACAATATTATATCAAGGAGCCTCTCTTTCCATTTGTCTCCAAACTGGTTGCATCCATTTATTTTTAATTTTTATTATTATTAATTATTATTATTATTTTATTTTGTTATTATAGCCCCCTTTTGGGAAAAGTCTTTGGCTATATTCTCACCTGCAGCGGCGGTGGCAGCAGCGGGAGGGAAGACGCGGCAGCGCAAAGGAGCCGGATGGCGGGAAAGAGGTGGTGCGAACGGGGATCTGCCGTGGCTTCTCTCGTGCATGTCAGGGTGCAAAATCCTGCCCTGGCATGCACGAGAGAAGCTGCAGCAGATCCCCGTTTGCACCGACTCTTTTCCCGTCGGCCAGCTCCTCTGCACTGCTGCGTCTTCCCTCGCCCCTCCCGGTGCCGCTACCGCCACTGCAGCCTCAGTCAGGATGATCCAAGGGCTTCGTCAAAAGGCATGTCATCTCAACCTGATGAGCCAACTTTGAAAATCAGCCAGTTCCAATTTGGATGCACCTGGGATCTAAAGAGGAGTAACTAACTATAGTTTGTTACCCACTGTCCCTGCAACTCAGATCAACACGACACCTCCATCCTAACATGGTTTGCCTCTGTCTGCTAGCTCTTGCCAAAAGCCCCGCACCTATGCATTAGTAATAGGCTGTCAGATTCATGTTTTGTACTGGTTATAAATTAATCTCTCTTAATTGGCCTGCTTTCTGGTCCAGCATTCACAATGTCGGAACAGTGGCTCCCAGTGGGTTTTTAAAAACTCTGCTCTATTACATAACACAGAGGAGTTACAGTCCAATAAAATAAACTGCCACCATCCCTGCTCCCCTTTCTTCCCATCCCATCTAGTGATAAAAATTCAGTTCTCCATGTGGAAAATGAAGTCATTTGTCAGTTCTGGTGTCAAGATCAAATGTATTTCCAGGCTCTCCTTTCATTTCCATCGACAATTCTCCATTCTCCAGCTGAAATACCTTAACATAAGAGATGGCTGCTCAAATACCTTAACATAAGAGATGGCTGCTCAGTCAATGTAAAAACTTGCAAAACCTCCCCTCTCTGCAAGATAGATTTTAAAAGTGATGACTCCAGAGGGGCTGATGCCTCAGACAATGAATCCATCTCAGGTCTCTGGTGCAGGACTAATCCATTCATGCAGTTTCTGATGGTGTCAGATCCTCCCTGTGAGATAACTTCTGGCATCACAGCCTCTTATCTTCCCTGACTATCTAGTATCATGACTATAATGACTGGAGTTGCTCTGTAAACATTCTTGCCTTTGAGCTTGATTTCACTGGCACCCTGTTTAATCCCCCAGGCATTTCTCTTTATTTCTACAGGGCTACTCCTGATTTACACACGGGCATAAACAGGATCAGAATCAGGCCCTGAAACCTCATCATCTTTCCACTTTAGCTCCGAGCCTTTGGAGGCACAGTAATAGCCTTGGATTTAAATCCCATTAAAAGCATGAGACATCAGGAGAAATTAAGCGTAATGACAAGATTTCTACTCCAGAAGGATGCAATTCAGATTGGAGACAGCTGCAACCTGCAATTTCCATTCCTAGTGGACAAGTGTCCACATCAAAACTCACTCCTGTTAATGGGTTGGTGCTTTAGAATCATTACACTTGGCATTATCTTTGTGGTGAGGGGAAGGTTGCAGATTTTCAGGCCAGAAGGGCATATGATGGGAACATCCAGCCCGATCTTTTGTCTAATACAGCCCCCAGAACTTCACTCAGAAACTGCTGCAAAAAGTCGTAACTTCTACAAGGGTGAGAAGGGAAAGGGAGGCTTGAGGAAGGGGGAGGGAGGGAGAACATCTTTGCCCCACCCCTTTTTGACATGGGCCTAGGGTGGCCATACCTCCCCTTTAAAAGAGGACGCTTATGAAAAATACATGATGCAGGACTGCACTTGAACCAATGCAGCCCTGCAACATGTATTTTTCATAGGTGTCCTCTTTTAAAGGGGAGGCATGGTAACCCTAGACATGGCCCTGTCCCTCACTATCCCTTGAAGCCTCGATTTCTTTGGGTTGGCTAGTATGGCGCAATCAGGAGTTAATTCTGAGCCCAGCAACAATGAATTAAAACCCAGAGACTGTACACAACGTTTTATATGTGCCTGCCTGTGTGTGTTCCTATACCTGCTGCCACCACCAACTTCAGCACATAGGAATAAAAGATTGGACAGGTCACACGAAGCTCGTAAAAATAAATACAACAACTTTTATTAAAACTATTTACATAACAATAAAACAAAACAACAACATTCTAAAAAACAAAAACAAACGTTCNATGGATTATCTAATAAGTACACAGGCCTACTCCTACAAACACTAAAACTAAATCACTAACGCTATCTCTATCGCTAAGCTAGCTCCTACAACTACTATCCCTAACCTAAATCTCTCTCTATATATCTATATCTCTATCTCTCTCTATATGGGATGGGGTGGGGGGAATCACAAACACAAGGTTTCAGTTTAAGGTTTAAGTTTCATTTCAGTACAAAACTGAAATAAAACTTAAAGCAATCTTATAATCCTACTCAACGCCTGCTGTTCAGGAACAGTGGCTAGCTCAGAAGGTGTTGGGAAGGGGGGAATTAGATAGTTTATCCACTGGTGGCTCACTATAACCAGTTTCATAAGGATATGGCTGGATGAACGGATGAAGGCCTCTTTCAGCACCGTGGGGAGCTCCACTGCTACTCAATTATATCAGGACCACGGAGAGTGCTTAGCATAGCCTCTTGCTATGGACTGCCAACCAGAATGCCTATTCTGAACCTCTGCAACTGCACCGCTCACTGAGAAAGCCAAGAAGGCCCTGGCAGCTGCTTTGTTTTTATCCTAGTAAGAAACCAAATTTATAAATGAATGGAGAGCTGCCAGTGATAAGCAGAGCGAGGCTCCAGTTTAACTCTAAAAATTCCCACTCAAACCAGGCAGGGGTTGGGCCAGTCTTCTTTCTGAGGACAGCCCAGCTGAGATGCTCTGTACCTGCTCATGTGCCAGGGTTATACACGGGGCTCTCTAAGCAGCCTCATGGCGTGAAACAGAGATGAGGGAGTGGGTGTTTTTAAAAGTACGTGATGAGGCAGGAGTTTTATAAGATTGCTTGTATTTGCGGTTTATTTAATTATGGGGGAGACAACCTCAACCCCTCTGTGAGAGGGAGGAGTGTGGGTTTGGAGGGGGCCCCTGGGTGAGAGAGATGGGTGCTTTAGCCATGTGCTTTATTTGAAGTTTGTTTTAATATGTTCTTTTTATTATTGTGAGCTGCTCTGAGCCTTCAGGAATAGGGTGGGATATAAAATGATTTCTAAAAATATTTATTTAAGTTCCCAGTAGCTGCACCTAGGCTGCGGAATTTCCTTCTGGTGGAGGCCTAGGTGGCCCCGGACCTCGCCTTGTTTCAGCGTCACTGCAAGACCTGGCTGTTCTGCCAGGCTTTTGGTGAGGGAGATGGGTAAAGGGTGGGTGGGGTAGGGAAGTAGAGTTTTTTGTATTTTATGCTAGTCTCCTTTTGAGTTGTTCTATGGATTTTATATATGCTGTTTTTATATTTTTAATGATATTTTAATATATTATGTTGTAAGCCACCTCAAGCTGCATGAGCAGGAGAGGTGGGATAAAAATGTTGTAGGCTCAGGGTAGGCTCCAATATCGAGTTGGAACCAGTAGGGGGCAGTAGTGCAGTACAACAGACCCTCCCCAATGGCCACAAGCCTTGTCACTGGGACCTTCTTGACTTGTTCAGCACTGAGCAGCTACGGCCCAATCCTGCAAGGTGCTGCGGTTCAGCAACAGCCATTTCATCAATCAAAAGTGAGGACTCTCAGTACCACATTGATCGGAGTCCTTAAGTTTGAGTCTCGACCTTTGACTCCCCAGAATGACTGTGAAGTGCACTGCTGTAATAGTTGCCCAAGCAAGCTAGGTCCTGTTGAACAGGGTCATTTGACTCTTCCTGACTGGAAGAAGCCACAGCTTCAATGGGGGAGATGAGGGAGGATTTGTCCAAAGGTCTGTTTGTTTTACATCAAATGATTATAACTGTGGGTGAAAACAGACATGACGCTAACCACCCTTTAACCACCCTTGGTGGTTATTTATGCATGTTGCAGGGCTG
>QEPC01013813.1:66301-152168 GCA_003113815.1 Sphenodon punctatus
CCACCCACAGCCAAAACAGTCACCCACAACACACACCAACACTCACCAACCACAACCACAACAACAACACAGCCAAACCCAACCCAAACACAGCCAAAACACACAAACCGAGCCACCCAGCCAAACACACACTCACTCTCCACACAGCTCCGCACGCACTCAAATTTCTGGTTTCTGGCATGATTACGGCTTCACGTGCTCTCGCGATAATTTTTTCCGAACGGCTGAATGGCCAAACCGAACACTGTCGAACCGAACGGCCGAACCTGAACTGTGATCTGTTCGCCCATCCCTACTTTTCACGTGGATGGTGGGGGTCATGCGTGGAGCAGGCTCGTTTAAAAACATTTATGCTCTTAAGCAGGCCATGGCTACAGCAGAGCAGGCTTCAGTCCCAGCCAGCACTATGGCCATCTCCTGGGGTGGGGGGCGAGGAGGAGGATGACCATACACATCCATACACTGGCTGCAGCAGCCAATATATTTGCACTACAACAGTCATCCCCTGGCCCTCATCCTTTCGTCTCCCAAGAGGGATGGCCATTACACTGGTGGGGACCAAACAGCCTCTGCTTTGTGATCCATGTAAAACTGAGGGTTGGCTCTGGACTGGTGGTCGAAAGTTCAGTAGCCACTTTGCTAGGCATTACTGCAGCGCAGAACAGCACAAGCTAGAGCAGGCCGCAGCATTAATCAAGACCTCAGAATCGGGGCACACTGTTCAGCCTTGCCTGTGAACCTCCCCAGTTAGAATGCTGAAGAGGAACTCTGTAAGCTCTCGTCTTTGCCCTACTTTCCTAGGCAGGTGCTTCAGTCAGATACGGTTGACTAGGATTAAATTCCAGACAGCTGGTCACGTCTGAGAGCAATACTTTGGCAAATGTTTCTGGGCAGGGGGAACTGGAATCTCAAGCTTTGCTTGTCACCTTAAAAATCCTCAGCGGCTTCCCCAAGAGAAGAGGATGTGAACAGTTCCTAGTGCTTGACAGTGTGGTTCTGCCACCTGCTGTAGCCCAGAGGAAACTGCAAGTGAGAAATGACAGGTAGAATCCTAGTTGCACACTGGACGATAAGATGCAGCCACACTAAGGGGAGTGGCTCCAATTAATGGGACTACATACATACATAATTTTATTGTTCAGCCTCAGCTTTTACAAAAACAGATACTTATATACATGTAACAAATTTTAAAACAATATAATAAGGGTTCTCCACACTCCCTGTGCAGTACCCCCAGGTCAAAATAAATGGGCTTTCCCACCCATAATAAATCATCCACCTCCATTTCGGTTGATAAATGACTCAATAGTTGGCCCACGTTGTATAGTCGATATTGGAATTAGCAATGATAAATGGGAAGCACATTTTAGGAAAATATTTAATTCTAGCCTCCCTATAAGTTCAGCTATAGCTAAGGATGATGTAGTTCTCGCTGATTGGGATCCAGTGAGTGAGATGGAAATTTATGAAGCTATTAGGAGATTGAAGAACAGTAAAGCTCCAGGAGAGGATTTTATCCCCCCTGACTTATACAAAGCAATGCCGGAATGGTGGCTCAAAGCTTTGGCGAACCTTTTTACACTTATAAATAAGGCTGGTTCAGTCCCGGATTTGTGGAAATCTGCGGTAGTGGTACCTATCTATAAGAAGGGGGATAGATTAGAACCAAAAAATTATCGTCCAATTAGTTTGTTACCCATTATTTCAAAAATATATTCCACAATTTTATTAACTAAGCTTCAATGGTGGGTAAGTCATAAGCAAATAATTGCTATGGAACAGATAGGTTTTCAGTCAAAGAAGTGTACTATGGATCATTGTTTCCTCCTGGCCCACTTGATTGAAAAATATAAAGTAAAGAGGATGAATGTATATGCAACGTTTGTGGATTTTTCCTCAGCGTTCGACCTGGTAAACCGGGAGAAATTGTGGGAGAAACTCCGCAGTTTAAATATTGATCAAAGACTCCTGATGTTAATAAGATCTTTATATTCGGATACTGGGCTTAGAGTCAGGATGGATAAATTGGGTCACTTATCTGGCAGAATTGAGACCTCAAGAGGTGTAAGGCAGGGGTGTTTATTGGCTCCGATGCTGTTTAATTTATATGTCAATGATTTAATTCTGAACCTTAGGGATAAAGGAGAATATATGGCTCCTAAAGTGGGCTCCAGAAGGATTTCGCTCATAATGTATGCGGATGACACAGTTTTACTGTCAACCTCAGGATTGGGTCTGAGACGCTTGATGGCGGATTTTGCCAAAGAATGTAGTTCACAAGACTTGGTGATTAACCATAAGAAAACAAAGGTTATGGTGTTTAGATCTACGTTCAAAAAAGAGCCTTGGTTTATAGATTCCCAACCAATTGAGCAGGTAAAATATTATACTTACCTTGGGCTTGTGTTCGCTTATAATGGCTCGTGGTCTCATCATGTCCAATCTTTGAAAACTAGTGTAGTGGGTCCAATGGGGGCAATTTGTAAATTTTTTCGTTCAAAGGGAGGACAGAGGTTTGTACCCGCTATTAAGGTATTTCGAGCTAAGATTGTGGCAAAATTAAGGTATGGGGCCTTACTTTGGGGGACTTCGCCAGGTGTGATGAAAGTATTAGAGCCAGTGCTTCATAAGTTTTTGAGGAGCCTGATGCAGATGCCAAATTCAACACCGTCTGTTTTACTTAGACGGGAATTGGGGGTACATTCATTAAATGTGGATATTACAGAATCAATGCTGTTAAGTATGTTTAAGATTAGTTCTGGTCAAGTAACGGAGCTAGCAAATATGTGCTTTCTTGAAAAACGGGTTAATGAGTATACAGGAGCCTCTTGGTGGAATTATATAAATATAGTTCTTGATAGACTTGGCTTGTCTTATTTATTCTTAAAGAACTTTCCATTTAAGGTAGTCAAAAATATGATAAAGACTAGGATCAGAGATTTGGATGATCAGTCGTCCAGAGCCATGTTGGCTGGACTACGAACATCCCCATGGTATCAGTTTTTGGTCCCTGACCGAGGTGGTGCTGAATATATTAAGTGGGAGCTCCCTTTTCAGTATAAACGAGCATTTTGCGCGTTACGCTTTCAGATTATGCCATCGGCTGTCTTGGAGGGGAGATTTTTAGGTATCCAGTATGAGGACAGAATATGCCCTCACTGTTGGTTGGGAGTCGAGGATGTAGTCCATTATCTCCATGTATGCCCGATATTTTCTAGTTTACGTGAGAAGATGGAGAAACTTCTTGATGTCCCGTTTAACTTAACGGTTAGGCAGAAAACAGTGTTCCTTCTTGAGGGTAAAAATCTATCAAGGACGGAGATAATGGCCCGATATGCGTATCTATTGCAAAAGATTAGAGCACGAAATATGGATAAGTAAGGATATCATGTTGGAAGTAAAGCTGGATCTATATTAGCATTAAAGTAACAGCTGGGCAAATGGGGTTGATAAGTTAGGATTCGCCTGTTGGGGGTGTTTTATTTATTTTATTTCTGTATATAGTATTATTGTGATGTTCGTGATGTTCATGATGTATGTTTTGTATATTATATTTGGTTTTGTCATGGCCTGTGGCCAGTGCAATAAATTTATTTCATTTCATTTCACCTCCATTTCCCGTACAACCTGATACCGCCTTCCTAAAGATGTTAAAAATCATCAAGCATATTTCTAATCCGGATCACAGCCCCATAAAATTTGGCCACAGCCCTAATTCGATCTGAGTCAATTGGGTTTAATAGTTCCATCAAAGCACTTTTAGTTAAATCCCCCTCCTCAAGATGACCGCCCAAGTACCTAAATCTTAGACCAGCAAAAGCCGGGCAGTGCATAATTATGTGTATGGGGGTATCCACCTCTCCCTGCTGACACATACAACAAATACGCTGGCCCCATGGGGTCTTTGCATAGCGTCCTTCCAGCATAGCTGAGGGGAATACATTGGCCCTCATCCTAAAGAATGCTACTCGGCTATTAGCATCCTGCCAGTTGAATAGATAATATTGGTTGGGTCTCCGGATGTTAAAAAATGGATAGTAAGCATTAAACTCAGGTGCCACCTCCTGCGCCTCTCGTTGGGCATTTTCTGTTTGGGCGGCCTGGTCCCACAGCCACCTATGGACTAGTTTCTTACATGTCCCCCAGCCCAGTCTTCCCAGGTCTGAGCAGGCAAACCCCAGCCTGGCAGTTTCGTGCCTAGCTCCCTGTACCCAACAGCTTCCATCCCCGGAAGAGATTGTTTCATTGATCAGCATATTATTGGGGCAGGGGAAAAGCATCTTATTGAGCCAATAATTCAGCCATTGCAAGGTGGCATGAACTCCCAGAGGTGGTACAAATGACTCTGCCCTCAGAATTGCCTGGGGTGTTCCCCGAGGGGCCCCCAAAATAGTCCGCAAAAATACATTCTGCAGACTCTCCAATTTGGTAATGTATTTCATGCCCCATACCAGAAATGCATACAGGAGCTGTGTAATTACTTTGGCCCTAAAAAGTTGTAAAGCTGGCAAGACAAGGTGGCCCCCTTTACCGAAATAGAATTTTATAACAGCAGCCGCCGCTTGTCTTGCCTGTACCATTGCTGCCTCATAGTTGGCCTTCCAGCTACCACTTGCAGATATTATTACCCCCAGGTATTTAAAGACCTTAACCTGGTCAATCTGGGTCTGAGGTATAACCCACCGATGTTTTTTGTGGGTCCCTCTTGGGCCCACCACCAACACCTTGGTTTTGGCAAAATTTATCGACAGCAATTCCAGCCGGCAGTATTTGCCAAAGGCCTCCAACGTCCGCCTCATTCCTACTAATGTCTGGGAGATTATCACAGTATCGTCCGCATAGAGCAGCAATGCTAATTTCTGGTCTCCAATTTTTGGGGGATGTGTATTGTATCTCCTCATAAAAGCCACCGCATTGTTTACATATAAGTTGAAAAGAGCAGGTGGCCAGAAGGCATCCCTGTCTGACACCCGAGTTTACCAGAACCGGTTCAGAAAGCGCTCCCTGATTGTCGGCCCTGATCCTTAGATGATTCCCTGTGTGTAACTTTACTATAAGAAAAAGGAGCCTGGGTTCCATATCCAAAGCCTGTAGCTTCAGCCACAGGCACTCCCTGCAGATAGAATCAAATGCTTTTTCTAAATCAACAAAACACAGGAAAAGTGATTCGCATCTTGCAATAGATTTAGTGATCAGAGCCGCCAGCACAAAAATGTGATCCACTGTCGCCGCTCCTTTGCGGAACCCAATCTGTTCTGGCTCTATTATACCCCTCTCCTCTACCCATTGTTGCAGCTTAACCAACAGGAGCCGAGAATATAATTTGGCAACAATACTTAATAAACTTATCGGGCGGTAACTGCCCGGCATCATTGGGTCTCCCTTCTTATATATGGGGACCACCATGCTCTGCAACCAGGCTCGCGGAAATATACCATACTCATTTATATATGAGCTCCGCCCAGTACTGTGGCTCGCTTCTCAGGAGTTCAGCTGGCACAAAGTCCTGGCCTGGAGCTTTTCCAAATTTTAGGGATTCAATCAGGAGTATCACCTCTTCAACCGAAACCAGTTGCCATTTTGGGAATTTGTCTATTGCGGCAATCCCCACTGCCGAAGAGGTGATTCCTTTCTTAGCATAAAGCTTCCTGTAGAAATCCTGCCAAACTTCTAGTGCAGGAGAGTTTCTATAACCCGAGCCTCCCCCCTTTGGGAGAGAGTGCATTATCTCCCAAAATTCTCTCAAGTTCTGATCCCTAGCTGCTTGGATGAGCTTCCCCCAGAGTGCTTCTTGAGCACTTTTCAGCTTGCTCCTTAATAGCTGGCGGTACATTTTCCTCTTTTGGGTTAATGCTAACCTCAAGGAATAGGTTGGAGCGGCCTTCACTTCCCTCGCTATATGCCTGAATTGGGATCTTACGCTCCGACACTCAGCATCGAACCAGCGTGGAATAGAGATATCCGACACTATATTCCCAGCTGGAGCAATCTGGGTAGAGAGCATCGGCAACAGGAGCTCCATTAAGGCCTCGAATTGCTGGATTGTATCCAGTTCCAATTTTTTGATATTAGCTCCTATATCCTTTACCAAGGGAGAGCTCAGGAGTTCTGCCGTCCTTACTTTTAAGTCCTCCGACCATTTAATCCATCTCCTGGCAGGGGGACCCTCCAGATCAGTAGGCTTTTGTCTCATCTGGCAAATTCGGGAAGCTCCTATGGTCAGGCTTATGGGTGAGTGATTTGATACAAATATTGGTATCACCTCAAAATTCTCCACCAAGGGAAAAAGAGAGGGCGGAATCAGGAATAGATCTAAAACACTGGACCCCGGGGATGAGTTGTAAGTAAAATTTCCTATCAGGTCCTCCTGTATGCGACCGTTCACTATCACAATATCCAGGTCTGACATTAAATCGTCCATCCAGACCTTCCTTGGTCCCACCGTTTTGTCCCTGGAGTGGCATACTGGGACGTAACAGGGGACCATCAAATTATCGAGCCTAAGGGGCATTGGCTGCGAGGCTGGGTCCCCCAATCTGGCATTAAAATTGCCTCCTAGCACCAGCAAGGCATCTGGGAATTGAACTTCTGCCTCTCTAACCTGAGCTGTCAATTGGGGCCAGATGTCCAAAGAGTAGTAGATCGAATATTCTGGGGGGACATATGCCACTCCCAGTAATATCTCCCTCCCACTAGGGAAGCGACAATGAAAGAGGGCAAAATATGCTTTAATACCACTAATGCGGTTCACAGACCCCCTCAGAGAGGAAGCTACCAGCAGTGCCAATCCACCACTCGGCCGCCCATGCACATCTGAAGGCAGAGCATTCACCCAAAAGGCATCGAAATCCCTCCACTTACCCTGGGGGGAGGGGGGGCTTGGTTAGCCAAGTTTCTTGCAGTAAGGCAATATCGCACTGGTGGAAAAAATTATAAAACTCTGGGTCAGCCTTGCGCGTCTCCCAACCAGATATATTCCAAGAAATGATGGTAATTGGAGCACCAGGCTTATCCCATTGTCATTGTTTAAGAGGTGGTCTCAGCCACTGTCTCAGCACCCTAGCTATAGAAGGGTTCCATGTCATCTCGGGGCTTGTTTTAGAGTCTGGCAGTTGGCAAGAGCCAGAATCCGCCTGAGCTACTGTTAGTGGGACTACTGACAAATTTAGCAACCCGTCCAGTGGGGGATCTGTCTGGGTAGGTCTCTTGAGAGAGTACTGTTCTCCCACTACTCTCCCTAAAGGGCTCCCCTCCTGAGACCGCAGCTCCATCTGCCCACTTTGTACCTCCTCCAAACCAAGGGCCAGGATGGTGTAGTCCTCTTTTAGTTGGGCCTCCCATCCCTTCTTCCCTCCTGTAGATGCCCAACTAACCGAGTGAGAGTATGAGGTTAGTAGTAGAGATAGGGAGGAATGTGGTCCTTGTTCTTCCCTTCCCTCCTGCAGGGGCCTTAAGGGGCTTATTTGTCTCCTGCCTCTCCGGGGTTTCTTGATTTCCCCTAGTTGGAGTTTAAGAGACTCCAGGCGGTCCAAGAAACAAGCTTCAATTGCAATTGACGGAGAGGGTAAAGGCTCCACCTCTCGGGGGGTGTGTGTCTATAGGTATAACTGTCATTAGAGGTGGCAAGATGGAGGAGTTCGAGGGGGCCATGGCCCGAGATGAAGCCAAGACCGGGGGAGGGGGTCTCACACGCCTACACTCTTCTCCCCCCTCGCCACCCCGAGTCTTTCTCCTACATTCCTGAATCCTGGGGGGTAGAGATTCCCCTGATGCCTGGGGGGGTTCAGCATTCCTTACTGAGAGACTTTTCAAACCCCTTGGAAGAGGTACCAGTGGTGGGGCAGGTGGAGCTCCACTGGTATCCATCCCTCCATCTACTTGGTTCTGGTTATCATCCTTCCTATCACGCTTCTCTGTGCCCCCCGCCCTACAGGTAATCCCATGACCTCTATTCAGGGGAAATCTCCTAAGGCCCCGTGATGCATCGCCTCTTTTATTCAGCGGTTGACTGGGGCCTCCTGGGTCAGATTTAAGGGGGGGGAGGCTATCAGGCCAGCCGGGAGGCCCCCTACCTTACCCGTCTGGTCCTGCCTGTCCTGTGACCCACATAGGCCTAACACTTGCCTCTCCTGGAGATTCCACCCTGGCTGAAAGGCATGTGCTACAAATATCCCCCACTCCTCCAGTTGGGTCCTTTGGACCAGTATTTCAGCAACCGTATCGGGAGATTTGAAGGTAACAATGAGCATTTGTTTGCCCACCATGTGAACAATGTGATCAACTGACATTATCTCCCTCCTGGTGACGGGCACTTCAGTTAAGAGCACCCAAAGGTGTCCTGCAACATCCAAGTGAGTTGCCCACAAGGGGGAGTTGCAGCCATGCTGATTAACTACTGTGAATACTAAGGTTTGTAATAATAAATCAAAGGACTCTGCCCTTTCCGTGCATAGTACCTGAGGGAGTAAATTCCCCA
This sequence comes from Sphenodon punctatus, assembly GCA_003113815.1. Taxonomy (NCBI): domain Eukaryota; kingdom Metazoa; phylum Chordata; class Lepidosauria; order Sphenodontia; family Sphenodontidae; genus Sphenodon; species Sphenodon punctatus. The sequence goes on from QEPC01013813.1 coordinate 74,778, forward strand.
ACTTCCTTGGTGGGCCCTTTAGCAAGGGAGCCACCACTTCTAGGCTTGCCTGCCGAACAAGTTCGGCACCCTCTGGTTGGGATAATACTCCATGTAAACCATTCCCCCCTACTGAGGACTGTATGTTGCCCCACTCTCCCCTCACAAACCCTTCAAGTGACTCCAATTGGGTTTGGACTTTAGACAATTTCAGAAAAACAAATTGTAAAGTTTCAGCCGTGAGCATTACATGGTCCATGAGGAATATAGTGAGTCTCTCCTCACCTGATTCATCTGCTACCCCACTGGGTCAGAATGGAGGTCAGGTGGGGCCCAGTGCAATATTCTCCCAGCCTTACCTAGAGCTATGCTCTTCTGAATTAAAGCGGCTTCTACTTCTACCTCCAACAAAGTTTGAAAACGGTTATTAAGAGGTAGAGGTGAGGATGCCAAGGGCACTACCCTGTCTTTTGTTCGCGCTTGGGGAAAAAACACTCTCCAATCATTTTTGCCTCATTTCTCCCTTATTGGGTCTTTGCTTTAATAGGGGAAGACATCCGTCTTCTTCCTTACCCAGCAGTCAACCACACGATCCAACCCTTCAGGAACCAATTCAGAGTATCCCGACACTCCCGGAAGCTCACCTAAGGCCGCGCGCACAAGGGCGCACCCTTGTGCGCGCAGCCCTTAGGCACACGCCTACGGCACTGCCACAGGCTCAGGCTCCGCTTTTCTTTGCCCCGCAGGTCTGGCCCCGCCTCCAGCACAGCTGATGCAGGTAAGTGACTGAAACGCCGCCCACAGAGTCCCCGCTCTCACACCACCTCCGTGCAGGCTCAGGCTCCGCTTTTCTTTGCCCCGCAGGTCTGGCCCCGCCTCCAGCACAGCTGATGCAGGTAAGTGAGTGAAACGCTGCCCACAGAGTGCCCGCTCTCACACCAATGGGACTACAATGTTCTCTGTTTTAATGTAAGAAACACAAGGAAGGCTTTAAATGCAAACATTAACAAGCATCATCATTTGGAGAAACAGAACCTCAGGGCCTTCGTAGATCGAAGAAATTGGTGGCATTTTGATACAAACACGGGTGATTAAGGCATGTATAATTTGTTTACCCAGATGTTTTCTGTGAAAAAATACACCTTTTGAAAGCCACATTATCAAGGGTTTTCAGCTGCACATTTTTTTTCAAGCTTGTTGACTTCTGCATCTTTTGTCGTGTAATCATAACTGTCAGGACAGTATGGTAACCCAGCAGCCATGTTTTAAGTAGTAGAGCAGAGAAGCAGCTCCCAAGATGCAGTGCAGCATTTCATCCAATGGGATGTTTGCGTGCCCAAAAGCTGCCCAGTCATGGAGCATTTGGCCTGTCTGACGATTTGCCTCAGGAATGGATTCTGACAGCTCTAGTACTTCTTGTGAGGGAAGGAGGCGGTCTGCACATTAGTTGGATGCTGAGACCCTTGCTTTTATTAGTATTTGGGGTGAGAGAGAGATCTAGCAGCAAATGAGTCAGTCCTACGGGAATATTGGTGTTTTCAAGCAAATTGAAGATGCAATGGCCAAGCAGGGGATTGTAAGGGAACCAGAGCAAATCCTCAGTAAGGCGACGGCACTCCGAGCAGAGTACAAAAGGGTGAAGAAACATAATGCAACCTCTGGAAATTCACACCGATTCTGGGCATATGAGGGGGCTTTGGATACATTTCTGCATGTGAGAGGGGAGCTGGTATGCCCTAGAGTATCTGGTAGCTGGGTAATTAGGAGGGGCAGTGCTTCTGTTGATTTTGTAGAAGAAGATTATGAAGACAGTCCAGATTTAATTGCAAATGAAAGCATGGAAAGCGTGCTTGAAGCTGGAGAGGATGTGGAGATGATTTTCAACCGTGCGTCATATGGTGAAGATGGTGCTGGAGACACAACAGGATCTGAGACAGTCTCAGATTTGCAGCCCCAGGAGGAGCACGGTACTGAAGAAAATGATGGTAAGTTTTTTTAATTATTATGTTTCCTCAACGATGTTTGTTCTTATTTATGTGGTATGAGAATTTGTTTGGCACCACCAGAGGTTCAATTTTATTTGACATTTATGTTGTGAAATCAAGGGTAAAATAAATAAATAAATAAATAAATGTGATGGTCCTTGCACCTCTGCTCCAAGTACATTTTTGAAAGCACTCTGTAATAAAGGTGAGGTATGGCAACCCTAGGTAGGTGGTGCTCGATTAGCTCATGTGACCCTCCATTGCAATTATAGCTACTGCAGACTGCCTTGCTTGCTGCTAGCTATGTTTCTGAGTGGATGAGGACAGCTGTTGTATCATGATCCAAAACACATTTTTTATGACTTGCTCATTTAGACTTAAATGTAGTCAGTTTTTCCCTAGCTTCTGGTTTTAATGGACTTGACATCAATTTCAAGGTTAGCATAATTCTTTCAGCTTTCAATTTAATACATGAAGACTATCTACTTGACAATTTTTAAATTATGTACTGTAATTATTTTCCACAGCTGCTGCAGAGCAGAGAACACAAAAGGATGTGCCTGAATGCCAACTAAGAAGTTCAAGTCAGCGAATGAAAGATTTTAGAAATTGCTGCAGAGGTCAATGATCATCACTTGCCAGGGAAATAGCCAAGCAGGGGAGGGAAGCCACCTGGGACTTGAACACCACATTGTGCACATCTTTGGATGATGCTGTGTCAGAGATGAAATCTCTGCACTCTGATTTGTCAGAATAGATTGTGATTATGAAAAGCATTGCCAGTACACAGACACAATGCTGATTTTGCAAGCATGCACCACTCTGTAGATAGTGCAGTGTCAACGGTTGCAAAAGCCATTGAGAAGATGGCTGACTGTTTTGTACCTACCTTATTAGTAAATCCTCCCACACTGCTCCCTTCATCCACAGGCTTCTTTAATTCTGGAAATTTCAATTCTGCAAACTCCTCTGCAGTTTGCAGCGATGGTGTAGCACAACCTAATCCCTCCTCTGCGGATGCAGGTGGGGAAAGAGAACTAGATTGCCTAAGAAAAAGTTTTCCCCATCAAAGTAGAAGGCATGTTCTCATGGTAAGTTTGAAAGTAAGCATGACAGCTTTGGATGGTACACTAATACCTGAGTGACACTCATCCAAACTGTGTGAGAAGCAGGTATTAGTGTACCATCAATAATGTCCTGTTCCCTTTGAAACTTAACATGACAACATGCCCGCCACTCTCTGAAGACTTCTAAAGTCCTCTGCAGTTTGCAGTGATTGTGTAGCACAACCTAATACGTTAGTTAAGTATGGTTGTGTGGCATTATATAAATATGGTATATGCAGATTCCCATATGAGTTAAGTAATTGTTACCTTAACGTTCCCACGTAATAAAGGAAGATGTCTACGAAGCAATTAGTTTATATAACACAAAAATTGAGGATTGACTGTTCTTTTCCTACTGCTTTTTGCAATTTAAAGTTCAAAACCTCAAATGTAGTAAGCTTAGCATGACAGTGGTTCAAGCACTTGGATTTAACAGACTCAGTCTTCTGAAACAAATTACTTTTTAATGTAATATGAGTAAGTGGAATGGCAATATGATTTAAACTGAAATTGTGAGGGAATAAGCAGACAGTGCTAACTGTTAAGTCACACTGTTGTAACATGCCAATTTCAAGTAGAAATGCTTCTTTGATAACCTTTCAAGCACTGTAACATGAACACCAAATATTAAAGAGTTGTTTAACTGGAGGTAGAGTTATGTCTCTTCATGCAGTGTTACCTTACATATGTTGGAATATACAGGAACCAGGCAAATTTTAACTTTGCTTTACTTTTGATAGATATATTAAATGGACCCTGTATTGCATGTTGTGAGTAATACAGTTAAGTTAGATGTCATTAAAGATACATTTGACAGACATTTTTCTTAAAGTCCACTGTACCTTAATGTGAGACTGTAATTGTTGTGTACTCACATATTGGTTTTCTTCTGTATGGGACTCAACTCAATTGTTGAAATAAACTATGGTTTTATTTGGAAATGAAAGTCTATTTCTTTTTCCCCACATAATTGTTTGCAGGTAAGTTATGAAGAAACGTAAGGGACAGCCCCCTAGCCCTAAGCGGGGGGGGTGAGTTTGTGACCGCCCTCCCCCGAACAGGGTGCCGGGCGGGTAGGGGGCAGGGGTTCCCTTTGCCCTCCCCCGCCTGCCTATTGAACGACGGCACCGGGGGGCCAATAGGGGGGAGAGGAGGGGAACCTGGGTGGGCGTAGACGGGTATATTTACCTGTCCCAGCCAGGTGCCTCCTCCTCTCTGCAATCCCGGCGGCCGCTCGCGAAAGCTTTGAGTTTGGTTGCTGAAAGCAAAGGTCAGGAATCCCACGTGGAGCATTTCACTTTAGGAAACTATTCACCGGGTGGGGATTTGAAATTTGGAGCTCCGGTTTAAGTTTAAGCTTAAAGGCCCCCGGAAGGGGGCGGGAGTTTCCCCACGTTGAATGGGTACACTCATAGAACTATTACTGAATGAGTGAGTGATGAAAACTAAAATGGGTACAATTACCAGTCTCCCTCATTTAATCGCTATCAGCAGAAACCCAATTTATTGTACTAAATTTCCACAAACGAACACCAACAGGTTTCTTTTTTCTAATTATCTTCCATTTCAGTATAAATAAAGAAAGATAACTGCATCAACGTGCATGACATGAAGCTTTTATTGAGGCTTCAAAACAGTTAAAAAAAATTAATATTCATATGATAAGATTGAATACAAACAAATTCATGTTGCATCTGTGCTTAGTGACAATAAAAACCGCCTGTGGAGATTTTAATCATTTCACCTCTGTTTGTAAATATATTCTTTATTACACAATTAGTTTTAACTTGTCAATGTCTTTTGCAAGTCACAATACAGGATTATACCATGCCTGTTTTCACCATATAACATCACCTTTACCTTGTTTAATTTCATTCAGATATTCTATGGAATTCCACCAATTTGATAAACGTTATTCCAAGCAAAGATGCAGATTTAAAGTCATTAACCCAAATAATTAATGGAATCTAAAAATATTGTTGAAAACCAATCATAGAATGAAAATTTAATCTATGGGAGTTTCTTAATCCCCAATCCACTTTGATAACAGAAGAACATAAAAATGGACAGACTCCAAATAGCGCTTCTGAAGCCATAGGAAAGGAATTCATAGCCAAATACCAAAGTATTACAATTGACTATTTCAATTTTTCTTTTGTTTTTTTCCTTTTTAAATTTTGAGGATGCAGAATATCAAGCTAAATAACTAATTCAGCTGTGTTTGGAATAAATGTCAAAACAATGCATTGTTCACACTATTGCCTTTCTGTGCACCTGTAAAGAGACATTGCATAGTAAAACTGCAAAATTCGATCGAGTGCGACCTAAGGAAGGTATGTTATTTTTCTGAAAAATGAATTAGTAACACTTTTTTGAACGTAGTGTTGAAAAATTATACATCTGCAGGCACTGACCTCACCCGATTTAAATATACCACAAAATTGCATTTGCTCTAGTGTTGCAGTTGTACCCGTTGAATGCGACCCTCTCTGTGCTGTCTAGTGAAAAACATGCAGTATGCATCCCTAACATGGTTACCTTCAGCCTTTATTGGTCGAGGGACAACTCCAGCCTGAGGTAATTCCACACTATTGTCTGGTGCACCATCAGGCTTCAGGTTGTCCCAAACAAGGATAGCTCCATCTGTTTGGCACACATTATGACGGATACAGCAGGTAACCACAATTGGAGAAACATTTTCAGTTTTCACATCCATGGACTTAGAAAGCATTTGAAATCTTGTTTTAAGAAGGCCAAAGGACCTCTGCACTATGTTTCTGCAGTGACAGAGTATAAAGTTGAAGCGATCCTGATCTGCACCACCACCCGTAGGGTAGGCCTTCATTAGCCATGGGAGTAAAGGGTATGCTGGGTCCGCAAGAAGAACTGGTTGTACAGGATGTCCCTCTATGATTTCCTCATACCAAGGTCTAAAAATCCCATTAAATTTCCTTGCAAATATGGGTGAGTTGTGGAAAATATCTGAATCATGTGCTCCCGCAGGGTATCCCACAAATACATCTCTAAAGAGGCACCTTGTATCAGCGACCGCTTGCAAACTACTGAGAAATACTTCTTGAGACAGAAGTAACACTCTGGGTTTTCCTTAGGGGCATGAATGGGAATATGTGACCCACCATACAATTAGGGAAACCTTCCCTCCTGAACCCATCTATAATATCCTTCACGTCCCCAAATGATACTACTCTGTGTAAGAGACAATCAATAATTGCCTGACACACCTCATTGATGCAGTGATGTACCCACCCCAAACTGAGCGGCTACTGTACGAAAACTGTTGGGAGTAGCTACTTTCCATATCGCAATAGCCACACATTTGTCAGGAGCTATAGGTGATCTCATCCAAGTATTCCTGCATTGTATTACTGGATGGAGAATGCTTACTAATTTCTGGAAAACCTCTTTTCTCATCCTGAAACATTCTAGCCATCGGTCATTTCTGAAGTCCAGAGAATTTACTATAGTTTCCCACCAATCACTGTTTTGAGGCAGTTTCTAGGACATTCTGTTTGCGGGCAACATTGAAGCAGCAGTAATGTAGTTGTCTGCAGGCATTTGAGCAAGAGCACAACATGCCTTTCCAGAGGCCCCCTGAAGCTTTATCAATACCTGCATGTAGAGGTAGAATTTATTTTCTAAAAGTAAAGTTAAAATAGGACACTAAAAAATAAAGTTGCAACAGTTAATTGCTATTAGTAAGATAGCTGTCATGCAGTACACACACCACCCCCTACACCAACTTTCACCCTACACCACTGAACGTTCTGAGGGACATCTGTGTTGTCCTATGGGTACCCTGAAATGTGCAGTTTATGGAACCAGTATGCGTTTGTTTGTTTGACTGAGGTGAAATTTTGAACTTAACATATACCTACTTAACACTAGCAACCATAAATTTCCAATGGGTTAATTATAAATTAACATTAATTGTTATAAGTTACCATATAGGTTATACATTGAAATAAGTTATACCATGCAAGTAACACATTTCCATAAAAACTGTCAATGTGTAAACAAATGTTAACCATTGAAGAGGAAAAGAGAAATAAGAAGGTAAACATATCAGGGTAACAGAGACTTGTAGATGAGTCAATTCAGCAATCATTTCTTCAGATTCTTGCACTTCATTCTCCTCCTCCTCACATATCACCTGCAAAGCTGTTAAGGACATCTGTAGTTCATTTAACAAATCCAAAAAATAAGCAACAGCAGATAGAAAACTTTGACATTCCTGAGGATCCATGACAAACTGTGTGATCTAATAAATAAATAAATAAATAAATAATCACATTGCATTTACAAGTAATTACAACCTAGAACCATTGGAAACATATGCTTATCCCTTAATCCCATTTCTGTCATACTTCATATAATTATCAGGAAAACAAACCAGGTATGACATGGGTATCGCACACTTACTGTTGAATATTCCCACAATATTAATGCTAAATATGTTAGCAATAAATTGAAGGCAAGCACCTTTGCACTTTTGAGCCTTTCACATTTTTAAAAGAGCAATTCAGTACCTGTGTAAAACAGACACATAGGTCAAATTTAAAAACCACACAGAAAGTAAACTAATGCTTATGAAATTACTTCAGGGAAATAACATATACGGTTGAAACATTCTTTACTTACATGACATAACCAGTTTGATATGTTATTTTACTATTGAGTAAATAATGCGTCATTTAGCAGTACAGTTACTAATCCCAGAAGTAGCCAAATCTCATAGAGTAACAAGTTTATATATAAAAATATATTAAACTTACCTAGGGATGCCACCTATGCAAAGTTGGTTCAGAAAATAAGATACTTCATTTCAAACCTATGATATTAATTTTTCTAGTATTGTAAAACAAAGTTAAAAAGAGAACAAACAAAATAAGGGGATAACAAGACAGCAGATAAATCTGCTACCTACACTTTAAGATGATACATTTTTTATCACTACTTAAAAAAAAACAAACTCATTTTACAAAAAATTACATACCTTCCTTAGGTGAATTTTGTGGTTTACTGTTCAATGTCTCTTTACAATCGCACAGACGCTGCCAGTTTCCCTATCTCCTCTTATTGGCAAAGCAAGGAACACATAAAGGAGAACACTAGAGAAAGTACAAATAATGAGTTTGATCTTCACTTTGGCTTAGCCCCCATTACACTCTGTAAGTGTGATGTCATTGTCTTGATTCCAAAAATTTTGTTGTCATCGTTCATTGCTCTTATTACATGTCCTCAAATCCACAGAGTAGGTTGATTGGGTTCCCTCAAATTGGAGAATGCAAAGGCTTACAATATACACAGCAAATGGGTGGTGGGCATTGGTCACCCCCAACAGGATAAGGTCCCCAAGGGAAACAAAGATGGGAGACCAGAGACCCCTTCACCTACTAGTGTGTACAAACACTGCTGCTACATGGGTCACTTAATAACACTTATCTGTCCAGCCTTAATCCTGCTGTCCCCAGGCATGCTTTGTACAAGCATACTTTGTATTGCTCCACACTGTGAACTTGGCCCCACACCCTCCTCTCAGCATTTTTCACCACTACGTTCAAAAAAAGGTAACTAATTCATTTTTCAGAATAATTACATACCTTCCTTAAGTCGCACTCAGGTGAATTTTGCAGTTTTACAAGTACACAAGGCGGCACTAGTTTGAAGAACAATGCATTGTTTTGACATTTATTCAAAACACAGCAGAATTAGTTATCATTTGGCTTGATATTCTGCATCCTCAAAATTTAAAAAGAAAAAAAGAAAAAGTTTAAATAGTCAATTGTAATTTGGTATTTGGCTATGAATTCCTTTCCTATTGCTTCAGAAGTGCTAGTTCGAGTCTGTCAATTTTTATGTTATTCTGTTAACAAACTGGATTGGGGATTAAGAGTCCTCCTCCTGTCTTTTCTCTTAAGCCTCCATTTCCCAGAGGCACTGGGGCTAGAGGTGATTAGAAGTTTCTTAAAGCAGAACTTATAGCCCACCCCAGCACTGCCTACAGAAATCCCAATGGAAGGGCATCCAGGCCTTCCTTTACAGACAACCACCCCCCAGCTCAAGGCCTTTCCCCTTCAGTTTTTCCCTTTAGTTCTCATTATACCCATGCATCTCTTCCTCTGCCCACCAGGCTTTATGCCCTTTGGAGCCTGCTCTCCAGAGTCCCTGCTTAGCTCAACTCTGTATGGCTTTCCCAGCAATCCCATCTTGGTGTCTCAACAGCCCTAGACAATCAGATTCAAAGATGTCAGCGTCTCCTTCCCAGAATTCCAGATAGTCCAGTAATGTTGCGTCATGACATCACGTGGATCGAACGTGCGTCAATTCTGTGGGGCACTATGGGATAGCTGCCTGGCACCGGGAAGACTTCTAGCACGCGTGATTAGTCGAAACAGACAATGTGGGAGTTTTCTTAGCAACGAAAGGAGGTTTACACCACACACTCACAAGATCCAGGTGATTTTAAAACCTCGGGAGTTCCATAACATGCGCTTTTTCAATGACCATCTAAAAAGGCCCTCAGTGTGGCAAAGCCAGCTGTGAACTCCAAGTTCAATCATGCTTTCCTCTTTGCAAACTTGCATCCTCAATCTGTTTTTGCCGTTCTCGTTAAGCTATGCTTTCACGGATTGCTGACTTCCCTGCATTAGAATGACCCACTCCTTGGTCAAGCGATCAGGAACAAGTGATTGTCAAGGAACACAGAAGCAGTAAGGGTTTCTTTCACACAGCACACAGGGTGGGTTGGTGCCACTACTACTATAAACAAGTTGTGCGGAGAAGCTTTAAACTGAAGTACACTACAATGGGGGTGGAGAACCGCCTCTTTCCTGCAGGCCATTTAATTCAAGCACCACGGGCCAGATTAAAGGGGGGGGGGGAGAATATATGTTTAAAAGATATGCTCAAAATGGGGGAGTAAAGAGTAGGGGTACAGATTATTGTTGGAGGATACAATCATGACCTATGCCAAGGATCACATGCCCTCATCTCTGCTTCCTTCTCCCAAGGCTTTAGGGCAAGGAGTTGATCAACTGGCCAGATCGAAGAACTGGAAAGTGGCCAAGGCCAAATAAAAACAATGCTGCAGGTCTGATTTGGCCTACAGGCGGGGGGTTCCTAACCCCTGCTCTAACCAATTTATTGCTGCTTAGAATTAGCACAGTTTTGTCCTGCTCTCCTACTTCTGAATTGTAGGCTCATACCCCTTGAGCTAAAAAGCAGTGCAAGTATTACAGAAGTTGGTCACTTTTTAATTCTTTTCAAGACCGGCATAAGCAGAACACTGCAAAACTGTGGGATAAAAGCCACTTTGTTTGTGAAGCCCAGGCCTGAACAGACACTCTGCTCTGCTGCATTCAATACAGCCAAGAGTATTTAGTGAGTTTAGAACAAGCTAGTTCAGCTGCACCTCTCAATTTGGTAAGAATTCTTCTTTGTCAAATCTTCCAAGGCTTGATATCTCTAAGGGGAAGGTTCAAGATTTGCGCATTTGCAGAAATCTGGATACAAGATCCTGAAAAGCTCAGGGCGCAGTCAAACGTGCTTTTAAATCGCACAGCCACCACGGCGGCAATGTTTGGAGTGCGGTTTGAAAAGCTGCTCCGAGCAACTTTTCAAACCGCACTCCAAACATTCGGGCTAAGTGGAAATGTGCACGCTCACCGCATTCACACTAACCCGGAAGTGTGGGGTTCTTTAAATCGCACTATGCCGCCGCGGCGGCTATGCGATTTAAACACACGTGTGAATCCCCTCAAAGTTGTTCACTGCCACCTACTGGGCACACTAGGATACTATGGCTTTGTATACCCAGTCTGCTATCACTCCAACACACTCTGAAGCACCCTTCTGCTTTGGCTGAGTCCATAGTGTGTATACTTTTATAGCATCTAGTAACGCTCTATGCATATCCAAAGTATGCCAAGCCTTTTCTAATGGGTGCACTGTCTTGGGGCAGAAGGATGGCAGTATAATTTCCTGTGCCCTATGGAAAGCAGTGTTGACTTTAACTATCCAGCTGTGAATACCTGGTCTAATCTAAGCACTACGGAGTCCTCCTTGAATATACAAAAATTTGAATCAATTGACAGGGCCCCAGCTCCAACTTTGTCTCGCTGAAGATACCCCAGCTAAAAACTCCACTTTTATAGAAAGGAAATAGAGAGAAGCCTTCCTCATAGGCTCAAAGGAAATTTTAAATAGTACCTTAAACACTGTTTTTAAAATTCCAATTAGTATATTGGTGATGACAAAAGATACGAGCTTTGCTGCCCTCATGAACCACTTAACATGACACTTTAGCTCCTGGTGCTGCTCCTAGAACACTAGATCTGCAACCTGGTGAACCAAGGTATTTGGTTTTAGTTCTTTGTCCAAACCTTCCTGTAGAAACTCCAAGACCTGGTGCACTCCCACTGAACTTGGCTTTATGCCTTTGCTAGAACACCATTCTACAAAAACTCATCAGATTGCTCAATATATATAACTCTTGGTAGATTGTCTCCTTGTGGACATCAATGTATTAAGTACTGCCTCCGAGTAGCCTTAATGCAGTGCTTTAATGCGGTGCACTCAACCTCTACATTGTTAGTCTTAGAAACCTTGGGTTCTCCTCATATGCTGCCAGGCCTTCAGTTAGGTAGTCTGGGAACACCAGCAGGTGCAGTGGATCCGCGGAGCTTAGAGTTACTAGTTTGGAAAGTCAGCCTCCAGGACCAAAATGAGGTCATTATAATCACTGACACCATTTCTTTTTTTAGTTTATCATTCTGGTTATTAACAGGAATGTAGGGAAGGCATATAGAATGCCTCAAGGCCTGCTCTGGGTGTTTTCAGATGTGACACTGGCAGACTGTTCCGCTTTAGAGCAGACTAATCTGGGTGCCACCATCATGTTTGAAAGCAGACATCAGATGTTACCACGGTCTGGCTCCCGACGGTGATGGAGCTTAGCCTGGGCTGAGACTCGAGGAAATCCCAGCGTCATAGCCCGGACTAAGCTCCACCATTGTTGGGAGCTAGTCACTGGACCCAGAGTAAAGCGGGCCACTACATCCGATAGCCCACTTTACTTAGGAGTGGCGGCGGGGGTCAGACGACATAGCGGCCGTTCTTGGTCACCCATCAGCCGGGGCGCTGCACACAGTGCAGGGATGTGCAAATGCATATTCATGCCCCCCCCCCCCCCTTTCTCCGACCAGGCCACCATAACATTTGTTTGGCAGCCAGGCCAAGTCCTAGCCAATGATAGCTCCAGCCACAGCCCAGAGCAGGCGTGGTGGCAGCCATCACGTATGAAAGCACCCCCTGATTCAGAGCATCATGTGCTTCTGCTTCCTGTTGATATTTGCGAGACACGAATCCGGTTGCTTCGGCATTGCTTTTGGAGGCAAAGAGATCCATCAGGGGCTGACCGAACAATCATATGCAATTCCTGATTGATGAGGGACCATTCTCCTGGATCTGTTTGCTGCCAGATTAGCCACTCTGATTGGATGTTGTCTGTCCCCCTGATGTGAAGGGCTCTGATTGATAAAATGTTCACTTCCGCCCACTGAAGTAGTCTTACTGCCTTCCTATGTAAGGATTTTAATTTGGAGCCACCCTGATTGTTCACATAGGCTAGGGCCGTGGTGTTGTCCATATGTATTAATACATGATAGCCCTGCACTACCTGGGCAAATTGAATTAGTAAGGATATCAGTAAGCTCTGAAGGCTCTCTAGAACTTTTAGTGCAGAGACAGAGCTCCCCTGTACTTGGCCAATTAAATTTCAAATTTTGTCCTGTCTCTGCTTTGGGATATAGACTACATTTTCCCCAGTGACTACGATTACACCCAGGTGTTCTAGACACTGGTGTGGGACAATCTGGCTTTTTGACTTTTTTATAATGAACCTATGGTAGTCCAGATATGAAATAGAGATTTCTAGATCTTTGATGGCTTTTCCTGTTTGACAACCTGATCAACAGATCATCTAAATGCACGTGTGTCTACCCTTCATATGTAGGTTTGCTGTAAGAGGGATGAAAACCTTTGTGAAAGTTCATGGGGAAGAGGCAAGGCCAAAAGGAAGTGACCGGTATTACCAATAACGGTGGCCGAAGCAGAACCAGAGCCATTTATGACCATTCTTTCTTACTGACACATGTAAATTGCCCTTGGGAGTTTAAGGGCATATCAATTGCAGGGTCTCTGTTTTGAAGTGCTTTGGTTTCACCTATCTGTTTTGCTTTTTTAGGTTAAGCACTGTTCACCAATCTCCAGGTTTTTTTCAATACCAGAAAAAGAATCATAAGAGACCCTTTCCCATTTCTATTCCTGGCACTGGCTGCACGACATAGAGTCTGTTTATTTTGTGAATCACAGCTTGGTGCTTTTCCCTGCTCTTGGAAACCGAGGAGATTAAAAATGATGGAGATGGAGTCCCTTTAACTACTGTGTATCCCACTGATCCAGTCTGACCCAGCAGTCTGCTGTCAAGCTGGCCCACCTACGTGCAAACAGCAGAAGTGTTCCCCCTACTGATGCGCCTGACTTGCACCACTGAGTCCAATAGTCACACTTCTGGTTTGGAGCACTGGGAGCCGAGACCACGCTTTGGTTGTTGTGATACTTGGAACTTGTTGCTTTGCTGCCATCGACCTCTTTCACTGTAAACTCTGGAATGTGCAGAAGAGCCTCCCCTCCTAGTGAAAGGGGTTTAGCACTGGTTCCTGCCATAAGGGCAAAGAAATCTCTTGATTATTAAAGTAGTGTAGTGTGTGTGTGTTTTGGTTTTATCAGAAGCATCCACTAAAACCTTGTCTAAACAGACCCCAGCGTTTCTTCCCTTGGACAGTCCCCCAAACTAGAAGGTTTTTGGCTAGTAAGTCTCCACACCAGGAGCACTGCCACAATCTCCGTCTAACTGCTAGGTTTGCTGCTATACTCAGAGATGCCCAGGAGATGGCATCAGAGGACGTCAGGTGAATTTTCAGTGCAAACTTCCTACTCCATTTAGCTGATAGTCCAGGCTTCCTTGCCTGCCTTCTGAGAAAGATATCAGATATGTGAAAAACTGCAGCTGCAAAATTTTACCTTAAATCAGATTCAATACCCTTATATAGTCTACCCCTGCGGTGGATACCGATTGTCTGGCAAGTAGGTTGCCACTTGTGGTGGTTTGTACCGGACACTCCCGTAAGCCAAAATGGAAGTGTCAGGTAAAAAAAAAAAAAAGACTGAAGGCGGTAACCCTATTATTATTATTATTATTAACAAACATTTATATAGCACCAGCAGTGTACCTGGCACTTTACAAAGTAATAAAATAGCTACTGACAAGGGAAGCTGTAGCAACGTCCACTTTTGGGGTATGAAATAGGAGCTCCTTATGCTTGGAAAATAAGTACAGAGGCTTCTGGATGTTAGTGAGCCTTTAGGCTGTTCCCAGCTGTTTCCATTAATTTCTAATAATTTGTTTGAAGGCTCTGTCTAAGAGCAGACGATTGCTTTTTCTTAGCTTAAAGAGCTCTCTGCACTTGAGCATGACCTCGTTGTAAGCTAGGGGTAACGCTTGTCCCTGATCAGTTGTCCTGTCTGCATGGGGAAAGTCTTGGATCTGTGCATCTTCTGCGGACATGAGGAAGACCTCCAAGTCTCTACTGGGAAAAGGAGCTTTCGGTTGCTGAGTGCTGCTGTGTGCGCGATTGGGGTGGGCTAGCACCAGCAGTAATGCACACTTGCTAACACCTGTTCCCTCTATCAACAGAAGGGGAGGGCCCTGTGGGTGCCAGCAGGAGGACAGCACCAAAGCGTGTGGGCCATTAGTGGGCTTCTGTGGCTTGGAACCGTACAGTGGTTGTTGCAGAGAACTTCTTGTCGAGGCTGACCGGGTCCGTAGTAGATATCTGTGTTCTGTCAATATAATGGTGCAATTGTGCACTTTTTGCTAATCTTGATTTTCAGGGAAGAGAATTTGTTCAATTTATCTGTAGTATGGGAAACTGTTTAACCTTTAGGTTGTCACTTTAAAGGAGCTTTTGTTATTTGACTCTTGGTAATTATTTGCATTAGGAATTGTTCTCTGAATTTAAATGTAAGCAATGACAGGTTTGTACAGTATTGGTAGAAGTAGTGCTTTAGGGCCCATTGGGAAACCAGTACTAACTTCTTCTAAAATCTGTTAAGTCATCTCCCAAGTGTCATCTGAAGATCCAGCTGAGTATACCTAGTCTTGTATTTAAAACCTCAGCAGTTCCATCTGCTGGGGAGAACACTGGGGGTAGTGAGTATCTGTTACTGAATTGAGAAAGGGATATATTGCCTAAGAATATTACAATTCAAGCTGAAGTACATGGCACTACCCCAGCAAGATCAGCTGTAGTGGCTAGCAAGTTCACCTCTCAAGGGACTTGCTGTCCCATAAGCCCACTATCAGAAGCCAAATGTAGTTACTTAATCAAACCGTTTAGGGCTGGATTTTTAACCCTGTCTTGTGTTAATGAAAGGAAAAAATAATGCTAAACCCTCCATGCCCACGAGCAAGGGCTTCACATGACCGTGCTAACAAACCCAAGTGCTATAAAATAAACTCATTGAGATTAAACTCATGTCAGTCCCCACCCGTCACTGAACATCAGCAAACACCCTAAGTCTGCTCAAGGGATTCTTAAGTTTACCCACGTGGTTGGAGGCAACAGACTCAGACCAGCTGTTAAAATGTTTAATACTAAGGTTATTTCTCAGTTAGCCTATGGTTTAGAGATCTGGCACAGAGGGTGTTAGTGCATCCAAGACCATTTTTTAAGGACACTGTTGTTTCTCCCTAGCTCCACCTCTGGCTCTGGCTCTGGCTCTGGCTCGTTCTTACAGACTGAGGTTGGACAAAAAGTACTGGGGAAAAGGACCTGCATATGGATGCTAGGCTATTGGTCCGAACTTAATGATATGGTTTCTACTCACCTTCCACACCTGTGTTTATCTAAACTTGAAGGCCCTATAAGTTAGCTATGCATCTGACAGGGCTCAAACTATTCAAAATATTTTATTGCATTAGGGTTTGTTTGGCCAACTTATTAGCTAAACCCATTAACCTCTGCAGTAGCATTATAGAGAGTTCTTGAAATTGCTTGTCCGGAAGACCTAGTGGAAATCTATCAGTCCAGAATTTCTCCCTAGCTTTCTAGAATGTAAAGATACCCAACGTTTTGAACCTTATCCGGATAAGCTTGTGCATCCAGTTCTCCATAAGGCATTTGTTCAATTGTGGTTCCAAATGATGGAACCGACTGTTCTTGGGAGGTGCTAGGAGAAAATACCTTTTATTTAAGGCTATGCCCCTGTGGATCAGGCGAGATTGAAAAGCTTTCACACTGTCTCCTGAATTG
The DNA here is from genome assembly GCA_003113815.1 of Sphenodon punctatus. Taxonomy (NCBI): domain Eukaryota; kingdom Metazoa; phylum Chordata; class Lepidosauria; order Sphenodontia; family Sphenodontidae; genus Sphenodon; species Sphenodon punctatus. Next base: position 91,242 of record QEPC01013813.1, read on the forward strand.
CCATTTTTATCAACAGATGAGAGGGGAAGGGATTATCAAAGAGTATCCCAGGAACTGGCTATTTTATTAGACTGCCCGGCGTCTACGGTTACCAGAGCCATGGAAGGTTTTGCACATTTAGCCTGAAGTATCAGGAAGAAAATGGTGTTCTCGAATGCAGGGAGCTGATTTTAAAAAAGAATGGTAGTGCTCGATGCCAATGGTCACTTACTGCATTTTATACATTATTATAATCTTGCTTTGGATTTTTTTACTTTAGGTTTCTGTCTTGTGTTTTATATATTAGTTTTATATTGTCCCATTGTGGACTATATATTAGACTTTTTGGTTCCTCTGTTATAAAGGCAAAAGCCAAAACAAAAAGTAAATTCATTCATCAGTCTCTATCAGGGGACCCAGGAGGACTATCTGAATTTACCTCTCGCTTAGACGTCAAGATGGATGGATTCTCCATAGGGGTATTTTTCCTTAGCCTATTTTGGGCAGGTTGGGAGGTACAGACACAGGAAAATTGGCCCTTACCATCTTCCAGAGGAGGACAGTCAGAACTAAAGGGGCTTGGTCTTTACTCAAACAGCAGAGGCAAAACTGTCATCCATGCCTTCATCACCTCGAGGCTGGATTACTGCAACGCGCTCTACGTGGGGCTGCCCGAGAAGCTGGTCCGGAGGTTGCAGCTGGTGCAGAATGCCGCGGCCCGTCTCCTTACAGGGGCGGGTCGCAGGGAGCACATGACACCAGTGCTCCGGGCTCTGCACTGGCTGCCTATAAAGCTCCGGGCCAGGTTCAAGGTGCTGGTTTTAACCTTTAAAGCCCTTCACGGCCTAGGCCCTGCCTATCTGCGGGATCACCTCACTCCCCATGTACCCGTGCGACCCTTGAGATCGTCCGTGGGAGCCTTTTTGGAGGTTCCCCGGGCGAGGCGGGTGGCCACCGATGTTAGATCTTTTTCGGTGGTCGCCCCTGATGGAGAAAACCCCAATATTCTGTCTTGTCCTATAGTACCCTCTGCCATCTTGGACAATATTAAAGAGTTTATAACCTATAGCTACCCCGTCATGCTAGGAATGCTTGCTTTACCTTTTAATATTAGACAGACTCTGGTTCTCCTCTGTTAGATAAGCCCTACCTTTGAAGATTACCTTGTTTACAGGACTGCTCCTTTATACAATGGGTTTCGGCCTAAGATTAGACCCTCCTAAACCTCCCTACTTATACACATCTAGATGTGTATAAGAGACAGCTCCCCATGTACCCGTGCGACCCTTGAGATCGTCCGTGGGAGCCTTTTTGGAGGTTCCCCGGGCGAGGCGGGTGGCCACCGATGTTAGATCTTTTTCGGTGGTCGCCCCTGTGCTGTGGAATTCGCTTCCGGAGGAGGCTCGGCTGGCTCCCACTCTCCTGCTGTTTCGGCGTATATGTAAGGCCTGGCTGTTCCATCAGGCTTTTGGCGGGGGGTAGGGGTGGGGGTTTTCCCCATGTAGTGTATTTTAAATTGTTTTAAATGAAATGTTGTTCGCTGCCCCGGGCTGCCCTGTGGGCAGGAGGGGCGGGATATAAATTTAAAAATAAATAAATAAAAAATAAAACAAAGTGACAGAGCATGCTCAGTGGGACCAGCCCCCATGCAGCTCGTCATCCCAAAGCCTTGATCTGGAAAGCACGCAGAAAATCCAAATCTTTAACAAAACAAAAGAAGAAAAGCTTCATACGCTTTTCCTCTTCCCCCAGAGGTCGGTAAGATGAGTAAAAGAATAGCTACAATCCCCCATACATCCAAAAGGTAACCCTTATAAAATAGATAAGTGTGCCAAAATGCACAACACTGAACAAAAGAAGGAAGTCTGACCAACTGTTCTCCTCTGGAAGAAAGGAAATTCACAAGGGCCAAATTTCCTCACTCTCCAGAGGATTCCAGACAGTCGGAACTGATTGGGATGTTCCAGAGCAGTGGCCCTGAATCGTAAGATGGGACATACTATACAGAATGCTACATATCACAGGAAGAGCCTATGGGTAGTTCTGAAGGACCCCCCCGCAGCACTTGCCTTCCAAAGGTCACAGCCAGGTTCTAAAATGTGGTTTTTATAAGCGGCAAGTGAAAGTATGCAGTGAAGACCAGGCTGCTGCCCTACATATCTTGTCATAAGCAGCTCTAGCCCCAAGAGGCTGATGAAGTAGAGGCTCCCCTGAGGGAATGAGCTCAAGTATTCCAAGGGGGAGTAAGCTCCTTGGGCCTGTAAGCCTCCACGACAGCAGAGGCGATCCACCCAGAGATAACTGACTTTTGAATCGAGGGGGCATACGACACAAACAAGGCAGAGGACTGCCTACAAGGAAGACGTCTTGTGTAAACAAACCACGAGTGCTCTACGCACATCCAGGGTGTGCCATAGTTTCTCCAACTTGTGAACCAGACAAGGGCAGAAGAAAGGAATGACCTGGGATGTATGACTACTTACTATGTTAGCCTTGGGAACAAAGGAAGGATCTAACCTCAAAACCACCAACTCATTACAGAAAAAAATACAAAAACTGGACTCTATAGAGAGGACTCCTAAGTCGGAAATCCTCCTGGCAGAGGGTAATTGCAGTTAGGAAGGCCACTTTTAAGGACATAAGAGAACTCTCTAAGAGGATCAAAGGGAGGATGCATCAGACCTTTTAATACTAAGTTTGGGCTCCAGAAGCAGAGGAAGGTGTAGCAGAGTAGCCATTGCCAGCGTTATTAGGTCAGAGTCTGAAGACCAGAAGGGGGTCAGCAGAATCAGTGTGGAACACTCCCTCTTTTAACTTGTATAGGGTCTTTCTGATTAGACAGTAAACAGAATGGAGTAATGGCCTGTGTCCAAATCTTCTAGGGGCATGGGTTCTATAGGACCTAGCTGATGGAACCTGGCTATTTCCATTGTCATCACCATGGGCTTCTCCTACACTCAAGAAACTGGGGAATTGAGAAAAGTTGTGAGGACCAACTTTTAACTCAATATCGTAACCCTGAGAAACTGTCAGTTCAACCCAGCTGTCTGAGGTCACTGTTGCCCAACAGAGCAAAAAAAACTATAACCTGCTCCCTATGGAAAGTGCTCCCTGGAAGGGGGTAGTCATGCAATTTGTTTGAGGCTGCATAATCTCTGGAATTGCTTGGACCAAAAGGATCTTTTATTACAATATTTTTACCCCGCCTCTCCAACATCTCATAGCTCGAGGCAGCTTACAATACAAAATACCTTTTAAAAAAACCATACAAAACCAATAAGTAAACCAGACTATCAAAAAAAGGGGTGCCACAAAATAAAACAAGCCCCCCTCCCCACCACCCTTGCCGAAGGCCCGGCGAAACAGTCAAGTCTTACAATAACGACGGAAAGAGGCGAGATCCAGAGCTACCCGGGCCTCTGCCAGAAGGGAGTTCCACAACCTAGGTGCAGCCACCGAGATCGCCCTCTCCATAATCACCCCCCAAGCAACCCGGGGAACATCAAGGCGGGAGCTCCTGGCAGACTGTAGGAGCCAATTCAGAATACGGAGGGTGAGACGGTCTCGCAGATCATGTGAATCTGCGCTGTTTGTTTCAAACACCCTTTTCTCCGGAGTCTGTTGATAGGTCTTCCTGTTGTAGGACGACATTATAGGGGCAAAAAAACTTCTTTATACTGTTGAAGTTTTGTCGTGTCTGCTTCATCAGTGGTACCTGCCAAAACCTTTTCAAGAGAGACACCAAAACATTTTGCCCCATGGTAGGAACCTAAGATGAGCAAGTTCTTAGCTGAATTATCCCCATTCTAGCTTTTCAGCCACAGGCTGGCTATCACATTGTCTGAGAAAGCCCTAGCAGCCCACCTTAGAATATCGGTGGATGAATCCTCTATAAATGCAGTAGCAAGCAGCATCCTGGCAAACACTGCCAGCTCTTAGGGAATGGTCTTTGGCCTGTTTAAACCAACGCAGCAAATATCTTGTGAAATACAAGGTAGTAGCCATTCTTAAAACCACAGCTGAAGCATCAAAGTCCCTAAGAGACTTGATTCTATTCCCTTGGATACACGTGTTCCTCAGCTAGAAATACAGTCTCTCTAGAGAGGCTGCTGATGCTGCATCTATGTTATCTTTGTATTTTGAGAATGAGTAGACTGGAATTCCAGCACTTTATTCATTGATTGCTTTGCCAGAATTTTTCCATTCTGCCCTAATTAACTTTTCAAACGCCTTGTCCAACAGGAGGACCAGGCTCTTACTTCCTATTCTAGGGATACATCCCTGGGGGTTGTCCTCCTGAGTGTGAGGATTGATCCTTATCAACCTCTTTTTTGATTGCAGGGTCTTAGCTACCAACTGAAACATCATCTCCTTGGGGAAACTCTCTGTCCTGATCACTCCAACGGGGGGTGTGTGTGTGTGTGTGTGTGGGTGTGGGTGTGTGTGTGTGTGTATAGAATCTGACCTTCCAGTGAGGCTACAGACCCATGGGGAATTGGATCTGATCAATGACACACTGTCCTGCTCCTCCGGGTCACTGTTGCAGGGGGACGCTATTGAGTCTGTGTCATTCTGAGAGCTATGTTTCCTGGGTCCGTTATCTCTAAATGGGGACTCTAAATCCAACTGGATGTCCATCAGCTCCTCAGCGCTGCCCACTTCTTCCTCCTCCGCCAAGGGGGAAAACAGGCTCTGAAGGGGGAGGGGACGCAAAGGCACTTGGTTTAGGGTTTAGCTTCTGCCTGTTTGCCCTGCTGCTTTAGATTATCCCTTAAATGGAGTCTCCCAAGGGGACTTGTGGGGTGGTGATGGTGGGCTCCTTTCTCTTCCTGTCCTTTGCCCTGCTCCTTTCCTTCCCTTGACCCTTCTGGATATTGTCTAGGGGCAGTAAGATCTTGTTTCACACAAACATGCGATCCTAATTCCTCCTTTGATTATATTGTTTTACTTGCTCCTCTGCAGGCTGGGAGTGATTGGCTGTGCTGCTGGGGACTTTCGTGCTTTCTGAGGAGCCGCACAATCTAGACAGCGCCATCATAATTTCTTCTGAGGGGACAAAGCTGGGTTTCTGCAGATGCACCCTACCTGCAGCAACTCTGCTGTTGTGATCCCTGGTGCCCCACTGGGGGACCCAGGTGACTTACCAGGATCAATAAGCCATCTAGCTCTGGGCGGGCAGAGAGCATCCACCAAGACTCCCTGCCGCACTGAGGCAGTTGGACCCTTCCTTGCATTTTTGGAGGTGGGGGGAGGGGATACAGCAGGGCGCTGTGGTTACAGCTGTACCTCAAATCAGCACGGAACTGCTCCACTGCTGCCTTCTAAGCCACCTCACTCCAAGTCAGTGTGAAACTGCTCTGGATCCCCGATTCCCCCCACCCCCCAGGGTCAGGCTTCTTCACTGTGGTGAGGAAGAAGCTGCTCGGCAAGCTCTGAAACTGCAGAGGCGCCCTCAGACCTCCAGAAGGCAAGGTGCAGTCACCAAGGCTCCTTTCCGTGTGGAACTGCTCCTGGTGTGTAGTAGCTGAAAGTCTTCACTCCCCTGAGGAAGGCATATGTTGATCTGCACTTGGCCAACAGCTTCCAAAAGGCAGCAGAAAAATATGAAAAGTACACCTCTCTAGGAAGAGCTGAAGGATTCTGCAAGATCACAGGCAGAGATCTGACTGGAGCTGCACGGGGGTCAATCCACTGAGCAATCTCTAACGAACTGCATTCTGCCTCCTGCTGGTCGAGTGGTGGTGGGGTCAAGCCCCTTTAGTTCTGACTGTCAGGAATCCTCTGGAGAGAAAAAACCCCTCCCCTCTTGGTTTAACAATGAAACTTTTCTGAAAACACTTCCATAAGGAAAGGGTAGAGATTTGCAAGGTTTCAAAGAACTGAAGAGAACTCCACTAGCTCTATTCTAAAGACCACAAGCCAGGCTAATTAACTCCTACCAGCTGCTGGCAAGAGCCAGTTGAGAGCTCCGGCCCAGTGTTTCCGCCCTTCCCCAAAAGAATCAGACTCATGGATCTTCCGTACTAATCTTTAAGTTTATTAGCACTCCAGTTTGGATAAAAACCCATCAGCTTTAAGTAAAGGCGCAACAAACCCAGCAAAGAGCTAGGTTAATGGGTATCAATGGCCCAAAACAAACAGATGGCCTGCAAGATCTTTGACACATAGCACCTCCCCAAAGCACCTAAATACAGGCAGGCTGGGGTCCCCACTGTTCTAAGGGTTAGCCAGGTCTTGCGAAGAGGAAATGGAACAGAGAAGTTGCTCAGAAACCAGCTGGTCTATACTGTCCATTCTACGTTGAAAGAACTGGTGTAGAAGTTGCTGCCCAGCGGTTGCGCTTCATTGGATTTCCTTTGTGGACAAACTTTCCCCAGGATCATCGAGGTGGCAGGGAATTGGATCCACTCCCCTCCTCTCCCCAACCCATCTCTCTGTTGAGATGGGAAGCACTCCTCTTACATGTGAATGAGCAAAACCTCTAATATGCTCCACTAGGAGCAGAGGAAGCCTGGGACAGACTTCCCAGCTGGAAGGATCCTTTTCTTTAATGATGCAGGGTTGTGAAACCCCTTGCTTTTGCAATCCCCTTGGGACAGGGGACGAGTGCCACTTTCAAAAGGGGGTCCAAAAGAATGTTCCACTTCCCAGCTCTGGGCACCATTAGGAGACCTAGGATGTGCCACAACACCACACATTCTGGATTAAAAAACAAACTAGGGTAACATTAAAAAAACTGGAACGTGTGTGTGTGTGCGTGTGCGTGTAGAAACACATGCAGTTGGCTTGAGGCCTGACATGCAGTTTGGTCATTGCTATAAGCTCTTATTTAACATTAGTTTTCACCACTTTACAGATTGCTCCAAATCCCTCCCCACCAACATAACCCTCTCTTCTTGCATGTGATTGCATCCTACCCGATTCCTTTCCTAGGTAACTTAGGACAGAGCCCATCCTCTGGTATGAAGGAAACTGGTTCCAGGAGTCCCTCGGATTACCACGAGACACAGACAAGGCCGACTTGGACATACAAGATTGCAGCGGTTTCAGTTCCTTGCTTCATTATAGCAAGGGTGACATTTGTGTTATCAGGAGCTGTACCCTCCCTTGAAATAGTTAAGACAACACACACCAAGGCAATAAGGCAGCACTAGTGTCAATACAGCAGTTTGACCAGCTAATCCAATCTCCCCACTCAAGTAGGACTGAGCCCCATCCTTACTAAAGTTTAAGCTTGCAGAGGCCAAGTGTTGCTAAGCCAGAGCCAAGAGGTAGCAAATGCATCCAAGAGTCCTTCATTCATGCCACTGGGAAGAGAAATGGCAAGAGCATGATGGGGGTGTCACAGTGAGCCCACAATGTACTGCCCAGGCATGTGAGGAGCTCAATGCATTAGAGTCCCCCACCAGGCACGGTTCTCACTTTGTTCAGCACTTGCAGCCACATTCAGTTGCCCAAGAAGAAAAGCACTTGGATAGCAGAGGATCTCCCCCCACATGTTGTGTGTTGAACACAACAGGGGGCTCTACAGTACATACACTTAGTGCCAACAGGAAAGCCACAAGTCCGTGGCCAGAAAAACCACCATCCATTTCCCTCCCTTGTACAGGCTCTCTGGTGCTGGCTAAAGGCCAATGATTGGTCAACATGGCAGTTCTGAAACAGAGGTTGTCAACACACTGCATTAAAAAAAAAAGCATCTGCTGCTGGCCCTGGAGTATCACAAAGACCCAGACATCTGGGCAAGTTAAGTGTTCAAAAGCAGGTGTGGAGGAAGACGACACATTGTTCATACCACAGCAGACACCAAATGCCCCTTCCACCAGAGAACAAACAACAGCACAGAAGTAATTGCACAACACTGTTTTTCAATCCCCATGCCTGGCTGCAATCAAAGAGACACTGCATGGGACACAGTCTCTCTCTTCCCACAGGAGGGGTTTGGAGACAAGAGAATGGCTGAACTAAGCTCCAGTGGCTGAACAGCTGTCACAGTTCCCTCCCACTGAGCGCAACCCCCTTCTTGCCTGCTCTGCGATTCCAGGAGCAGAGGCTTGGGGTGGGAGGAAGCAGTTTCATTTAGGCATAATCAAGCTGGGCAGGGCTGCGGGTGCCCCCACTCTTGTGGTCTCCATTGGGCACACTCTGCTTCCCCTCGCCACTGCTGCTACCACCACTGCCACTGCCCTCGGAGGGTTTGATGGAGATATAGTCCCGCACTGCAATTTCCATGTTCTTGGCTTTGAGGGCCGCCATGTGCAGCTTTTCCAGGAAGTCAGGCATGCCTAGGAGAAGAGGGAAAGGACACAATGAGTAACAAGGTACAGGCTGCTCAAGACAGACTTTTACGTCACAAACAGCAGCAGAATTTTAGATTTATAAGAAGTTCAATGTCAAGCAACCCAGGGCTGAGTTCTGCCTCATCCTCGAAACAGTCCCAGGCTGAGCAACCATTGCTGGACTCCAATGCCAAAGTTGCCTTACAAGCTACATAGTCCAGGGAGATCTGATGCTTTGTGACAAGGAGCAAACTGTCTAACTAGTGAGCATCAGCAACTCACCACTGGAGACCATCCAGCTGACACAGTAGCGAGGGAACACAGTCTGTGGATTGTCACTGTACGTCAGCAAGTAGTCAAAGCCGTTCTGAGAAAGAAACAAAGTTAGCGACCCCATGGCTCTCTCCAGGAACCTCCCATCAGTCTGTCTCACAACAGATTCCAACATACCACAAGAAAAGAGAACCCCCGCTCAGACAGGCCTGATGCTTCTGAGAAACCATAGAATCCCCAAGCTGCTACTTCTGCAAGAATATGCCAGAGAGATTGTTTCTGGACCATCAGTTTGCAAGCAGCTCAGCCACAAAGCATGGAACCCAAGCACCTAGCATCTCCACAAGGTACTATTTGCATTTCAAGTCTTTGAAACATTTCCCTCTAGGTTTTTTTTTTCTTCAAGTGGGGCAGGGAAAGCTTTAGCTGTCTCCTCATGTTGTTCAATATTAACAAATGCTTGATGAAAAGACTCACAAAATGTTAAACACAACTGTGCCTGGAATTCTTTGATCTATCCTTAGCTCTACCAGCTACTTGGACAAGCTGTTTCTCCAGTCTCCAAGACAGCAAAGCATTAGCATAATAATAATCATCATGGTCTTTATTTTTATGTAGCAACCCCCTGCCATGGCGCATTGAGCACTTCACATAGAACTAATTAACACAATGTTTAATCCTCACAACAAACCTGTGAGGTAGGATAGGCTGAAAGAATATGGTGACTGGCCCACGGTCACCCAGTGAGTTTCTGCCTAAGGCAAGTCTTGAACTGGAGTCCCCCAATCCAAGTACTGTGCACTTAGCCATTACACCACACAGACTGGATGTTAACCTTTATTAATTATATGAGTTATTAATTGTCAATATGTAATCTTCAATATATTTAATTGATAATTATATTAACGATGTTGTATACTATCTATATACAATATATTTACAGTATATAATATAATTGATAGTATTAATATTACTATGTAATATTAACATTATGTCACTAAGTCTTCTCAAACTGCAAAACCCCCGAGAACCCAGAAAAATCTGTAGGAGGCAGTAGATAATATCTTTGAGCCATCTGAAGCACACACATAGCAGCAGTGAAATTAGAGTTATGGGATGTGTAAGTACAGGAAAAAATACAAGTGGGAGGAAATAATTCTGGATAATTAGTTCCAATCAACCAGCTGCTACAAAGAGAGAAGACGGATAATTTGATGACAAGGTGTGAATCTAGGCTATTGGGATGAGCTTTTCTCTCATCTTGCAGAACAAACGGAGCGACAAATGATTTTGGGTAAGCCAGTTAATCTCAATAGATCTAAAACTCAGAGGTCAGTTGCTCAGTATTTTGGGAAGTTTGACATTTTTCACACAATGCTCCCCGGTGGGGGAAGCCAACACAGGACACAGCCTGTGTTTACTCCCTACCCACCCAGGGGGGAGCTTTGTGGGAAAACCTTTTGAGACCTCAAAACGGGCACCCAAAAGTTACTTTGAAGATCCTGGCCAAGATATCCATGACCAGCTAGCAGCACCTGTCCTCAAAGTCTCTGTTCTCTACCGTTTAGCTACTTTGGTTAAAGTTAATACTTTCTGTGTAACAGCAGCTGCAGACAAGAGTGCTTCCACGTGTACAATAATTACCACACTTCTGAATAGTTGCTGCCCTGACTCGAGGGCTCGACCCATGGAGATGTCAGAAAAGCAGGTAGCCACACTGGGTTTAATGCAGTTTCTCCAACATGTTACAAGCTCACCTCATCAAATGACCTATGAGGGCGGATAACCATCTGGGATTCATAGGTTCGAACCCGGACAAACTCGGGATCTTCTGGGACATTTGGGTGCTCTACCGCTCTGGATCAGAACATAAGGAAAAGTATTGACAATACTATATGAAACCCTTGTTTGGAGTTTGGGTTTGGAGACCCAGGCATGCAAGATGGAGAGTGTTTGCACATTATACAGCGACGGGGTGGATCTTCTCCCTTCCAGGGACCACTCTGAAATTAGTACAAGCTCCAGGGGTACACAGAAGCTGAGAATGCTTAAGGGATATGCTCAGGAAGACGAAGGTCCAGATGATGGATCTGCGCCATGATCTAGCCCCTCTCCTTGTGTGCACATCCTCATCACTGTTTCCTTCCCCTGAGCACAGTCTTTCAGCATTTGGGGATAGGAAATGGATCCAGGGACCAGATCCAGGAACTGCATAAAAAAAAACCCAAACACAACCAAAAACCTAGCCACAGGCCACATTTGGCCCCCAGGCCTGAGGTTCCCCATCGCTGTAACACAGCATCCTCTCTGCACATGCACAAATGGAAATCAAGTTTTTTCACAGAGGGACTCAATTTTACAACCATTGTTAAGGCTCAAACATGCCACTTATGAGTCATGCGATCACAGAATCTGAGCCCTACAGTGTAAATGGCTAAGGATCTATATATGACTGGCCTCCCTCGGTACCCTCATCTAAACACAGGTCTCTTCCTCACCATCCCCAGAAGCAGCACTCCCGAGAGCGGGCCTATCCCTTCTGCTATTAGAAACACTCACTCCTCCACGCCATAAAGCTCTATACCCTCCCAGGAACTTATCTAGCTAGCAGGGTAGGCTGTACAGAGCCCACGGCCATTCCATGGCATGGCCAGATATCTGAACTCCACTGCCTGTGCTGCACACTCCGAATCCAAATTCCTTCATACTTACTCCCACAAACCTCTCCTTCTATGCATGGGAAGGACCCGACTCCCACAAAGTTTCTTAAGAACCCACTTCCTTCCAAGCTACTACCCTGGATTAGAAAACAAATATACACGTGTGCATTAATGAATAGTAAAGAACAGCTTGATTACATGCTGTGCAGGTTTTCCCCCTTGCTCCTTGTCTCCCCATCATGTAACCTAGATTGTAAGGGTCTTGCAACAGGAACAGTGTCTGTATTACAGCATGGCACACCTCAAGGAGTACAAAGTGCATATTAGAATAGTGAGGCTGAAACAAGACTGCTTTTGCTAGTGCGACTTAAACAAGGAATAGCCTCCTCAGTACAATAATGGGCAAGATGTAAGCATACATACCGTGACACCAACACCATGAGATTGTTCTCCTGGTCTATGCTGTACCGTCGAACGTACACATAGTCCCGTGAGTACATGGGGTACTAAAGGTCAAAAAGAGGACACATCAGTCCATTTACCCCTACATGAGAACGCACAAACTACACAGAACCGTGGTAAAGGAAGACTCACCGGGAAGTGAGTTACCCAGTGAACAACCTCGGATCCAGTGATCTGGTCTCTCTCAATCACATCCAATTTGATAACTAGCGTATCCCATTTCTTCCTGTATTCAGTGTCCAGCTAGAGAGAGAGAGAGAAGGAAGAGCTTGTGAAAGGCTCACACCAAGGAGTGAAGCTGCAGGATATACTCTGTATACCAGTGACCACTATTTTAGAAATGACAGCTCCCCTATCCATAAGCCTCGACCTAAACTGCTGTTTTATCACAAAAACAGTCACAAGAGAGATAAAATAGAGTCTTCAGCCAGTCACTTTACCCCTTTGCTTTGACCAGCTAGCATAACAGTTTTGCAACAACATCCCAGGGCAGCAACACAAAACAGAGGTGGGGAGTTGGGGTGCGTGGAGTTTACAAGCTTCCATGTCTTCTCCTCTCCACACAATTTTGTGAATACTGGGAATAGGGCAGAGGGAGGGGTAGTTGGAACAGAAGCCATGGAGTCAGTCTCTAAAAACCTTATAAGAGATGATCTTACAGAAAAGTCGTAGGCAATTAATTGGCTTTTTTTTGGCATGAAGCACCTGAGCATCCTTACTCTAATTCCCATACCAATGAGCATGCTCCTGACCAGGACAGCGTTCATTCTGGAGGCAGCATCAATCCCACTGGAGCCAGACCAAATAAAGGCCAAGTGACGGTCCAGATATTCCACACACTACTCAGGTGGCCTCCAGTCAGAAATGGCCTTACTTGACTAGCAGAGGGGAAAAACAGGTCTCCACTGGGCTGGGGTAATGACGGGTGCCAGATGACTACCTAGTCCATATGGGCTCTGAACTGAGGGGGGTGAGGGGATGTATGCACATTTTACTTTCTTGGAGACTTATGTGCTGTAAGAGAAAGGGCAGAGACGCAGTTCAGGTTTCCTACCACTGAGACTCACATGGTATCAAAGACTCTGCAGGCCATTCCCAATCACTTCTGCTCTACTCCTCAGCCATTTGTCTACCAAATCAAGGTAACTACAGCTGCCGGGCCCTCATTTCACAGCAATCACTGCTACAGCCTCTTTCACCGAGCCCTCAAATGCCCTATGGTAATAATCACTCCATTTTCCAGATGAAAGTCTTATTGGTAAAATTCCATTTTATTTATTTATTTATTAGGGATGCAACCGGATTAGAAATTTTAGTTGATCGATTAAGCCCTTTTGTAATGGATTAGAATCTGCATAAGTCTACATATATTTACACAGATTCGCCTAAGTTGCGTGCGTTGAGTGAACTTGCCTTCCACTGGAATGCGTCCCCTTGAGCTATGGACTCAAAACTATGGACTGCCAGAAGGTCCTGGTAGTTAACCGATTAATCGGGGAAGGGGTTAATTGGTTTTAAGCTGACTCAATTAATTGGTTCCATCAATTAATGGTTGCAGCCTTATTTTTTATAAGTGGGTTTCACTTCATATTTCTCCATTTCACAGAAAGGGAAACTGACAATGAGGTGGCATAATTTAAGGTCACACACCTGACTTGGAGGCAAGAACAGAGCCATGTCTGTGGGTTCCAAGCACATACTGCATCCTTTGAGAGAAAGGACTGCATGCTCTTGCCCAACTTAACTGCTTCCATTTGCAAGAAGACACAAGAGGAGGAAAGTGTGAACAAAAGCACAAAATTAAGGCCAAGGATTTAATTCAGTTACAGATTCAAGCGAGGCAGAGTGTAGCGCTAACAGAAGCTGTGAGAGCCCATAGACAGTCCAGGTAAACTGAACTAACTATTAATAAAGAGCTGATCCTCCAACATGGTGGATAGCACAGGGAAGCGAACCTTGTGGCCTGCAAGCAGAAGCTTCCACTTGTCCCTGTCCTTTGCATGTTTTTGTTCTATCAAGTACTGGTGCAGCACTGCGGAAGGAATGTTTACTTTCCATGACCATGTGATCTGGGATTGAAGTAAGGGTGGGGAAGCACTCACCTGCACATTAAAGAACTGCCTGGGAGTCACATCTGTGTATGTCCCAAAGACTGCAGCAAAAAGGAGACAAAACAAGGTCATGAGGCTACCAGCAAAATAAATATTTTAGTTTAGTTGAAGGGGGGGAAGGGGAGTGTCACTAGGAAAGGTTTAGGACATCAGGCTTGGCACTAAGTCATGAGCAACTAGCTGGCAAGTAGGAGAAGAAGGACTGGAGGGAGTGGGGAAATGTTTGGATGGAGAGGAGGGAGGAGGTTTCCCATCGGGCCATGCTGAACTTAAGCACAGATTTGAGTTCCAGATAGGCCATGCATAGAGACCAAAAGTTAGACATCGTACAGAGCCTAAAATACCATATGATCAGACAATGGAGGGTGGGGATTACCTCGGTACTGAAACTGGTGGGTCCCCTGAATTGGGCGCTTCCACAGCTTGAAGTGCTTCTTGTCCATCACCATTTCCCAGGACGGATCCTCGTGGTCATAAGTTACCTCCACCTGGTGTTTAGACTCCCGTTTCTGGTGCTCTCCCCCAGTGCCATGGAACATCTTGTTTATTTCCTCCATGTGCTTCATCTCATCTGCAGACCTGCAGGAGTAGGAGAAGCAGAAAGAGGACACCGGTCAGTGCTAAGAACTTACTCAAGAAGGTTCAGGACAGGATTATGCAGTATTCTGCTACAAACTCAGCTTGCAAGGCTATTCAACAATGGGTTAAATACTTTATTTGCCCTAAATAACATAGTCCTGCTTCCCCAAAGCAGGACTACAGGCTGAATGCTCTACTTCCAAGACCCCGAATCCAAAGAGGAGCAGGAAAGGAGGTGGCACTGATTTGTTCAAGTCACAAAACAGGCCCAGAGTTCTTCATGGCAGGAGGAACTCATTCTCCACTGAACGTCCCTCTCCCTTCATTTTTCCCATGGCAGTATGTTGCCTGGCAGACATGACACATTTCCTACCAAAAGTCTCCAGTTAATGCTGTTTTCTAAGAGTGTTTCTGGGTGTGGTGAAGGCAGCAGGAGGCACATGGTATAAGGTCAGCGAGTAATGGCTGTCACTTGTTCTGTACACAGTTCTACTTTCTGGAACTTGCTCCCTGGTTTCCCTATGGAGCCTTCCATGAAACCAGAAAGATTCCCTCCACCCCCGAGTGGAGAACCTCCTAGAGCTTGATGGATTTTTGGCCCATCAAGCAGTAATCCCAGGGCAGACCAGGTATTCAGTCTTGTATCAGTATTCTTCAGTGGTAGTCATAAATCAGATCCAGCCCTGTGACCTACCAAATGCTGCCCCAGTGCTCTCCTCCTAGTGCATGAGCAGAAACAGTATCTCGATGACAGGGGAGAGACAAGCAAGAGCGACCAAGGCTAAATTGTGCGTGGCTGATCACGGACATCGAGCTCTACCCCTCCCCTAAGAGCCATCTTCCCAAAGGAGAGTCACCTTCACAGCTTTTTCTGCTGGAAAGCCTGCAAAGTGTGGTGAAACTGGAAAGGTAGTGTGGAGGAATTTTTAAGGGACCCTATGGAATTAAGTTACACATAGCCAAAGGAAGGTATCACAAAATGGATGACAGAAGCATTTTGGGTAAAACTTAATGCCAAATAGAAGCTATGCCTTTGCCCTTTAGACCGAGCTATCTGCCTTCAGTATTCTGCTTTTCAAAATAAGGCCTTGGAAAGTGCTCCACACAGGCCTTAGACCTAGACACTGGGACTCCTTTTGCCTGTGTTTTCATAACAACTAGGCCAAGTAACCTTGCAGCTGGAAAGCCAAATTAACCTTGTTAGGCACCATATATTATAAACAGTTTGGCTTATATAGTTTTGAGAAGAACCCACCCAAATACGTAAACATTGTGTGTAATGCAGTAGTTTTCCATCTGTATTACGTAGCACTTTGAGTGACATTCCTGTATTGTAATCTATAAAATACTTGTGTATTCTGGGAGGAGCAGACCAGCCTGTTTTCCTTGCATGGAGGCAGTGTTGCTCTCTCTCTCAGCGCTTTCAGATCAATAAAGACTGACAGATTTTACCAACAGCGTGAGTATAAATTTTTCCTCGACAGTAGAAAACCACCATTACTCTAAGGAACCTCATGGTTCCCTGCTGCTGAACAGCTACCCCAACTTCTTACACATCACCCTGTTCCCATTCTAGGGTAGCAGATCCTGGACCTTAGCTGGGACAGCACAACCATAGTAGCAGCAGGAGACAAGTATGTAATACAAGGCAGCAGTTGTGGAAGTGAGTAGTGGTGGATTTGGAGCAGTGTTTTTTCCAGTGTTACTTTGTGTTGCAATGAGGGTGCGAGACCTGCACAGCAACGTTTGCATACAAAAAATAAATAAATAAAAAAATTGACGGAACACATCAGGTTAATTGTGCAGTACTAAACATTTCAAAATGCATGCGCCAAGTTATGTCCTTTTTAAGAATCTAGTCCACCCAGCAAAAGCAGAGGAGTTAACATGGATCAATACTAGACATGAAGGAGGTTTAGTAGCACAGTGGGTCAATGCTGTAGAGTTACACCTAGAAAGATGTGGATTTAGAACTTATTAGCTCAGTGGAAGTTGGGACTTTTAGCAAGATGAATAATCTATTAGAGCCCTTTGAACTCCAGCATGCTGGAGAGGTGGCCAAACTCACTCGGACAGGTCTAGTGCTTTTCAAAAAAGACAAATTTAAGTAGAAATTGGCCAGTGAACAAAAGGATAAACTGCTAGAGGAATCAGGGCGTGAAATTTCAGAATGAAATTCAGGAGTCAAAAGATATTTTCAGTCACCAGACTTTATACTGATATTAAACCGTTCTTGCCCCACTACACCCCTGAACCCATCTCCAGCCTCAGTTTTTTGGGTGTCAATGGCTCCCAGGCACCTACAAATGTCATGCCCTGAAAGGAAGTTTATAAAACAGTCTTGCTTAGAAAAAGCACATCTTTTGAAATAAAGTTAAACTCATGGTCTCACTGCATGACTACACTGTAGAGCTAAAGTCAAAGTTAGGTTGTCCTAAGCTATCATAAGCTTAGCTGCAAAGTTGGTGCATTCCCATCACTAGCTACTGAACTTGATGCTCAGTGTTTCGTTCTTAACTAGCTCTACACTCTGCTTGCTTAGAGCCATGCTAGTTTACCAAATTCTGGAGGCACATCAGTTTATTGTACTGCCATTTTGTAGATGGGCATTATAATCAACGCAGGTTGTTGTTGCTCTCTGATGCACATAAATTTAGCTTGAACCTTGAGAATAGGGTGGAGAGCTTTCTTAGGCTGAACTTGCAGTTTTCGTATTCACAGGGACAGTTTCCAAGGACAAGTTCAACTTTGAGCCAAGTCCCCAGTGTACTCATCCTTGTGCATCAGACCCAGTCAGGCACCCGGCATATAATTAGAGCATCTAGCCACCAAAATCCCCCACCAGTCCCACCTCTGGTTACAGGCATCTATGTTGCTTCAGAAAGATAAAACACCCGAGTGTTTGAAGGTAAGAAAAAAGTGTCTCCCTGTAGCATCAAGTAGAAAACTCCTCACAGGTTTATCCAGTTCTAGACAGCTGTTTAGTCACACTGTTGCCAGTTCCTTCCAGCTATTTTTACCTGCCAATAACTCAGCGGCTTTCTGACAATCAATCCTTCCCTACAAGAGAAAAAGTTCCACTACAAGGCTGTTGAGAGCTGATCTACATACCCGAGACCTTGGCTACACTACAGTTTTTACCACTAGTGTAACTAGTCTGCAGAAGTGCCCACATCTCCCTAGTGCAGACAAAGCCTATGAAGTTCCTTGTATCTTCCATTAAAGATTCTTGTAGTGATAATTGTTGAGGCAGCACAACGCACCAGAAGGCTTATTGGTCTGTTCCAAGATAGCAATTCCCTTTCTTCTTGGGAACTGTTTAATGGGGGCTGAGTGGTTAAGGCACTCAATTACCTCTCTGAATACTGTAGATGCAAGTTCCACTTGGTCTTGCATTGAACAGCTTCCATGTAGCTGTAAAGTGATACACTGTGCTGGGAAGTAAAAAGGCAGGTAGACAAGGTACCGCCACGTTATTGAGTTGCGAACCATAGACCACAGATATGGGTGTGCTTTAAAACCATGCCAGCCCAGTGTGTTCCATAGTTCAGGAGAGACTTGTTTTTGAATGTTTAAATGAGGAAGCTGTTCAACAGTAGCCCAAGTTCTGTGACCAAGCCACAAAGGAAAATTGGAAGTTTAGTAGCGCTCACTCACCTGAAAAGGTTCACATGCAGCAAGAGTGTTGTGACCACCCCTTACACCCTAATATTTGGTTCACACTCATTCCTGGCTCCTGTTAGGAAAACCAGCTTAATTTCTAGACCAGAAAGGTTAGTCTCATGGTTAAAGCACAGGACTGAAACTTCAAGAGATTTTAATTCAATTCAAAGTTCAGACAGACTTGGGTTGCATTCCCAAAGGACTTTTCTCCTGCATGTTCTCTGTTGCACAAGCTTGCATTCCCACATTTGAATAGTTTCCACATTCCCTCCCTCCACTCATTCAAGAGTTACAGCCTGGATACTAATGGGTGTTCTATTACTACTTTAAAAAATTTTTTTAAAAAAATTAAATGTAACTACCAGGCAGGGAATGGGGAATTCATGCACCAAGGGAGAAATCACCTCCATTGCTTTCCTGCAACAATTAAGGCCAACTGATATGTTGCTTCACACAATAGGAGAAATGTGGAAGATGGATTTAACACAAATGTGACACCTTACTTTTCCAGCTTAATTTTTTGGGACTAGACCTGTATTAACCCAGTGCATTCTGTGACAAACCTCACAAATGTGACACATGCTCACAAATAAGACAGGGGCAAAGATTCCCCACTCCCCCTGCTAAGCATCTCGTGTTAATGCAGCCTTGATGTGTGACATTGGTGTGCCATTTCCACCCTGTGTGTCTGATTTTCCCTTATCTGTAAAATAAACCATCCTTGTTTACCCCACTGTTCATCTGGTCCCATCTGTTCAGATGGAAGTCTCTCACAGAGGGGAAAAAAATATCAGGTTTTCCTTGTGGAGACAGGATGAGGGAAAGCACAATTCATCTTTCACAAGTTGCTTCAATTCATACTCATACTCCTCTGGAAAGTGCTAAAGTACCACAGCAACTCCTCACATAAGCAAAATTTAGTTACTAACACAGGAGAACTTGCACAGGGGCAAAGCGGGGGGGGGGGGGGGGAGGGAGTTGTCCAATTTTGAGGGAAGGTACCAAATGCCTCGCTGCAGTCTGCCACCCTTGTGTTGAGTCATTGCTCTTGACCTTGGCGCCAGACTGCATCCGACACCTAGAACATTTAAAAAAGATTAAGTGTCCACAAAAGGAACTTGGCAGAACCAGTGTGGAAGGTTCCCAAAACTATGGCCCCTTTTAAAACAGGCACATGTGTATGTATGTGTCAGTGTTTGCACTGGTGCATGTGGGGAGGGTATAGAGCTCACATCCATCTCTATGCACGGAGCAACTGCTGTTTTTGCTGGTTGCTCCATGCGTGGGTGATGGGTGAAGGTGGGTGTGCATGTATATTCTGTGGGAGCGTGCACACATACCCACCTCCACCCACCCGCTGCGGCGTGTACACAAGACACTGTGGTGTGTACCCAAATTTCTGGGTGTTCACGTGTGAGTGCTGCCCATGTAAAAAAAGGGCCTATGGACACGTCCACCCTGGTTTACTATTTGTTCTGTAGCAAGTACAGGGCTGCAGTATATACTCGATTCACTAGTCAGGCAGTAAAATACTTTTTTGCCAAACTGGAACTTGTGTTGGGAAACGGGGACCAGGACTGTGAAGATCCACTCACCAACTCAAACACTATTCTTGCCGAAGGCAAGCAGGTGGGTGGATTTTACAACACTGGGCTATTGGCGAGAGCCTATCAAATTTCACAGGAAGTTACCAATGAGAAGAAAACACAGTAAACCTGTGCTTAGGCTGTAAGTGCAACTATTTCTGACAGGCTACTAAATGATTCTGCTGCATTTCTACTTTGATTGTAGAATATCCACAAGGCACAAGAAAAACAATCCCTGCCAAAAAGATCTAAAAATAGCTCTATGACTGAAGTGTACATACAAACCCCACATATTTCCCAAGGACCCTAACCAAGCAGATTCTGCTTTTAGTCCCACATAGCAGCTGTTCTCCAAGGAAGCAGCCGCCAGACATACACCACTCATCATACAGGCACCCTTGACCAGCAGGTATTTTTTCTTATAACACATTCCACATGAACTGATGGCCAACTGGCTAGATTAGTAATAGAAACTTCATGTGCTGCTACAGTCAGATTCTCAAGCCTGTCAGTTTCAGATGCTTCTAGGA
Source organism: Sphenodon punctatus (assembly GCA_003113815.1). Classification (NCBI taxonomy): domain Eukaryota; kingdom Metazoa; phylum Chordata; class Lepidosauria; order Sphenodontia; family Sphenodontidae; genus Sphenodon; species Sphenodon punctatus. The sequence continues at coordinate 111,364 of QEPC01013813.1, forward strand.
GCACAAGTGGAAGCTTTGGAGCACATAATAGTCTGAATACAAATCAAGTCCACCATGCTCATCACTCTTTACAGATGCAATGCAGGCCTGACAATTCAGAAGCAAGAGGAAAAATTCTGAGGAACCAAAAGGAACAAGACACATGAGTATGCAATATAGACTTACAGGAACGTCTTGTTTCCACTTCACCTCGGTCTCCCTTTCCAGCAATCCAATTGTTTTATTTATTTTAAAAAAGCACCCTCAACACTGCATTAGTATTAAAGGATGCTGAACTTTAAAAACCAGGAAACTTAAGTTATAGCTGCTACTCTTGGTCTTTCCCAAATTGTTTCCCTTGGATAGCCAATAGCCTAGGAGTGTTAGGAAAACTGCTTAATCAATTCCTAACAGGAGCACTTGCAGGAAGTCTCCAGCTAATCACAAAGGACCGGATTTAAAGTGCACATGTGCCACGTGCATACACAACATGCATCACCTTAGTCCCCCTTCCTTCTCAGATGCAACTCTCTAATTAAGCTAAGCACGTGTACCTGCAACCTCACACCTTCATGAATGTATCATCTCTCCTTCTGTTGCCCCCATCCCTCATTGTCCCTCCCCTCTATTTCTTAGATTGTAAGCCCCCTGGGAGCAGGTACCATGTCTATTTTCAACAGTTGTAAAGCACCAGGTACATTACAGATGCTATATTAATACTTAATTATATGCACTGTATGCATGCAATGAGCATGGACTGCACAGACCGTGTATGTGTGGATTATGAATCAGCCCCACGGTGCTGACCTCTTTTTCCAACCGTTAAGTTTAATTTTGTATACATTAAATATTTTCCTAATCCTCTACTTTATATTTGCTGTAGTTGCCACAGGGATGATAATACAATTAAGCAGCAAGTCAGTCAGCTCAGGTAAAGGAGGGATTGTGGCCTACAAGACAGTCTTTTAAGATGTAGTCCATGCTAAGTGTTTGATAAACCTACTTAGATCTAACTTTTTCCTATTCTATTCCATAATCCTTTAATAGGAGCATCAAGGAAGTGCTTTATTTAATATGCATGGACACATGCGATGAGCATGTTAATGCAGTTGTTCCAAGGCTTGCCAGGAACCAGATTGCATAGACAGATACCCGAGTACTCAAGCATTTTTCTTATTATTTAGAATTCTAACAACATTAGCAGCATAGGTATTTCCAGGTGATTAGGCACGTGTATGGCGAGATGACAAGCATTCAAGGGCATTTTGGGATGTCTGAATGTTATCACATAGTACTCCACCAAGCATGTCATTCTTACAACTGTGAACAGAATTCAGATACGGAGAAGGTGCAGGAGGGAAATCAATGAAGATACACATGCTAGACAGATAAGCCAATAGTCCTAAAATAATCTATAGATTTGTGTGGTTCAAGAAGGTCATTATGCTATTTGTGTCTCATCTCATTAGGCAGAGGTGAGCAGGAGAAAAGTGAGCAAAAAGCAAGATACAGGGAAGGACATGACTGGCCTAAGCAGAGTGAATTTGTTATAAATCCGCCCTGCATCTCTCCAGACCAGGCTAGAGAGAAGATTCTTGTCAAACACAGGTGTCCCTAATGGACAAGCAAGTGCCAGAAATAAAAGCTTCTTTAAAAAAAAATCTAGATAGGACAAAAGGAGCTTTAGATGCACCAACAGAGAAAGATGCTCCATCTCAGCAGCTTGAGGGAAGTTGTGACAGATTTGGACTTCAGTTTATCTTCTACATTAAGACTGTTGAGGATTTACTGCACTAGGCTTTCTAGAGCCGCTCATCAGCAGCATAAGGAAAGAGTTAGATAAGCCTAGTAGCTCTGAATTCCCCCCAAACTCTTAAGACTGGATTTTGTATTCATTATTATTATAAAAACAAAAGAGACTTGCACTGTTGACACATACACAGTAGGCTTCTTCTTTTGGGGAGGCACCACCTGAAAATTAAAGGTCCCAGCTCCAACTTTAAATACTGCCTCCTTCATCTTCATTGTCCAACACAACAACATCTTGCTTTCAAATCCTGTACCTTAGAAGCAGCACTATCCCAGAAGAGAAAAGGAGGGAGTCTACATGTGGAAATTACTCACATGCCATACCCCACTATATATTTCTTCCTAATAAAAGGACTAATGCAAACTAAGGCACTTAACTGAAAGAGCAACACTTGCTTCAAAATGCAGTTGAACACTCTTACCCGAGATTAAATTGGATACTTTCATAATTAAGCAAGCCTGCTCCTTACAAAACTGAATTGTTTTATAATTAGATGCTATGCACAGATTGAAGATACTGTGTACTCCAGCCTCTTGATATATGCAAGAGGATTACCTAGGACACATTTATACAAAGAGCATTCAACATGCAGAGGCATGTTAAGTAAAATCCCAGCATTTGTCTGGGTACAAATGCTGGGACAAGTTATTCTTAAGGATTTGTGCACACAAGCATCCCCCGCCCCAGCCACAGGGTTAATTAACCCACATTTGTTAATATATGTTAGTGTCTATGTGTAAACGCTTACAGATTAAAATTTACATCTCAATTAAAAGTTTACCCCTGTTTAAGAGGGGACTAAATTTATTAAAGGAAAGGCACTTCCTGAGCTGCCCTTGTTAGCCATGGAGGTTTGTTCTTTATTAAGTTCACATCCCAAAATTAATATTAAGTTAACTCACTTCCCCATGTAGACAAGCCCTTTGGTCAGGGATTCTCAACACGGTGCTTACCCAAGTGCTCGGGCAACATATGAAAGCGCTCACCAAGCCCATTCATGCATATTAGGCAGTGCTCCCAAGTAGTCACTTACGTCACTCCAGTGCTGGTGACTGGAAAAAGATTGAGAACCCCTGCCTTAGACTCTATCTACCTTATTATTGCGATGTCAGAAAGCTCATCTGCATAAATGGAAAGAGTTAAACAGCAGTTCAGGAGAGGGGCATAAAACCAAGTACATACTGACAGTAAGAGGCTAGTTTTCTTATCTGCTTTTAAATGCCTTGAAGTTCCCAGCTAAAAAGACAAGTAAAACAAACGTTGACCCAAAGCAACTAATCTGTGTTTGGCTGATTTTAGTGATGTTACTACAATACAGCAGCCTCCGTAACATCAAAAAGGATCTGCCCTAATTCTCTTTACTCAGACATAAGTTGGTTTTAAAAGTTACTTGCAAAGAAAAAAAGACGCTGTGCCACTTTAAAAAATGAAGTTTGTTTTCCTTTGATTTTTACATTAGAAACTTGGCCCCGATTACCACATTTGAGACAATTTTGAGGACTAGGACATCGCAGCTCACAAGCATGATAAGTGTAAGCAAGGCAGAAAGTGCTTAATCAGACTGATTAAAACTGCTTTAATCAGCTTTTTAAAGCTTTAATCAGTACATTTTAATAAGAAAGGTGTCTAAGATGTCTTACAACTAGAAAAGATTGCTAGAAGATTTTTCATCATTGCTTCTATTAGGTATTCAAAACCCAATGCTATAGACAACACTAACACCACCAATGTAAAAAAAGTTGGCCTACCTAAACAAGAACTTGATCCCCCACACAAATTCAATGGAAAGATTCCCCATCACCTTCTCTTGTCATTTGCTCAGATCCCCATATGAATAAATGTTTATTACACACTGGATCTTAAGAGTTCATTATACATACTTGAGGCTTCCAATAAGAGGTAGGGAAGACCAATTGTGATATTCCTAGTGCATAAATCAAAGCAGCTGGAGGGACGGTGAAACCCAGAGCTATTTTCTTTTTAAGTCACCTTTAAGATTTTCTGTCATTTGCCAGAAATGAAAGTAAACAAACAAGTTCAAGCAATTTGATCAAACACCTTTTCATTGTGGGCTGGGGTAACCTAAAGAAAAACAGGGATGCCTTTCGATGTTACAAAACATGCACCATTTGTCTCTGGGAAAAACTCCGGGAAGCAAATGCTGCATGGCTTTTTGTCACGTGGGGAAACGTCCATGCAGAGCTGGAAAACTGAGCTGTGCATCCTCCACATGACTGGCACCAAAACCATGTGGCTTTGTTTTCCCACGTGACAGAAGCCATGCAGCATTTGCCCCCCTGAGTTTCTTGTGGAAGCAAACAGTGCACATTCTGTACTGTCAGAAAGCGCCCGAATCCTTCTTGTAAGGGCCATTTCAGATTAGAACACAGTATTTTATCAGCATGGTAATACCAGTTTCTCAGAAGACCAGAATTCCTCTATAACCAGGGATCCATGTTCATTGCATTTTTCCCACTGCCTGTTCTGTGCTTTCCCCATTTGTGGCAAACACGACTCCTGCCTATGACCCGAGCAGTCTCATAGCTAGTCACTTTCCTGACCAAAACATCAAGTTCTGGAATGAAGTTAAAGAACACATGCTCAGTGCACCAGATTCCCACACTATCATAGCACCCACTGGTTTCACAGATCTATTCCAGAAAAAGAACATTAATGCCCAAGGGTTCGATGCTACAAAGACTGGAACATATGCTTAATGTTACGTATGGCCTGAAGTGCCATTTACTGTGGACAATGAGTAAAATGAAGTCCTAAGCATTTTCAGGATCAGGGGCCGCGTTTGGTGGCAATGTATGAAACTTAGTGCTGCAACAAGCAGCTCTTTCAAGCTGTGGCTGAGTCTAGTCCTGGCATAGTACAGATTAACATCTTCGGTTTTGCACAAAGAAGGAGTTTAACTTGAGGTGAAGGATATCACGCTGACGCACTTATTGTGTAAGTGGAGATAAGTGACCAGTGTCTCAATTTATCCACAGGCATCAGCAGTGTAAGAGTCCCCTCAGTGCCATGCTAGAATACCTCAATTGAGGGATAAGGGCACTTCTGTGCACAAGAAAATAATTAATTCCATGCAGCCCATTCACTCTTTGCTTTGTCTAGAAGACTAGTAAGGAAGCAAGACTGCCAAAGCATTTTACCAGCAAGTGTGTTGTGACCTACTTGTTCACCAAGGACTGAGCCAACAACTCCAGCTTTCATAGTGTCAGTCTAATAACTAGCAATGACGACACTGGCTAGATTTCAAGTGGTAACCTAGATCAAAGGTTACAAATTCATTACCAAGCACATATTCATATTTATAAGGTATTTTACTTGTTCCTACTTTTTAAAAAATATGAAAGAATGGGCATATTTTGGATGAGATGTCAGAGACCGAAGAGGATCATCTAGGCACCTAATCCAGCCTTCTCTACAGCCAGTGCAGCACTGCTCCCTCGATTCCCCACTGCTTCTGTGAATCAAGTTATTTTAAAAGAATGTAATCATAGATGCCTTCTCTGCATCAGTAGGCTCAGTTCTGCTCAAAGTCAATGGAAGTGGACACCATGGGACACTCACTTTTTCATCTCTTCTTCTTTGATCCTCTCCTCCTCCCACATGAAGACACCAGTGAGGGCCGCCATTAGTTTACAGACATTGGCATGACGCCCTTGGAATCTGCGCCACAAGCCGCTAAAGAGACTCCAGCGTGTCCTCTCTGAGTAGATGTTACCATAGAGCTGGCCAATTTGCTGGGCACGCCGGACCCTCTGGCCAGTCACGTAACTGCACTGATTGGCCAGGAGTGAAAGAAGGCTCTTCTGACTTGGACATTTCTCAGTTCCTCTCTGAAACCAATTAAGTAGCCACTGGTACTTGCTCTTCAAGGACTTTCCATGTTGTCTCCAACCAAGGGTCGCTTCCACCTGACTAATGAAGCGGACCGAATTTGCATAGTAGGAATAAATATTGGAGGGAGGCCTCCTCTGCAGTGGGTAGAACATTCCTGCGAAGTCTGATCAACAAGTTTACAACCTAGACATGAGAACAGAAATTGAAACAGATTACAGAGAGAACTGGTCAAGTTTCAAAACTTACAGTGTAAGATGTTTCCATGCACACATTATTCATGTTTTAAGCATACAATCAATACACATAGGAGGTCAATACAAATGAGATGAAGAAATCTGACGACAGGAAAGACAGGTGGCCTCTATAAAAGAAGATGTTATTGGATTTGTTTCTCCACAAGTCCCGTTGCAGCTTTTGCAAAAGATAAACCTTTCCACCATAAGACATTTTTGAGGATTCAGTCCCTGTCTCTACAGCTTCCCATTTCATCTGGGTAAAAAGGGGAGGAAGACAGAAGGGAGAAAAAAAAAAATAAGGTTCACTCAGGCAGATGGTAAAACTGACACATCAGATAATCTGCATTAGCAGCATGATGAGCTCTCACTCTTTTGCTTCAAGTCTCTAGACAGCATTAATTTAGCTAGCAGCTAGAGAGGTCCAGGGAAAGAGTAAACTCTACCAGAGACTGGGAAACCTCAGACTGCTTCTCTGACAGTTAGCAAAAAGGAAAACTGCAACAGCCACCAGGAAAAGTCCTATGTTCACCCAGGCCTGCCCCAGACTCAATAAGGAGCTAAAAAGGAAAAGTGCTTCTCATTCCCTGCTGCTACGTTACAAGATTAAAGAGATAGACAGCTATTTATTAGATTTGGACTAGGCGTTCCTACCCGCTGGCAGGTACATAAAGCCTCTTCACAGGCCTTTCTCTCCAGAGCCTTATCACCCCCTCCCAAAAGAAGCCTCCCACTTCTAGAGTCTCCAGGGCCCCTCAAATCCTGAACTCTAACCACTGTCAAGCCACCAACCAGTATCTCCTTAAGAGCCCCCACAACCCAAGCACCCTAGCCCCTCTCCCCAGCTCCATGCTCACATCCGAGGCCCCGTACCTACCAAGGGACTCACAACCGTAGTTCTGCCCAGAGCCTTCCGCCCACACCCCTTATAACCGTAGCTTTCTCCAGGCCCCCATCACACCACGCTCAAGCCTAACTCTTCCCCCTAGTCCCCGCACTCCAGGCCAACAGAAACCTAGCTTTGGCTGGGCCGCCCCTCAGGTCCCACCGCACCGAACTCAGCCCCTTACCAAGTGCGTAGACCCCTACTCCTCCCCTGCTCACGGCGGGAGAAGGGGAGGGGACACCAATCCCTACCACTCTCCAGCTTCCCTACCTCAGTCTCCACCTCACACTAAACCACGAGTCTACCTCTACAGTCAATCCCGCCCACAAACCCTTCGAGCCCACCTCCCATTGGCCAGCCGCCGATCAATCGTGGCCGTTCATTGATGTTCACCACCTATCACGTCCGCCCAGTTTGCGAGCAAGCTACTCTGAGCGAGTTCCCCTGCCTTGTGAGCCACTCAAGGGCGCCTTGGAGACAGCAGGACCCCACTGCTGCAGGCCACGGGTCTGTCCATGCTAATGCCTGTGTGAAATCCTCCCCCCCGTGGTCCAACGTCATAACCGTGGGTACCGAAAAGGGGCCTTTACGCCCATACACCTGGCACTCACTCCTTTGGGCCTCAAAATGGGATCTTCCTCACTGAACAGGCTTCACCCAAGTCACCCAGCCAGGACCCCTCGCCTCCTCACACCCAATTAATTCAATTCTCCTCTATAATGCTACGACAGGGCAGCCGGTCTTGCTAAAGCAAGAGGGAGAGACAGATCCCTCATTTAGATGTCTGTCAGAGTGGGAGCGAGAAGGGTATAACCCACGCTGGAGGGGACTAGGTCTCTTGTCTGAGACCCCAACCCCCGTGTTCATTAATTGCTACTACTGATCCAGTGGCAAGTTGCTACGGCTTAATTGGGGGGCGGGGGGAGAGTTGCCAGGGCAGGGGGCTGAGCCTCAGCAAATATTTCCACTAGGAACGTGCTCCCAGATATGTGAAAAGCCAATATTGGCCATTTCGTTGTTAGGAAGGGCAGAAGAACCCTGCATGGTTTATTTGGGATCTATTAATTACTTGTGTGTCCCATCCCCTGTGCTGGCCATGATACAGATTCACTCACAAGAACTCGTTTTATATTCCGCTGTAGACAGGCAGGTTAGTCTAGTGATTAGATTACTAGCTGGAGATTATGGCTCATTTCCCTGTTCTATCAAGTTATGGGGCATGGGAGGGAGAGGGCATGGCAGGGTTGGACTCCAGCAATTCATTTTTAATAAATGAAGCAGTGGTTGCTACGTAGCACAACAGCAGCTCTGCCATCTCTTTAATTTGTCCCAAAATCAGGACATCTTTGTTTAAAGGTGAAACTTTACCCCTTCCCTGGGAGTTCAAGGAAGTACTCTTTTTTTCACTTCCTCATATCAGGAATATAGGAGAAGGGATACATTCAGTCTCTTTTTTGGTTCTGCAGTCAGTCACCTCTGCGCTTGGAATGTACTTGGTACCTCCGAGTTTCCATTCCTAGATTATGGCCACTGGTTCTATGCTTGGCGAGAGCCTGTATTTATTTTGCAATTTACTACAGTAAACTATTCTGCCAGCGTAGAAATTCTGAACAGGGACCTGACACAATCCAGCTTGTTGCAAGTTGTACTTTGTTCCTTCCGTATGGAATCCTCAGGGAAACAGGGTCACTATAGGCTCTATGCACCCTGCAGTTTATGGCTTCAAGATTGCAAGGCCCAATCTCATTTTCTCCAACTAGGAGAATACAAAGTGAAAGCACTTGCCCTGATAGAATGCTACAGATGTCAATGGGATAGTAGCACTACAAGCACATATAGGATTTCCACCTTAAAGATGGCAAACTGTCCCTTGTTTTGACTTGGCAACCCCTAATTGTAAGGTTAGAGTTCCATCTCCACTATGTCTAAAATGCCAAAAGAGACAAAGTACAGTGATATCTTTTTATTGGACCAACTACAGTTGGTGGAAGTATGCAACAGTTCATTGTGTATAAATGAGCTATCAAATTAGAACTAATTTGTTTAATAAAGTTACATAAATTGAATTCGGGCTGTGGTCTGTGTTTTAACAAGATAGGAGATACTCATCATTAACCCCCTTTACCCTCAAACGTTTGCCCTATCAAAAATTCTATTTAAAAGTGTTTTTTAAATAAATGAACAAAACACCACCATTTAAAATTTCACCCAAAATAACCCCTCCATTTCTGATCCCTTGTTTTGAAAGAGAACATGAACACATTGAAAGAAAGGGGGGGGGGGGGAGGAGGAACAGGCCTGGGAACAAACATCCATAATTACTGGATACTAAAGACAATGGACTAAAAGATTTGGGCTTCATAAGCCACTAGAGAAATGTATAACAGCCAGCCTACCATTCACACCTATATTGTAAATGTTTTGAGATGCTGATTGTAAGCCCTTTGGGGTAGAGACCCGTCTTGAACTATGAATTATACAGTGCCAGGGACATGGCTGGCGCTATATAAATAATTACCTCTCCTCCTTCACTGTTTTTCCTACCACCCCCTTGCCAGTGTTTGCTATTATGTATATATCCTAGCCTCCATTTACTTTATCATTTGATTTTTGGTTTCCCCTCATTGTACTTAAATCTTTGAAACGATAATGACTTTTTCCCTTTCAGCACCCTCCCAAAGATTGCTTTTATATACACATACACACACACACACCTGCATTTGCTTGGTCTGTTGTTTCGACGTTTACATGCCTAAGAGCCCTGTGTAGCCCAAAAGCTTGCAGTCTCACCAACAGAAGTTGGTCCAATAAAAGATACCATCTAAACTACTTTGTCTGCACAAGGAAGAATGTCCCTGTCCTCATCTTGCAATCTCATTTTTTCCCAGTAACAGGATATAGAGCAAAAGCTGGATGCTGTCTTACGGGGAAGGAGAGAGCAGGATTGGACTTTCAGAAAGTACCAACGTTCAACGTTCAGCTATCTCAGGTAATCTGCTTTTTCTCTAGTGGGTCTGTTCATCCATTGTTTGCCTAGGAAAGAAATTAACACAGGACTGGCCAATACATTGAGTCATGCAATGAAGAATCAAAGCTCCAGCAGCGAGTTCTACTTGATGCTTAAGGCTAAGGCCGTGCTCCAGCATAAGGCATTTTAATTGCTCATAGAATAAGAGAGCTTATGGCTTAAAAGGAAAGATTTGGCTTCTCTGCATTTGGGAACATAGTAGTCATCTAGTTTGTCTACCTCCATTTCCTTTCTATGAAAACTGGAGCAAAGAACTGCTATCATGTCAGAGGAGCTGGAAAACTTAAACTTAGTCAAGCATAATATATAAAAATCTTTGACCTTCAGGTTTTTCTGCACTAGAATAGTTTATTTCTGGTGAAATAAAAAGCCAACTCCCAGAGGAGACCATTTACAGCCTTGTTTTTATTTTCTCTAGAAAAAGGAATTCAGAATGGAGAGATGAGTTTATGTAAGCCAACAGTGCCTCATGGGTGACATGAATGGCGTAGAAAGGATCACATTAACAAAGTGAATACCAGATCACCTGTAAACCAGTTTGTAAAGTCCCATCTGCAGGAAAAAGGTGAGCCAAGCCGGTCACCATTCCTGAAGTGTGTCAAGCTCCCTTTGGCACGTGGATGTGTTGCCTAGTCTTTTCCTTCCTCCTTCCCATAGCCAGAGGAGGAGAAAGCTTCATGGAGTGACCAGGTGCAAGATTTTCCCCAGACCTCATGTAGATCTCTTCAAGCTCCAAAGATCAGGTATTAGCTGAAGGTAATTAAAAGTATTTGTACAGAAATTCAAGACTTAATATAGTTCTTATGCAAAGTCTATTTATAATCGACCCTTTTGTCAATCACAGCAGTTGGTAGGGGATTTGGGGGGGGGGGGGGAGGAGGGATAAACACTTGCCACACAGACCATGCACAATGGTCACTGCCAAATTCACTTTGTAAAAACTTAGTAATTTTATGCCAGGCAAGAACAAAGGATGCCAAGTGACAGTGAAACCCAGTCAGCCATGAGGTAGCCTCAGTACCATTTCCTTTGGCTGCATTAAAGAGCTTACACCAAGTTGACCATTACATTGAAGATGAGGGGAGACCAATGCTGGACCAACTAGTTGCCTACTACAGAACACTCCTTTGCCTCCTTCCCACTTCAATTCCTCCTCAGCTCTAAAAGATCTCAATCAAGAGCCTCACTTATCTTTTTGTTATGCTTCCTGCTACAGGCCTTTCAATAGGCATGAGGGAGACGTTTCCTCACTAATTCTCCAGAATCACTGTAGAGCTCCTGCCCCAGTCTTTGAGCCACACCTTGTGTTCTCTTGGGATAAGCATTTCCAGCTGCATACCAGCAGCCTGAACTCTGAATGTTGGATTACACTGGAGAAAGTCTCCTCAGCATAGCCAGCACTGCCTCAAATATAGAAGGGAAAGGAATGAGCTAGGCAAGAAGGAGCTGCTAACGAATGAAAAAAAGATATACATTCAAAAGGAAAAGAAAGTAGCCACTGGATACTGCTTAAGAGTTATCCAAAGAGTTGATACCCATAAGTCACAGGCTAGCACTCAAGCTAACTTTTCCCTCCCAAACCTCCATTTGAAGAATGTGAACCACCACACAGAGAACTGAGCCCAGCATTTAAACAAATAAGGGGATTATATTCATACAACCCCTCCATGGATTAGTGTGTGGCACTGTTTATCCTTTTACACCTTTCAGTTTATACAGGACATCTTTATACTTTTGAACGTCATGGCTGGTCCAGTGGAGGGTGTGGGCAGCCATTGCTGGCTCAGTCAGAGCAGATGCTAGCATAATGCTTTACTATGCACGTGAGCAGATGGGAGCCAAGTTCTATGGTCCTTGTGGACACCAAGCACCTTGAATTGCTCTGCATTGCTTCCTGGCACTGACAGGCTGTGTCCCAACCCCCTTTAGCTGGAAGAATTGACTTTGAGGTTGGAAGGGCTAAGGACAAACAAAGGGCGAGACATTTATTTAAAACTAAAAAGGAAAAAAAAAAAGGATAAAAATAGCTAAAAAGCAGAGTGGCTCTGTGATTGAGACCAGGAGTTTGCATATGACCTATTGTCAGCAGAACTGCTCTTTTTACAGTGGAGATCACTGAATGGTTTTAAGTAGCTGTACAGAGTATTTTTTGTAACTCTAATTCCAAAATTTAAAAGCTGTCACAGACCCACCTGCTGGTATTGTCCTGTAGTCCCATGAGCACAAGATACTTGAGGGTATATAGCAACAACACCTCCCTGATGCCACAGTCGAAGTTAGCATAGCTCTTTTAAAACCTGGGCCTGTCTCCTTTAGCTCAGCTCCGGCCCAGTGCTTGCAAGCCTATCTGAGGGCCACTCAATAGTAGCAATATACAGCAGCTGGTACTGACAAGTTCCACTGTCCCCTAAAAGTCTGAGGGGGAGGGAGGGGGGGGGAGGAGGACAGCAAGCCCAGAGAATAAAGTGCAAAACGCTTGTGTAAGTAGTACAAGTCAGAGTGTGGAAGTGGATGAAGTGGTGGTGGCAGGTTTACTGGACCTTTCACCCAGGATGCTAAATTGGTGGAAAGGTGTTTCTCCTCCACACACCAGTGCATAACATCAGGAGTTTCAACTTTACAGAGGTGTACGGTTATAAACCTGAAGCACACCTCTCTCCAGATGTGCCTACCCAGTGTAAGATACACCTCTACAGAGGTGTGACTGAGCTCACGTGGGTAACACTGCTGGACTGTAGAATTCACCTTTAGTATCAGTGTGGATGCCAGTGTGAAATCTTGGAAGCCACAATGCAAAACTGTGGAACCTCCAGACACACACGTCACGTCACCCCACCCACCCACCCACGTGTGTACATGCATCTCTTACACACATACAGGTGTGATCTTACCCCTGTATATCTGTCCAAACAATTGTTCCCCTCCAAATAAGTAAGTGTGGGGGGAGTGAGTGTTTGCATACCACAGTCCAAGTTTGTGGAACTGCACAGGAAGAGCAGAGCTGCTAAGTCGCCCTGGTCAGCTATTATTTTAGTGACTAGAAGTAAACACAGTACTGGGGGTTTGGAAATGAAGCCTCAAAACAACAGCCTTACCAGGAAGGGCTGTTTGAGTTGGTACTGTGTAAAGAAGCCCCTGTTTATCTGACTCTCCAAAGCAAGTTCTCTCCCTCACAGGGAGAAGATCTTAAGAGTAAGCGAAGAACCTGGGAAGTGAAGCACTGGTGAGTGGCCTCCGGGGGGCGAAGGAGTGCATTCCCAAGTGGAGGTGAGCAATTAGTTTCAGGGGAGGGGAGCTGAAAGAAAACCTAGCTGTCCCCTCCAAACTGGCACCCGACGGCAGCACTATGGCGTGTAAGCAGGAGGCGGCTGGAACTGGTTGATCACTTCATACTCTGCTGGGTAAGGTTCATTCTCCTCCATCTCGGACAAGAGCTCCAAGGCCTGCTCCTCCTCTTCAGTTGGGTAGTGGCGCAGTAGATTGGCAGCAGTGGCGAGGATGGAGGCTCCACCAGCTCCCGCCACCAGGTAAAAACTGACGGCAAAAGTGACGTAGACCTGCGAGCCATGGTACTTTTTGTGCTGTTGCTGCTGTGCGAGGATCATCTCTGAGGCCCAGTAACAGAATCCAATCACAGTGGCACACTGCAGCACTGAGAGAGAGAGAAAAAAAAATGTGCTCAGATAGAAAGGGAATACTTTGATAGACATTTAAATACCAAAACAACTATAGAGAGAAGTCCAGCTAGAACACACTGTAAAGCCACCACAAGCCAACTCCACAGGCAGGCCAGATTTAAGACTCATGACAATCTCTGGCTGGTTCCTATAATTTGCATAGCAGAGCAGGGGATGGGGCAGAGCAGGTAATATGTTGCAGAGACAGTATATAGTTTAGTGATGGAAAGTCAGTGACTAGGAGGGACCCAATCGTTACTGGCCCTAAATTTTATTTATTATTTCTATAGCACTATCAGTGTGCCCAGTACTGCAAAGTCAATTAAACAAAGGTCCCTGGTTTAAAGGGCTTACAATTTACGATAGAGGAGGGAGGGGCAGAGATGTGCTCATGAAGTGGAGAAATTGCAAGTGCCCTTGCTTAGCTACAAGGAGAGGAATTCTTGAAGGATAAGCTGGTATAAGGAGAAGCATAAGAGAAGCAATTGATGGGGGTGGGGAGCTAGGAAAAGCCTTAAAGAAGAGGTAGGATCAGAAGGGAAAGAGCAGAGCATATATGCTAGGGGAGGGCATTCCAGGCATAGGGGCAAAATGGATGAAGGGGCAAACACAGTTTAGGATGCAGGAGATGCTGGGGCAGGTGAGGGTAAATTAATCTTTCACCACTGAGAAAGGGAAATACATGGCAGCAGATGGAGGGACTTTAAGGTGCATACAGGCCCCCACAAAATGCTACATGCTTGGTATGTGTGGCCAGGGCTGTCTTGTATGTTTGGACTTATGACAACCCTAACTAGACTGGAATCTAAATGTACAGACAGTACAGCCAATGAAGAATATGTTCTTGTGCTCACTGAAATCGATGACAAAGCTCCCACTAGTTTTGCTGGGAGCAGTATCATGCCATAAAGGAGGGTACAGTCCACTGCATATGGCATGAAGCAGGAGGACACAAGAAGCCTCTTTTTATTTTATTATTTATGTAAGCTGAAAAACAGCTACTCTTGTCAACAAGGAGGAAAAAGCAGGTGCAGAGTCCAGAGCAGCTGAGGTCATCCCCGGTAGGAGGCGGCAAATACAGCTCCCCAGAGACATAGCTAAAAGGCTTATGGGAGGCTTTACATGGCTAGTGAAGGGCCTCCTGGGACCCCCTAAGCAGCAACTATTACTCTGCTCAGGACATTCAGGAGAGCTTGCATTTGTGTTTTTCACAGGTGTCCAAACAGGGCGTTATCCACTTCTCCATTTTGCCCTAGTCAGGTTGTGGCCATCTCCTGCAACTCTTCTGAGGAAAGGACTGGAAAACGCAGACAGGGCCCAAGCATTCGGGGCATGGGGAATGAGTACACTTTACTGGGGCCCAGGGGGATTATCATGAGACAAAAATGGAGGTTAAATTGTAGATGCTTGAGGATGTTTATGCAAATTTATTTTCCCTGTATCTATGGGGTGTCCAAATCTTGTAACATCTTATGAGATTTGCTGGAGCCAATCAGAAGCAATATTAGAGCACAAGCAGCAACATTTGGAACAGCAAGCTTTTCAGAAATAAAATAGTAATTGACTCATGAGATTGTGTGTATGGGGTAGGATCTTGGCCGGGGGGCAATACAAGTTTGTACCAGGCCCATAGAGATTATGCTTGGGCCCCAAGTGCAGAGCTCATAGGATTTCATTCTGCTTGAGCCAGTAGATAACTTTGAAATGAAACTGAACTTATCCCCTCCCCCCACAACAGACTAATACACTTCAGTTCCGTTAGCTACACTACGTAACCTACATGAGGTGCAACCCAGTAGGAATTACCTGTGAGGATGTGAGCAAATGCATAGCGCCGAGTGATTTTCAGAGCTGGGTGCTTTGGTCCAAACACATCCAGCAGGAAGGCTGAAAGACTGCAGATGATTCCCAGGAAGCAGAAAGCAGCAATAACTCGAAGCAGCAAGACTGTCTGGGGGTTCATGCAGTAGTCTGAAAGGAAGAGAATCCAAAAATCAACACTCAAGAATTCACTGCTTTACAGTGGATTTGGAGCTTCCCATTTCACTCAGCAAGTGAAACAGACTTCCCTACGCAGATCTGTACATATGTCAGTCTTCATCGTATAACCTTGTTGCAAGATCTTCCAGCATGGATCTGCTAATAATATTTCTACTGCCAAGTCACACTTTTGGGTCCACCACTACATTTTACCTTCTCAGCTGAAGACTGAATAATTATTAGGCATGAGGACAGAACAGGTTTGGGTTGTGGGTTTTTTTGGAATAACATAACCACCCACAACAACCACCCACACCAGATAATCTGTTACCTCTGGGCAAATCATCCAGTCAATGTTATTTCATCTGGATATGCCTTTCAGGAGGTGCTTGAGTTTGTAATTCCATAAAGCATCCTATTTTCTTGTTTATGAAAGACACTAGACTGCTAACAGCATTATTAGTACCTTTCACAAGCATGAAAGGAGACCATCAGTTGCATTTACCTGGTCATTCTAAATGTATTATTTTCAAGTTGTGACAGCCAAATCATTTAAACAAGCACTTAGCTACAAATTGTTATGCTGGTCAGAACTAAATTAAGCAATGCAAATAGGAACCTCAAGCAACTGAGTCAGGAGAGAATAATGACAATGACATAAGAAGCCACAATTTTAATTGGGCTAACAATAACACTCCTAAAACAAGTCTAGTTAAAGAACAAGGCTAATGCATGACAGGCTGGCTATAGAGGCTGCCTTAAAGTGCTCACAGACTGCTGCTAACAAAGAAGAAATGAGGAATTCACCTGCTCTTTACCACTCCAATAATGAGGACCAGACACTCATTTTCCTTTTACACAAAGCGCATGCAGGAGAAAGGAGCTGGAAAGGCAAGCCTGGAGAATGAAGAGCCCTATTTATCTAGAAATCAAGTAAAGCACATGGGCAGCAATAGAGAACACGCCTACCCCCGCCCCCAATCTAACTCCACCTCTTGTTAAACACAAAGTAAGAGAGAGAGAAGGGTGTCCTTTCTATTCCTCATTCAGTCTGTTGAGCTGGGAGGCCAATTAGGGCGCAATAGGATGATTGTTTAGAATATCAGCAGCATTAACAGAGAACAGTCACTGTGGTTTAGTTTGCATCTGATCTACAGGTTATTGGAAAGATGGCACACAGAAGTTCTGAGGTTTGATGCACTTGTTTGCAAATGACTCCAAACTGTTAGCTGCAAACTAAAACCAGCATGAAGAGGTTTCAGTCACTTATTCCTGCGTAAGTATTAAACTTTGTCCATGCGCTGGCCATCTGAAAACTACCATTTATATATTTGTATATATTGTGTGCAGTGGTTCTTTTCAGCATGCCACAAACAAAGCTGTTTGTCACCCAGCAGAAGGATAGCAGGCAACTGCACATGTACAAGATTCCGCTCTCAAAGCACTGCAGGCTGGAATGCTGAAGCGATACCTGTTCTCAGTAAAATGGAGTGGGGAAAACTGATGGTAGAAATACTATTTACTCTAATATATTGCCTCAGTCTGGGTGTCCATATCAGTGCATGGTGGGCTCGCCTGTGAAGCAGGAGTTCAGAGATTAAAATGTTGGCTTTACCTTGGACAAATCATGTTCTCCCAGCCTGCCAAAGAGTCATGGATACGTTAGACCTCTGCAACCAGATGGGGTGGGGGGACATACATGGGACCATACTGCAACCTTCTTTTGGGACCATTGCCACAATAGGCTGATAGATGGGACACACATACATGGCCCAAGTCTTGGGGAGGAAGATTTGCACTAAGTGCAAAACACAATCTAGTTACACCACCTGTCATTTTAAAAAACATTCTATAGATTTCCTTTAGCATAATTAGCGAACATAACTTCTCTCTCTGTACTCTCCCTGGCTCTCGGCTAACACCAATCCTCACCTCCCACAGTATCCCCGCTTTGTTGCTTCCAGAACGTTCTCCCTCTTGTTGCCCTCCTGGCACCTGCTCATTTCCAGATTTCAGCCGAGGTGGTTCCATTTCCCCTATTGCCAATGTACTGTATTCATGCTTGGCCAAATAGCTGGTTTGTTGCCCCTTTAAGAGCAACAGAGAAATTATCCCAGAGACTGCTTCCAAGGCAGCCATCTTGTCTGGGCTCTAGAAGCTGAAGGGCTCTGAGACTGGGTGTGTGAGCAGCTCCCCAAAGTTATGTAGTAATAGTAATAACTTTATTGAGAGACCCGAAGGTCATTTCAAAAACAATACAATATAAATAGTAGCCTTAATAAAGACATAACTGATAAAAGCCTAGTTCAGCCATAAGGCAGATAAAGGGCACTTAAAATCATAAGTACAAGTCAAAATTATTTTCAAAATTACCTTACATTAAAAATTGATTCCATTTGACATCCAGAACCCCCGCACAAAAGGAAGCCATGGATCTGGTAACATATGGGTCCTCAGAGCTAAGTAGCCAAATCAGTATTAGATCCTGTTTTGCCTGAGATTGATAGAGAGGCAGCCGGGCAAGGAACCTCCTTCTCAAATCTGCATAAATTGGGCAAACCAAAATCACATGGGCCAGATCTTCTACTTGCCCCAAAGGGCAGTTTGGACATTTTCTAAGTTCTCTTGGTCTGCCCACATATCTGCCACTAAGATTTGCCGATGGAAATGAATTCAGCCGAAACAGCAGCAGTGCATGCATTCTACGCCAGTCGGACCATAGCGAAAGATACCTGGGTTCTCTCAAACATGGGTTGATGTTAGCATAAAGGGGCGCCACTCTCTGATTGGCCAGGGCTGCAATCTCAGTTTGCCTTTCTTGATCGCCAATCCTCTGCTTGATCATTACCAAGGCTCCCTTATAATTAAAGGAGCGAAGAAAAGAACTTGAGAAACCTAAGTTCCCAACTTCTCTTTCGACTAACACACGCCAGGAATTGGTTTCTGAGGCCTTTGCCACCATGTTAATAAGAGAGTTGGATTTGGAGGGAAATACAAAAATTTTCATCCAGAACTTAACACATGAGAAAAGGGCCTGGGACCTCAAAGGTGGAGAAGCAGTCTCAGCTCTCAACAAAACCTGAGATGTACCTCTAGGCACCTTTAAGATTGCTCGAAGAAAACAGTTCTGGAGGGTATCTATCATGTTTAGAAACGCTAAGCCCCAAACTGGGAATGCATATAATAGTTGGCTCACTGCCTTGGCTTTGAACAGACGTATAGCTGGTTTAACTTGACGGCCTCCATGTGAGAAAAAATAGCCCTGGATAGCACAGGAAGTTTTTTTTGCTAAACTAAGAGCTGAATCAAAATGGGACCGCCAACTCCTTGAAGCTGAGAATAACACACCCAGGTACCTATACTCAGGGACCTGTTCAATTAAATGACTGCCCATACGCCAGCGATGGACCACTTTCCTACTGCCCACGGTCATGACTTTGGTTTTAGAGAAGTTAATCGTTAAATTCTCCTTCTGGCAATAACCCATGAATTGCTGCATACTCCTTTTAAGGCCAATCGGTGTCTGAGATATCAGAACCGTATCATCCGCATAGAGTAAAATAGATATCTTGCGATTTGCAAGATTAGGCGGATGCGTGTCCACTTTAGCCATGTGAGGAACCACATCGTTAAGAAAAAAATTAAATAAGAAAGGGGCCAATATGCATCCTTGTCTAACTCCACGCGAAACTCCAATTTCTGGAGTGAGCAAGGAATTCCGGGAAAGGCGAATCTGCATGGTGTTATTGGCATATAGCTTGGTCATAAGAAATAACAGACGTCTATCAATAGTCGTCTCACTTAGTTTATGCCACAAACGATCTCTGTCTACCGTATCAAAGGCAGATTTCAAATCTACAAAGCACAGGTATAGTCGTGAGCCTTGATTGGATTTAACATATTTAATAATCAGCTGGTGCAAAATAAACACATGCTCAAGAGTTGACTGACCTTCCTGAAACCCAGCCTGCTCTGGGAGAATTATTTCATTATCCTTTGCCCAAAGCTGAAGTTTTATTAAAAGATGTTTAGCATAGAGTTTTCCAAGTACACTAAGGAGACTTATCGGCCTATAGTTATTAGGAAGGGACGTGTCTCCTTTTTTATAGATGGGCACCACCAGGCTGTTAAGCCATTTTTTTGGAAAACTACCTGTTGCATCAAGATGCGAAAAAAAGGGGGCCAGAACTGAGGCCCACCAAGTGGGATTTACCTTAAGAAGATCTGTAGTGACATAGTCGCATCCAGGGGCTTTCCCTGACTTTAATGTAGATATTAAATTCTCAATCTCTGCTGGTTGAACCGGTTGCCAATGAGGAAGATCGGCCAAAGAAAGACTGCTAGAATTAAAGGGGTTAGAATCCAAATAGGATTTAGCAAATAGGTCTGCAAAATAGCTCAGCCATAACCCAGGGGATATAAGGGGCAAAGAATTTCTCCCAGGTTCATGAAAATTTTGCCTAATAAGAGCCCAGAACTTCCCCGAATCCTTTCCCTGGGCAGCCTCACTAAGTGCCAACCAATTTGCTCTGCAAAATTCAGCTTTCTTCCGCGAGAGTAAACCTCTATACTCCCTTCGCAATGACGACAATTGAACCCGGTTGGCATAGGATGGAAGACTAGCCACCCTTCGAGCCAACTGCCTCAAGATAGTTCTTAAATTGCGGCAGTCCCTATCAAACCATCCCCTGGATTTGGGAAGGTTTGATTGTAAAGAGTTTGGTACACTAAGAGACATTACAGTCATCTCAATTAAAGTATCAAAATTGGCAAGAGGCTCTACCTGATTGTTACTTATTTCGGTGACCAGTCTAACAACCTTCTCTTCCTGTATAAAAGGAGGGAACATTTCAGTCAGCTCTTGCTTAGATCTTAGCCGAAATGGAATAGCCACAGTATTTTCGCTCATTTCCCTACCTGTCGAAACTTGCTGCAAAAGATTCTCCCTACCGGCATCATAGATGGAAAGACACAAAGGAAAATGGTCAGCCATAAACATAGGCAAAACCTGTAATTTTCTAACAATCTGTAAATGGTCAGCCTGTATGGCAAAATAATCTATGATGCTAGAACCCAAAGGGGAATGGTAGGTAAAATTACCTTCCTCATCCCCTGGTGCCATCCCATTTAAGACTACAAGTTCTGTGTCATCCAAGAGCCTAGTTAACAAAGGGGCCCTTACGCTGACCACCCTATCTGATGTACTACGAATGCCACTAATATAGGGAGGTAAACACCCCTCCTGCGAGGTATCCAACAGATTCACCTGCGGGGCTCCCAGGCGGGTGTTAAAATCCCCCCCCATAATAAGGCAGGCATTGGGAAATCTCCCCCGGGCATCCCATGAAAGTGTCTTAATCATATACCAGATCTCGTCCTGGTAGTACAATGAACTGCTAGGTGGGATATAAACATTTGCCAGAAGCAGTTCGAGACCAGAAGGGAGCAAGCAATGACAAATGGCAAAGTAAGATTTATACTTATTTATCAAATGGATTTTAATATTAGCAATATTGGACACCAAAAAAGCCAAACCTCCGCTAGACCTCCCTTTAGAGAAGGAAGAAAAAGCTGGGACACTAACAGCCTGGAACCCAGAGCAAATTACCTCCTTAGTCATCCAGGTCTCTTGAATTAAAACAACATCAAACGATTTCAGAAAGATTTGAAAAGAAGGATCTGCATTATGAGTTGACCATCCACCCACATTCCAACTTACAATGGTTGACGCTGCAGGAGCGCACCCACCCAGTCATACTGGATTCTTTGGGGCCTCCATTGTCGGAGGATCCTCCAGTAGGCCCAAAGGGGGCCGACCCCTGCCTTCGTCCTGGGACATAGACAACCCATGATGGGTCAAAAAGGGGCCCTGGGGACCAGAGGTCCCAAATGGTGCACTTGAAGGGATCAAAATCAGAGAATCTCCAACATGGGGGGTCCCCTTTCCCGCCAACCCTGGACCAACACAGATACGAGTGTGCATAATGGTGAAGTCAGAGCCTAATTTGGAACCACAAACCTCAGTCGGAGCCCTATCCTCCGAAAAGGTTTCTAAGGGCGGGATTGATAAATCAGAAATCCCATTCAAAGAGATTGGCCCTATTGACTTCCCTACTGGTGACAGCTCAGAGGGTTGTACACTGGTCAGAGCTTGCAATCCCCTTGGGGTAACCTGAGAATGGGTGTTTGCAACTAACCCAGCATCCATTTTTTCTAGCTGGGAGAAAAGAGAGTCCATACGCCCTAATACTTCAAGATGGTTATCAAGTTCCAGTAGGGGATTTGCTGAGGAAACCACTGGAGAAACTGACTGTATTGGCACGTTATAGCATGGTGCGGTCTCCATTGATGGACAATTGGAGGTTTCAATCAGTACTCCAACGGGTACCTGAGTTGAAGATTTTACTATCAACCCCTCCGGTGGACAGATAATCCCACCCTGATGACTCGGGGGAGGGATAACGGAACCGGAGTCCTTTGAAGTTGGAAGCACGGAGGGACCCTTTCCAGAAGTCCTAGCATAAGCCCTTGAGATGAAAATAGCCTTCTCCCTAAGGAGGCCTTCCTTAGCAAAAATTTGAGATACCCATCCTTCAGAGTCAAAGAGTATGTTTATAATCCAGCGACCTGTGGTCATCACAAGATGATCAACTGAATAGATGTTTTTACTTGTGACAGGAATTTTCAGTAGTACCCTCAGATGTTCCGCCACTTCCAAAGGGGAGCTCCAAAAGGGCAAATTGCCTTTAGGGAGGGGAAGAATAGTAAATATCACACTACTGGTCAATCTAGTAAACTCCCCATGGATAGACAGCAAGTCATAATTACCTCCAATGGGTACCAGGCATTTAGATGTTGACGCATGCACTGGCAGGGAACTAAGAATCTCTGGGGGACCAGAGTGCTGAGAAAGGGTACCCTGAGGGGCAGTTGTCAAAAAAGCGGGTTTCCTACCACTATTTCCCACAGGATTAAGAACAAACTGTTCGTTTCGGGCGGGCAAGACAATGGGCTGTTGTAAAGGTAGTTGGCGGGCCAAAGTATCAAATTTAGCATTAAAGCTATGGAGCTGGGAAAAAACTAGGCGGATTGTTTGCGACGTAAGAGAAACATGTTCTGCTAGTAAGGAGAAAAGACTCTTTGAACTCCCATGGGTTGGCAGATCCCCAGGGGGTTCAAGTCCAGAGGCATAAGATTTCTGTTTGGGCGAGGAGTGTATAGCCACACTGGTGGAAAATTTAACCGCATCCTGCAAATCTGCCAGGGGAGCAAAACGATTAAATAAAGGGACCTCAGCACTCATCGTGCAGGAATTGGTGCTTATACAAGGAAAAAAACTATCCAGCTTCCTCTGCTTAGAGGACTTATATATAGGAGGAGAGGCACTGGCGGCTTCTGGCCGGGTACGTTTTTGTGGTTGCATCATTAAATAAAACAGCCCTTATACAATCTTCAATAGTAATCGACAGACGGTTCACAAACACAAGCATATATCACCCAGCACCAAAAACGGATGGAAAAGAAAGGGGGTTCGGCCTCGGCCCCACCGGCACCTAAGACCGCGCGCACAAGGCCGTTGGTCAGGGGTTTAAATGCTCAGCCTCTCCAGGAAGCTCCGCCCCTTGTCAATTACCCCAGTCCAGCAAGCAGCTCGGGCAACCCTGCAGCTCCACTCCACACACGCCGCCTCTGTTGGTCGGGGGTTTAAATGCTCAGCCTCTCCAGGAAGCTCCGCCCCTTGTCAATTACCCCAGTCCAGCAAGCAGCTTGGGCAACCCCCCAAAGTTATGTATAAATGATAATAAAGAAGCTCTGTTACAGTTCAAGTTTGTGCCACCCATGGACTTTCAAACTGGGAGTACTGCAGAGAACTGGATTTGATGGAAGGAGTTAATGAAGCTGATTTTTGCAGGACCTGAGGCAGATAAGAGGTCTACAGCCCCCAAAGCTGCTTATTTTCTAATATGTATTGGGCAGAAAGACAAAGGTATCTGCAAAGCATGGGTCTTTGGTGGAAGGCTAACAAAAGCAGATACAAAACCCACAGAAACCTTTTGACCTATTTGAGGCACATTGCCTTCCAAAGAAAAATAACTCCATACAAAAAAAAAAATTCTATGAGAGGAATCAGGGTCCCAGTGAAACATTTGATGAGTGGGTAACCCACCTACAGCCAATAATAAAAGACTATGTTTTCCATGGGGATGATATTCTGAAAGACAAAATTCTCATGGGATCAATCTACAAAGAAATACAAGAAAACAAGACAATTTAAAGACAATTTAACGTAAGGAAAAGTCATCAGACTAGCCAGAATGCATGAAACATCTAAGCAGCAAATTAAGTGCTTGGTAATAACAGCCATGATGTGCATGTGATAAAACAAAGATACAGGTGCAAGGATGGGACACTTCACAAAAACAGCAGCTAAAGCTAACCAATCAGAAAAAGCACAGGCACAAGCTTGCAGCAGATGTGCACTGCATCATGCAAAGGAGGAGGAATGGGGAAAATATACATCAACTGCCACAAAGCAAACCACTTTGCATGAACATATCGTAAATAGAAACAGGACATGCAGTGCATGTGGTTGAAGAAACCTACAAGAAGAGGAGCTCAGAGACAGCAACTCAACATTTCTAGCTATAATACAACGGAAAGGAAAGGAGGGTGATGAAGCATGTGTAACCATCCTGATGGGCCCAGAGGAAATACTCTTAGAATTCACAATCCACAGAGGAGCACAAGTAAATTGCATCGCTGCAAAAGCATATAGGAAAATTCTAGCCCACAAAAGCACTATAGATGGTTGATGCTGGTGACATAAGTTGGTGCTATTTGCACCACATGCAAATACAAGTAGAGATACCAGGATTTACATTTCTCCATGAAATACACCAGCAAAACCAGTATTGGGACTAAAGTCCTTAAACCTAATAAAAATCCTAATGGTACTGGAATCTACAGACCTCTCACAGCAGAAGACATCAAGAGGAAATTCCCAGACATGTTCAACAGTGTGGGATGCCTACCAGAATACTGTAAAAAATCAAGCTATATGCAGATGCAGTGCCAGTAGTATATACACCACGACAACTGCCACTAACAATGAGACCCAAAGTTGAGAAGGAACTCCCTTTTTAGGGAAGGTTATTGAACGGGTGGTGGCCTGGCAGTTACAGGGGCATCTAGACTGGGTCGGTTTTCTTGATCCCTCAGTCTGGCTTTCGTCCGGGGTTTGGCACAGAGACTGCACTTCTGGCCTTGATCGATGACCTATGCTGTGAATTAGATCAGGGCAGATCATCTATTTTGATCTTGTTGGATCTGTCGGCGGCATCTGATACCGTTGATCACGAGATGTTGGTGACAAGGCTGCGGGGCCGGGCCGGGGTGAGGGGGATTGTTCTTGAATGGTTCTGCTCATTCCTGGCAGGGAGAACTCAGCGGGTGGTCCTCGGGGAATATACATCTTCTCCCCGGGACCTCACGTGTGGAGTCCTGCAGGGTTCTATTTTGTCCCTTCTCCTGTTCAATGTGTATATGCAACCCTTGGGGGAGGCCATGAGATGGTTCGGCGTACCATGTCATCAGTACGCCAATGATACACAACTTCACCTCTCGTTTTCTGAAGATCCAAGCCCGGCAGTGTAGGGCACTGGATGAGGGCGAATCGACGGAGGCTGAATAAGACGGAGGTAATGTTGGTTGGTAGGACCAGGGTGGTGGTGGCTCCCGTTATTGGCGGGGTCTGCCCCCCTCTGGCTGCTCAGGTCTGCAGTTTGGGGGTGCTCCTCAACCCACAGCTCCACCTGGATTGTCAGGTGGGGGCTGTGGCGAGGGGAGCATTTAGCCAATTACAGCTGGTGCGATGGCTTCGGCCGTATGTCTCCAACTCGGACCTGGCAACCATCATCCATGCTTTCATTACCTCTCGACTGGACTACTGTAATGCACTCTACGTGGGGCTACCTTTAAAGATGGTTTGGAGGCTGCAGCTGGTGCAGAATGCGGCAGCTCGTCTCCTAATGGGGACGGGTCGCTGTGAGCACATTGTGCTCTGTTCTGCCTAGTCTACTGGGCCCAATTCAAAGCGTTGGAAATGACCTTTAAAGCCCTAAACGGCTTGGGACCTGCTTATCTGCGAGACCACCTCAGGCGCCACGTCATTTCGCGGCCCCTGCGGTCAGCCAGGGGTGCCCAACTCAAGGTCCTCCGGGTATTCCAGGTGGCAACGGCAGGGAGGGCGTTCTCGGTGGCCGCACCTAGGTGGTGGAACTCCCTCCCAATGGAAGCCCGTTTATCCCCGGACCTCCCCTCTTTCTGAAGATCATTATGTATTAATGTATAGATGTAAATTATGTATAGATTATAATAAAGAATCCCTGTTACAGTTCAGCTTTGTGTGGATCTATATTCTCATAAGCAGCTTGCCAGAGACAACACAACTCCTAATTCCTCTCCTTCAGTATTGTTATTTTAATGTCGTATTAACTATGGAAAGGGGAAGAGAGAATTATGGCTTGCATGAAAGAATCATTCCACAACAAGGCCCAGATTGTGCTTCTGGATATGGACAGGAGCTCCTTGCACCAACACAAACCCGACTGAGTCAGTGGGGTGCTGCATGGCACACAACGGGCCACTCAGTGGGATCTTGGGGGTATCTAAATGTTTATTCTACAAATAAGTGGTAAAGTTTAGGCTGACTCTTTGGAGGATTTCTCATCTCCTTCCTACAGAGGTAGTGTGATTATGAAACTGCAAGACAGGGAAATGTCTGCACTATAAATACACACTAGATTAATGGTAAAGGTTTTCTTCAGCTGAATCTATTCTGCACTAAGTCTAGGTCAGCTAAGTACATAAGCACTGCCAAACTGGGTTATACCAATGGTCCATCTAGTCCAGTATCCTATCTCCAACAGTAGCCAGAACCAGATGCTTTAGAGAAAGCCATAGGGCAGGGATAGGTAACCTTTCGCCCCTTACAGGCCACTCTGGGAATTAGTAAAAGATCCATGGGATGGATTAGGTGTTGGGGCAGGGGTGCTTAAGTAGCTTCTGGGGGAGGGAAAGGAACAGGAGGCTCCAAATCATGGATCTTTGTCATGAATCCATCCCCTGTCCTCAAATGAACGTCCTTATCTCTGTCCTCTTCCCTCTCAGCTCACTCTTTCAGAGCTTGAGGGTAGGGACTCAACCATGGACCAGAACCAAAAATTGAAAAGGGGCCAAATAAAACAACTGTGGGTCATATTTGGACCAGGGGTCACAGAGTCCCCACCTGTGCCATAAGGTAATTAAGGAATAAGCCAATTTTGATCAGATCTAAGGTTTTTATTCTTCACACTTTGTTTAAGTGTATTTACCCAAGAAGGACTGAAGCAGATACAGCATCTACTTTCCAACAAGGCTGTCTGTGCCTGTTGACCAATGTTATTGTCATTGTGAGCCAACTAATAGCCAAAGGTCACATAATCCATCAGAGGTTCTGTCTAGGTTTGATCTTGTGGCTTCTTGGTTCCTTGTTCTAATCATGGCCTTGGTAACTGCAAGTCACAAGCTGCATCTAATGTTTCCTGGCAGGATGTTTAACCCCATTACAGATGTTCACTTCTGCTATGAAGGGGATCACCTGGTAGCCTTCTGTTTTACAATATTGTCCAGTTCAGAATTCAACCATTCTGACTTAGAATCTAAACTTGAGTTATTTTAGCCTAGAGCCTCACATACCAAAGCATCACAGAAACCTTCAGAGCCAACAAGATTCTCAACAGGCAATTCCCTTCCATTTTAATTTTACTTTCACCA
This sequence comes from Sphenodon punctatus, assembly GCA_003113815.1. Lineage (NCBI taxonomy): Eukaryota > Metazoa > Chordata > Lepidosauria > Sphenodontia > Sphenodontidae > Sphenodon > Sphenodon punctatus. The sequence continues at coordinate 138,623 of QEPC01013813.1, forward strand.
TGGCAACATAAAACCTTCATTAAAACATTCTCAGCAACATAATGGCCCAAAATGTAGCACAGAACATTCCACTTGGAGGTGCAAAGAAATTGCATAACCTACAGCTAGAGTGAATTCACCAAGAGCCTGATGCACAAAAGGCACAAATAAAAATTCCACAACATGATACTCTGTGGCGATTAATTCACCATTGGAATCTAAAACCAACCTCCTCAGCTCCCACAAACAGAATTATCTACTGCAATTCCCAAATGCAGCAGGCAACAAAACTACAACATAGCGCTAGCAAGGAGAGAGCCCTTTCTAATAGGTTTGATTCTTGGTGCATGGACAAATTTCTGGTGATATGCCAATCGGATGCTTGAAAATGAACCAGACCAATCTCTGGAATGCAATGCTCTCCGTTAATCTGCCAAAAGAATCAGCAAGAATCAAATGGTTCAATTTTCATTTAAACATAGTGGGTTGATAACTTTTTTCCTCCAACCCCTCCACAACCACCAACTAATTAGGAGAAAAGCGTGGATGTTAAAGAATTCCTTTCATATGGATTTGAGCAAGCAAACAATTATGCCACTTTGTTGCTATAGTGATGGATTCGAACTCCACAGTGGCACAGTTGAAGATTGTAATTGTGTAACTAGACCACCATACTAATTGCATTAAGAAGCGACTAAAGTCTAAACGCACTTCTGTTGCTTTCATGGAACCATGATGAACCATCAATACGTAGAAGTACAGATGTCAATGATTTTTCTTGTTTTCAAAATTAGTCCATGATCTCAAAAATTTGGAAAGTACTGGTATCCATACCACCTGTTATAACTGAGCTATAATTAAAGTTACGTTAAAATTTCCCTGAAAGTGTGGAATGAGTAAGCTGCATGAGGAGCCTTAATTTTCTATATAAGTTATAAGATAGTCCCTCTGTGTCTGACCATGCATTCAGTCTTAGGAATACTCCTTTTGAATCTTCTATGCTGACAGATGTGCATATTCTGCCACAACATCTGAGTGTTTCCACTTCAAGTTTCATTTTAATAATAATAAAATAATAATAATAATTTTTTTATATAGCGGCCCCCTGCTATGGCACTCTGAGCGCTTTACATACAACACAACTTTTAATCCTCTCAACAACCCTATGAGGTAGACTAGGCTGAGAGAATATTGTGACTGGCCCAAGGTCACCCAGTGAGTTTCTGACTAAGGCAAGATTTGAACTGGGGTCCCCCCCTCACCTCCACAGTACTGCACACTTAGCCATTACACCACACTGGCTCTCTTTTCTTCCCGAAAACCCCATTTTTGCTAGATCTGCAGTGAAACTAGCCAGGTTATGTCAGTAAGAGGCAGCGGGGAATAGTCATGGAACCATACGCTGTCCTTTTACTTACTGGTTTACACTAAACATCATTCAACTGGCAGAGTTTGAGGCTCCAAGACTGTAGCTGAATATTCTTGATCTGTGGTTGAGAGATGTGTCGAGTTGTAACAGAGTATACGGGTAACAATATGGGAGAGAAGTCACTGAGGTCATCTGTACTAATGGGAAATCTTAACTGTATTTCCATTCTTGTGGCAATCTTAAGAATCTGTGCAGTTTTTGCATGGAAATTTGGGAGTCCGTATTGTTTAGTAGTAAAAAGAGATCAGAATTGTTTACAACTCTGCTAGTCACGCTGTCTTCATGCACATCATTTGGCCCCAAGCCTTTTGACATTTCGGCGGAACTGTAAGACCTGGCTGTTTGCCCAGGCCTTTGGGAGGGAGGGTGGGGGGGGTGACTTTTAATCCCCCACCTATGTATTTATTTATTACTGTCCTTTGCCCTGTTTTACTGATGTATTTTATATTTGTATTTTAATTGATTTTAATTGTTTTTTTACTGTTGTTAGCCGCACCGAGCTGCATTGCAGGAGGGGGCAGGATAGAAATCTATAAAATAAAATAAATAAATAAATCATTTTGCCTCCCTGTGCTTTGGGTTTAGCGTTGGAAATTGCTACAAAAGATCAAAGTACATTGTTAACTAATGCAGACAGACAGAAGCAATACACATAGGTTACATATTATGCAAGTAAGACCAATAAGTATGGGAAAAGAGGTGAAACCAAACTCCAAAGGAAAAGAATGACTAGGAGAAATGCCAGAAGCTCAAGGAATAGGATTTGATTACGTTTTTAAACTGTGTTGGTAACACCTGTATAGCTTGTTATTCTCTTCTAGAACAATATACCCTAGGACACAATTCCAGGAAGCAACATGGCATTACAGTGGGCAGGATTAAAACAGTAGTTGCTTGGTACTTGAGGAAGATCAACGTATCAGAGTGTTGCTACTGGATCAGTTACTACTAGATCAACATTACATGAAGAAACACCCTTAGCACGCCGCTCTCTCATCAGCCAGGGTTTGCAATAACTGGACAACGGAGGAGAGAGAAACGTTTCAGTGGAATAATATTTGTCTTTTGAAAATTAAAGACCTCCTTCCTCAAAGTACCCCAGAGCTGTATGAAGTGATAATCTGTATGAAGACAACTAAATACTTGGGCTTGCTTATGACAGCCTAACAAACAGCACTAGGTGCTGCATTTAGAACCTTTGAGAATTTACTGTTGGGCCAACTGGAGTTCAGAGCCTCATGGAGAAGTTAGTAGCCTTTGACAGAGTGAGGAAATAACTGTGCATTTGGATCTCCTAACTGAAACTGGAGCTACAAACTTTGTGGTTTCTCTACCCAAACGAATGACAGGGAGGCTGCAGCTCAGATTTCTCAGGCAGGTACAGAGGGAACTGGTCAGTTACAGCTCTAATTATAGTGCTGAACAATAGATATACAGTTTTCTCCTTTTTAGCAGTCTCAATCAAGCTTTTAAATCCATAGCCAAACTTTTGCAATCATGGTTCCGCTAATATACAGAATCGCTATAATGGGTGAGGGTCCCCTTGTCACAGGCTTATAGCAATCCAACAGGCAAAGCAAAAGGCATGTTTGATTCTCCTGCTGCCATCAACCCTAACCAAGGAAAGGAGAGCCACAATGCGAACAACCTGATTTCAAGACATTTCAAAGTTCAAGGCTCTTTAGATTTATGGGATTGGCCCTAGCTCTATAATTATCCAGTGAAGGTAACAACTCAAAACTGGCCCTCACAGGCAATACTAATCTTTAAGATAAGAAGGACAGCCAAAAGACAAGAAAAAAATTAAAGAGAATTTCAATTATGTTTCAGAACAAGGGTCTTTGATGCTTGGCTTCCTAAGAATGTTGATTTCTGCTTTCCCAGGCTGTATCAAGAACAGAGTTGACCCTAAGGACGTATCATGTGAACTAATATTTTTAAGGCTGATTTCAATTTAAAATATATAGTGTTGATATTACTATTAACTGGGGTATGAAATATTTTATATATAAATTTATAAATAGATATACGTGTTGATTTGATAGTCCTGAAAAAATGAAGACTTCTAAGTTATCCATGCACGAGATACAACTTAGACGGGACAAATTTCCCAAATCAAACTATTTCCACCAGTCTTAAAGCCTCTCTAAGTCTAAGAAAGGTGTCCAAGTTTCTACACTCAAAGGAACAACTGTGCTACAGAAACGCATCCTTTAGGACAGTGGTGGAGGAAACTTTACCTGCCTGTGGGCCACTTTGAAAATTGGTGCAAGGCCCATGAACCAGATATGAGTTTGAGTGGGGCACTTAAGGGGTGTACTGAGGATGGAGGAAGCAAAGGGAAGATTCAGATCATATTTCAATCATCATGTGCATATCTTCATTTCCTCTCCCTCCCCCAAGTTCATTTTTTCAGTACTTGTTGGTAGGGCCTGGATCCAAGGGCCAGATCCAGGAACTGGAAAGCAGACAAAATAAAAAATAAAAAAAACCAGCCACAGGCCAGATTTCGTCCATGGGCTGGACCATTTCTAACCACTGCTTTAGAATCAAGGTCTGAGAAATACCTATTTGTTTCACACAGATGACCAAACCATTTTTTGATCACTACTAGAGTTACCACTTCCCTCTGGACATTCATCCAGAGAAGATAGGGTAAAGGGGCTATTATACCCCCTTCTGGTGCAACCCTGCCCCTTATCAAAGGTCATGACGCTTCATATGGGTGGGACCAAGTTGAAAAAGGGGCAGAAAGGTCCCTATGGCTCCCCCCAACCTCCTTTTTGAGATGGCCACCTCCTGCTGCCACCAGAAGCCCCAATTTCTCTGGATTACCAGGGGTCTTACTCAGAAATTGGGTTTCTCCCATAGCTCAGAGTCTCCGAAAGAAACTTGCAGAGGTGGCAACTCTAGCCACTACTGAACTGATGAATTAGCTGTGAAGGGTTCTGCAGTTCCATTTCAACTCATCTGTAGACATATTAAACCCCAACAACAACGTTTAAATAGAGGTTACTTACCAGTAACTCTGTTCTTCGAGAGAGCTCCGCATATTCTCACTCTTGGGATTCACTTCCTGCTCTGCAGGTACCAGAAAACCTCTCGTCAGCAGTATCCAGGCAGAATATGCCTGGAAAATACTAGACCATGGTGAACAAAATACTATGGATCCGCCCCCTCCATCCCGAGAAAAGCGCGGGCCCGCATCACGAGGGATGGCTGGCATAAACAGGGGGAGGAGCCTTCACTGCCTCGGTTCCTTCCAACCCTGGTCCGGAAGACCCCAACAATGTCCATCCGAGACAGAGGACGGGATGTGAGAATACGCGGAGCTCTCTCGAAGAACAGTTACTGGTAAGTAACCTCTATTTCTTCTTCGAGGATCTCCGCGATTCTCACTCTTGGGAGAGTGATAAGCAGTTTCCAACACGTACCTCAAGGAGGAGGGAGTAGAGGATGTCCCTCCAATAGTGAGTCGAGCACTGCTTTCCCCACTTGGAAGTCTGCCCTGGCCCCAAGGTCCAAACAGTAGTGCTTAGTAAAGGACTGATGCCCATGTGGCAGCTTTACAGATGTCCGATAAATGTATCCCCTGAAAATTTGCAAGAGATGCTGCCGTGGCTCGAGTCGAATGTGTTCTCAGCCCCAATGGTGGGACTTTGTCCGCTAATGTATAACATTTTTGAATGCATAGGATAAACCATTTTGAAATCCTTTGAGAGGAAATCTCGACTCCGATCCTCTGGCCCCCATATGATATAAACAGAGAGTCACATGCTCTAATGCTCTTAGTTCGTTCAATGTAGAAGGCAAGTGCTCTTTTAACATCCAGAGTGTGGAGCATCCGCTCCGCAGGTGAAGTATGAGGTTTTGGGGGAAAAACTGGCAATGAAATTGTTTGGTTTAGGTGAAAAGGAGATGCTATCCTAGGAAGAAACGAAGGATCGACCCTTAGGTCAACTTTATCCCTGTGGAATAGGATATAAGGTGGTGATGCCCTAAGAGCGGTGAGTTCACTCACCCTTCGTGCTGAAGTAATTGCCACTAAGAAAGTAGTCTTAACAGTTAAGTCCTCCAGACTACATGAGGCTAAAGGTTCAACTGGGGGGAGACATTAGCTTTGATAGCACGAGGCTCAAGTCCCACTGAGACGCAGGTTGGGATGTCTGTGGAAACGTGTTCACCAAAACGCCTCCACTTCATCTCATAACACCTGCGTGTAGATAAACTCTCGGAGACTATCATAATCTCCGAGACCTCTGGGGGTGCATTCATTATGAGGGCAGGATCAACCATGCGGAGAGGTGGAGCATCTGTAAATCGTGGTGTAGTATTCTCCCCTGATCCCGAGATAGAAGATCGTGTGTGAGCGGGAGGGGTCTGACTCGAGATGCCATCCCTTGCAAAGTTTGGAACCAAGTTTGTCGGGGCCAAAAAGGTGCAATTAGAATCAGATGAGCCTCATCTGCCCTGATTTTGCACAGGACACTTTGGAGAAGAGGGATCGGTGGAAAGGCATAGAGGAAGGTCCCGTGCCAGGAGATTGCAAAGGCATCTGAAATCGATCCTGGTACTAATCCTGCTCGACTGCAGAATTCTAGGAACTTCGTGTTTTCTTGTGACGCAAACAGGTCTATCCTTGGCGTCCCCCATTCCCGAAAAATGTCCAAAAGGATGTCTTCTTTCAGTGACCATTCGTGCTAATCCGCTGTCTTGCGGCTGAGAAAGTCTGCTACTGAGTTGTCCTGGCCTGCTAGATGAATAGCTTGGATATATATATCGTGTGCTATGCATCAGTGCCAGATGGTCTCTGCTTCTTTGGAGACGTGTGGACTGTGCTCCGCCTTGTTTGTTTACGTACCACATTGCTGTGTTATTGTCTGTTACAATTAGGATGTTCCATCCCCTGATGTGGAGTAGTAGGGCTTTCAGAGCCCAGCGTATCGCCCAGAGTTCTAACATGTTGATGTGAAGGCACGCTTCTTCTGGGGACCGTAGTCCATGCACTTGAATGCCTCCCATGTGGGCACCCCATCCTGTTAGGGATGCGTCTGAGGTGATTGATACATGGGTGGTTGGGGGATCGAACGGTACCCCTTTCAAGACTTGGTCCGTGTCTGTCCACCACTGGAAGTTCTTGAGAAAGCCCTTTGTTATGGATAGTTTCACGTTCAGAGAGTGGAGAGTAGGTACGTAGTTGTGTGCTAACCATTGCTGAAGCAGCCTTATGTGAAGGCGCGCATGCGGTGTCACCATCGTGGTGGATGCCATTAGTCCCTGTACGTGGAGGAAGAATCGGACCGACTTGGTAGGATGGGATTGAAGACCGTCCAGGGCACAGCCTATGGCCAGGAATCTCTCTATAGGCAGATAAGCTTTCGCCTGGAGGGTGTCCAGAATCGCTCCTATGAAGGGCAGGTGTTGGGATGGGTGTAGATGTGATTTGGGTAGGTTGATGACAAAGCCTAGACCTTCGAGTAACGACATTGTTAATTCCAGATGTCACTGAAGTTCCTGATGCGATGTCGCCATGATCAGCCAATCGTACAGATATGGGAATATTCTGACCTTTAGTCGTCGAAGATGGGCAACGACCACTGCGACACACTTGGTAAAGACATGAGGTGCCGTAGACAGTCCGAACGGAAGGACCCGGTACTGGAATCGAAGGTTCCCTGAAATGAAGCGTAAGTATTTGCAGTGAGATGGTCTGACGGAGATATGAAAATATGGGTCTTGTAGATCAAGGTAAGGTAACCAGTCACCTTGTCGTAATCCCATAAAGATAATGGGCAGGGAAGTCATACGAAACTTAAATTTACGGACAAACTTATTGAGTTGTCTGAGGTCCAGAATAGGGCGGAAGCCCTTGTCCTTTTGGGGGACCACAAAGAACCTAGAGTAAAAGCCAGCATTAAGTTCGCTTTCAGGGACCGGCTCAATGGCTCCCTTTTGGAGGAGCTTCTGAATTTCAACTAGTATTTGAGTTGAAGGGGGGGAGCCCCTTGGGGGGCAGGGAGAGAGGGGAGGGAGGACGTGGAACTGGATGGCATATCCACACTCAATTTCTCTGACCCAGCGGTCCGTAGAAATGGCTTCCCACTGGGGTAGGGATGGCAAAAGGCGGTCCTGGAATGGGGGGGGGGGTACCCTCATCAATTCCCTTGATCAAGGAGACGTTAAAAAGGGACTTTGTCTGCTGTCCAGAAGACGAATTAGAGGATGCTTTGCCTTTGCCCCTCTGTCTCCCAAATGCCTTGCATTGCTGGGTGCCCTGTGGCTGATGGTATTGGAATGAAGCCTGTTGCTGGAAGCGCTTCCCAGCCTGGTAGTTATATGGCTGGTACGTGGACCTTCTAGGGGAGAAGGCATAGGCACCTGGGGTAGGGAAAGGTTTCTTTCGTATGGCACGTATGACCCCTGTAGATCTAGCTGCTTGGTTCATTTCTTTGATTTTTTTCAGGGTGTCATCGGTCGATGCAGAGAAAAGTCCTTTGCAATCAAAGGGTAAATCCTCTATTCTTGTTTTATTTTCTTGCGTTAGGGCCGTGGAACGGAGCCATGCATGCCTTCGAAATGCAATGGCAGATGTCATCCCTCTGGCATTAGCATCCGCCATGTGCATATTTGCAGTCAGCTGGAATTGGGCCATCTGCATGCCTTCCTTCTGAAGCGCTGCTATCTGGTTTGGGTCTGTAGTGCTGCTGAGCCTAGACTACAGCCAATGCTGGTAGCCACACATGGCGGATGCATAATTGGCAATTCTAAACGACAGGGAGTCCAAGGAAAACATTTTCCTTCCCAGCACGTGTATCCTCCTTCCCTCCCTGTCAGCCGGGGACGTTTGTACCGCTCCCGCTCTAGATTTTACTGATGCAGCGGCAATAACTAGGGAGTTGGGAGGGGGGTGTTTGTGGAAGATCTGAGCCCCTTCTTTGGGTACAGCATACAGGGAGTCTGCTAGTTTATTGGTGGGAAATTCGGAGGCGGGTTACCCCATATGGCCGAGGCGGGTTCCATTAGCTGCTCTAGAAGCGGAAGCATTATATGCCCAGATTCCCCAGTCCCCAGGATTCCAAAGATGGGTCCCGTCTGGGATTTTTTAACTACCCTTGTGGGAAGTTTAGGGAGGGAGGATGACATCCTCCGGAGCATTGCCTGAAAGGCCTTCGAATCCTCTGTAGCCAGGGATATATTGGGATCCGAAATGGTATCTGGAGGAGGGGGGATATCGTCTCATCCTCCTCAATGGATGGAGATGAGGAGGAAGCTGAACAAGACGCCGATCTCCCATGGGAATCTACCCCAGTTGGTACCATCGGTACCGCATCTTCTCTCAGGCCCACCAGTAGCGAGGTTAGGAGCTGCGTAGCCCCCGAGGGTGCCAACCTCTCTTGTGGTTGCGTCACCACGCTTCCCGTCGCTGGAACCTGGATCCTAGCATCGATGGTACCGACGTCCAGGGGCGCCTGCACCGAGTCTATCTCCGAAGGTGGAGGACGAGACACCGTAGCTGTCGGTGCTGCCCATGGTGGGGCTGGCGGTACGTAGGGCTGCTCCCGTCCCGATCGTGCCAGGAAGTCCGAATTCGCTCTAGCCCTATAGGGTGATGCGCTTCGGGACCGGTATCCTTGGATGTAGGCATAGTCCTGATGTCCGTCCCGTGGATTGTATGTCGAGCAGCAGGAGCACGGTGAGCGGGATCTGCGCTCCCTATGGTACCTGAGTGGGGTCCTACGTTCATCCTGGTACCGCGGGGATCGGGACCGTGAACGGTAGTACCGATGCGACTGGGAGCGGGAGTCTCTCTGCACCAATGGCAGCGTGAGTAGCAAGGACGGGACCGCCCGCGCCAGCGGAGTTGTCGGCTGTAGGAGTTGCCTTTGCACCATCGCATCTGTCGGTCCCGACATTGGTGTCGTCGGCTGCAGGGGTTGAGATTGTGTGGTCGCGCCCGTCGATCCCGACGGTAACGTTTCCTGCCTCTGAGGCACCACCGACTCCCCTGTTCCGCTCCGTTCCATCGCCTCCCTTGAGGAGCTTTTCTTTTTCTTTTCGTCCCCGCTCTTAGTGCCTCGCTCCGAGGAGCGGGCCGAACTCTGCGCGCAAGGTGTGCCAGTACCGCCTTCCATGGAGTGGACGGTACCAGAGTGAGCGGTACCAGAGACGTGGGAACCGTCCTTAAGCAGCGATGGTACCGCCGGTGCTGGTTCCGTCAGAGCCTTCTGAGCCGTCTCCATCGCTGGTGGCGCGGAGTGCCGAGTAGGGAGCCTGAGAGGCCCCTCTTCTCCACTCTCCAGTGCCCTTTTTGTTAATAGGTCTTGCAGGCGGAGGGCCCTAGCCCGTTTGGCTCTGTTGGATAATACAGAACAGCCTCCGCAAGTCTGCGTGTTATGGCCCTTTCCTAAGCAGGCTAAACAGCGAGTGTGTTGATCGCTGATTGATAAGGTAGAGGGACACGAGCTACATCGTTTAAAGCCTGGTTGTTTGGGCATTCCCGCTCGCCCCGAGGGGCGGACTAAGCCCGGGGAACGTCCCGCAGGCTAGGGCAGCACTCTTTACTCACAGGGAGTTCTTTTAATCTTCTTTCTTTCTTTCTTCTTTTTTTTTTGCTGAACAACGCTGAATAGCGCGAAGAGGTCTTCCAATGCCACGCGATTGGAAGGAACTGAGGCGGTGAGGGCTCCTCCCCCTATTTATGCTAGCCATCCCTCGTGATGCGGCCCCACGCTTTTCTCAGGATGGGAGGGGGCAGAGCCCTCACCATGTTCTAGTATTTTCCAGGCATATTCTGTCTGGATACTGCTGACGAGAGGTTTTCCGGTACCTGCAGAGCAGGAAGTGAATCCCAAGAGTGAGAATCGCGGAGCTCCTCAAAGAAGAACAGAAGGTAATCTGAATTCATAGTTTGCGATGAGACATTTAAAGGTCTTACACTTGAGATAGCCTTGTAAAAATGAAAGTGACAGTATAAGAATAGAGCACCTTTAAAAACCTTCTAAATACACATATGGTTTCTAGTCCTGGGACACTACCAGCCACATACATACCCCAACGTACACACGCACACATGTTCACACACACTGTTTGCAGGAAGAATACAGTATAACCTACTCTCACCTTTAAGTAAGTCTGGATCAACGTAGCCAAGTACATCAGCAACTCCTAGCTCCTGACGGGAACAGGTGCCCCCATGAATCCGTAGCCAGGCAGGCTCTGCTAGTGCAGTACACAAGGCAGTGATGGACAGGGCACCAGGCAGTGCAGAAGCCAGGCTTCTTTCTGGCTGCTTTGGCAGGGCACTTCCACTCTGACCTCTCCGTCTGCGCCCTCCAGTCAGCCCAGAGCCTCCTGGGGTGTACATGCCAAAATCCCAGGATTGTTCCTCTTCAGCAAAACCAGCAGGAAGGGGAGCTAACAAGGCTCAGTGAGACTTGCTGCAGGTGAGTGCTAGCTATTGCCAACCCTGACCAGTGCTGCCAGGACAATAGTTTTCAGCACTCTAGACAGAGAACAAGGAAGGAGATGAAAGCTCAGATTCCTATGAGAGATGCTATAGGGGTGCAACAGGTGCTGTTGGCAGTGTGCGGAAACCCAGAAAAGGGAAGAAGCTACCTGGGCAACCAGCCAGGAAGTTGGGTGTCCCACAGTGGCAAATGACTACAACCAACTGAGGGAACCTGGGGCACTCTATGGGATCAGCAAACAGAACTAGTTCTAGAAAGCACAGCAGTGGGAATGTGGGCACATTCAGGACAGAATAGTGGCACCAGTTGGCACCATGTGGGATTGGTGGGGATAGGAGGAGGGCACCAAGCAGACACACTACCGGGTGGGTAGAGGGAACCACAAGGCTCAGAAGGGGTGGGGTGCTCTAAGGGGGCAAAGTAGCACCCGACTAGCACCCTACAAGGCTGGTGGGTAAGAGGGGTAGGGCGTACAGGCTCAGAAGGGGCGGGGGCTGCCAGAAGGCACAGCTGGTGGGGCAGAGGGCATGCCAAGGGGGCGCCTAGAGGGCTGGTGGGCGAAGGGGGTGCTCTCGGCAGGAACAACAGCACCCGAGTGGCACCCTATAGGGGAGCGGGAGTACCTAAGGGGCACAGCGGGGGAGCCGCACGGGATCCGCGGGACCCGCTCCCCTCAGGAATCGGGGGACCCCAAGCCCAGGTTTCTCTCTAGGATCGGGGGGAGGGAGCGTCCTCTCCTTACAGTTACCCCTACGATCAGCAACGCCTGCTCCCCTCACTCAGCGACTCCGCTCCCAGGCCCGATAAAGAAACGACGATACGGTGGCTGCTTCCTGCTCCTGCCACCGACCGACCGATCACCGCTTCCGCTTCCGCCTTCTTCCCCCACCCCCTCACCGGTAGCGCATGATGTCAAAACGCAGAGAAAAGCCCCTTCCCGCAGACCAATCCGCTGTCCGGAGCTAGCATGTCCATCCTGGGAATCGTAGTTCTTTGAGAAGGATCCTTTCAAAGGGGTAGGAGGGTGAACTACGACTCCCACGAGCCAGTGTGGCGGAAGAACTACAACCCCCATAAGGCATTGCCGTGGGGCGAGCGAAAGGGCTGTGAGCACGAACAGCAAGGTAGGTAGGTGTGAAGGGGAAATATTCCCCCTCTCTCTTACCCCTGAGATACTAGGAGTTTGGCCTTGACTTCCCCTCCCGCAGGGGTTTTAGTACAAGGGTAGGAGCCTTGCGGGGGCGGGGTAGGTATCTTCGTCTTCCTTCCTCTGTGGCCTGGCGATGGCTGGGCAGGCTGCTCCCTTCCTACCCCAGGGGCCAGTCCCTAGAGCGGGGCTTCTTTCTCGCCTTCCCCCGTGGGGTGGGATGGGATAGAGGGTGGGGGTTGCCTTCTGCATCCAGCACCCTTACTTTTGGGACTTCCCTTGAGGCATTCACCCAAGCCCTTCTTGCTAGGATGCCTATGCCCCCAGGCCCCTTTCATCAGCTATCTCGTTCAGGTGGCTCCAGCTGCTCCCTACCGGTGTGGCCTGACCCTATCTGGTTGTGGGAAAGTAATGGAAACCCATGCCAGGTCCTCAGGATAGTTGTCTCACCTAATGCTGGCTTGGTTCCTATGGAGTTTCCCCATGGCATGGTCCACTCAGTTGGGTTTCCCCAGTAAGAAAGGAATGGGGTAGAGCCAGTACATCTGGATAAAGCTTCATAGGGTTTAGGAGGGGCTTGTTGTTTATTTACTTATTTAGAGCCATCAATGTTCCTGGCACTGAACAGTAGTGACTATAGAACTAGGCCCCTGCCCCAAGGGGCTTACCATCTGGAATGGATTAAAGAAGGGGGGACACCGGGAGGGATATGTTCATGAAGTTGAGAAGTTGCAGTTGCACCTGCTTGGTTTAGTTACAAGGGAAGAAGGGGATCCTGAATAATGAGGCAGTGTAAAGAAAAGCACGAAGGAGTAAGTTATGGGAGTGAGGTACTGGGGAAAGCCTAATGGGACAGTTATGCTTTTAGGAGGAATTTGAAGACCGAGAAGAAGCAAGCAGAGTCTTATGCGTTCAAGGCAGGAGTTCCAAGTACGTGGGGGAAAGGGTGAAGACTATTTAGGGAATGGGAGACCCTGGGGTGGGTGAGGCCTAGTAACATATCATTACTGAGGACTGATAAAGGACAAAGCTTGTTTCCCGTCTCACATGAATGAATGGGTCCTGGAGAATCTTCCACATTAGCGACATTCAACAACATACATATCACAGGCAGCACTCTTTTGCACATGTGGAAAAGGGGAAGTTTCAATGCAGAAACCCAGAACTCACTGTTAAGCAAAACACACCATTAAAAGAAAAAGGTGAGGATGGTGGCAGAGATGATGGCTTGTTCTGCTCCATGATAGGATGGTATGGCGGTTGCTTTTGTTGGCATGGCATCTATGCTAAAGGTGTAGGATTTCTGTAGAGAGGGCTCCCCAGGTGCCACTTTTTCATACTGTAGAGGAGGGCCGACCCGAGGCATGTGTCACCGGTGCCCAGTCACATGGCCCCGCAGCAGGGAGGAGTCCCGCACCGCAGAGATGGAGTCAGACCCCACAGTTTAAATCCCCCCCCCCCCTTGGTAGTAAAGCCCCAGCAACCACCTGTCCTGGCTTGGTGCCCCCCCCCTGCCCTGCCCCC